>OY757910.1:72896618-73154118 GCA_963585895.1 Sepioteuthis lessoniana | reverse complement strand
TATACCAATTGTAACTGGTGCTGCTGGTGCAGTCACTAAAGGATTAATAAAGGGACTGGAGGACTTTGAAATAAGAGGACGAGTGGAGACCATCCAAACTACAGAATAATTGTGATCAGCCAGAATATTGAGAAGAGTCCTGGAGACTTTAGGAGAATTGCTGTCACTCAAACATCACTCAAAGTCCATCTGTTAACGCTGATGAGAAAATCTCTCAAGGAATAATAATAATAATAATAATATGCAAAACCTAGCACCTGTCCTAGAAAATGACACACCTAAACTCCTATGGGACTTTGATATACAGACGGATCACCTAATCTCGGCCAGAAGACCAGAAGTTACAATAATCAACAACAAAAAAAAGAGAATTTGCAAAATTCTGACCACAGAATAAAAGTGGAAGAATGTGAAAAGAAGGATAAGTACCTCGACCCTGCTAGAGAATTGAAAAAACTATGAAACATGAAGGTGACAATTATACCAATCATGGTTGGTGCTTTTGGTACAGTCACCAAAGGATTATTAAAGAGACTGGAGGACTTGGAATTTGGAGGACGAGTGGAGACCATCCAAACTACAGCATTATTGATAAACGGCAAGATTACTGAGAAGAGTCCTGGAGACCTGAGGAGACTTGCAATCACTCAAACTCCAGTGAAAGACTATCAGCTAAAACTGATGTGAAAAACTCTAATGAGTAAATAATAATAATAATAATAATAATAATAATAATAATAATAATAATAATAAATCTATTTAATAACAAAGAAATAATTGCCTACTTCAAGCAACTGAGTCTTCGTCTTTTTCATAGTACCATTTTTGCGATTGCACCCATTTCGTTCTTTTGACCTTTCGAAACAGACTACAGTGTCTTTTTTCTGGGGTTGTCCACTGCAGCTTCTGTAATTTTATCCACGGCCAAAACTTTTTCCTCTTTTCAACAAGCCATTTTCACTTTAGGTAAAAGATATCTTCACTGTACTAAGAGTTTGGTGCGGCAAATTATACTCGGTGAGGCTAAATGTTTTTATCAAATAAAACCCTGAACGATATATGAAGATTGAGCAGTCGAAAGGGCAGAATAATTTCTGGACTGTCTGTGAGATCTTAAGATCTTTGTCTAATTCTCGTGCCATCAACTGCTAATTTCCTTTCATTGGAATCAGTCCGTATTTAGCGTTTTTCAGTATTCTGCCTCTTGAAAGTCTTCCAGAACATGGGTTACTTTCAAAAGATTACCAGTTAGTTTGTTTGGTTTGTTGGTTGTTTGGGTTTTATGGCATATCAACCTTTGTATGTTATTTAGCGCCAAATCTATTTTTATGTTAATAATTAGTTCTATTTCAAACAATTCAGTTTAGCATGTGTACACAGTTTCATTGTCAAAAACATTACTATTTCAAGCTATTCAGTTTATTCAAACAGTTCTAATTCAGCTAATTCAGTTTTGTATAAGCACTGATTTTGTTTACACACAGTTACATGTCAAAACAGTTCTTTATATAACAATTCAGTTTAGTGTAAGTACAGTTTCAATGTCAAAAACGATTCCATTTCAAACAATTCAGTTTAGCATAAGCACGCAGTTGAAATGTTAATACAATTTGTCAAAAACATTTCTATTTCAAGCTATTCAGTTTAGTTAAACAGTTCTAATTCAAACAATTCTGTTTACCATAAGTATGCCGTTTAGTTCTATTTAACCCATAGATAGGGCCCTATCAGGTACTACCATTCTGGACCAGAGTAGACCTGGGAGCAATGGCAATGAAGTGATGCTCCGCATTCCCCAAAGCTCCAGCATAACTGGAACTTCACCATCAGATTGTTTAGTGTCAAACAGGACACTCGTTGTGATGAGGGGGGGGGCTTACCCCTCTGCATAGGTGCTGTCGGTTTATTCAAAGCACCATCCGACTGGGCAAGATTGCCAGTCAGGTTAGCAGCGTCGACATGAATGTTTTTATCTTGAGCTTGGCCGTGACCGTTGCTAATACCATATATATCGTGGAGGCCACGGCTTGGCCCACTTTATCTTTACCGAAAGACTTCAAACTTATTTTCACTAAAGAATCTTCAAATTTCACTGAAAACTCAACACAGATTCTTTGTGAATGCGACAGCCACGCAATATACAAGCTCATTCAACAACTTCTCCCTACTGATTCAGTTAGTCCACGAGAAAGTGTAATTTTATGCAAGCTATATAGGTATTTAACGAATATAAGTATTATACAACAATACCAATCGAGCCTGCAAGACACGCTTGGTATTGTAATGAGTTTATTGCCACCTACGTAATGTCTCTTTATATCAGAATCAGTTCAGTTAAGTAAATACAGATAAGATATACACATCTCTAATTATTGTGCTGATCATAGTCATAATTCGGTCAGTAATGATTCTATTAATTCTTTATCACGGCTAACTTGGTAACTTGTTAGTTGATGATTGAAGTAAAACTCATAAGTAGTTGTGACAAAAAAGCATTGAAAATAAGATGAAAAAAAGACGAAACTAAAATTGATGATAATTGACAAAAGCCTTCTCCAAGAAAATGAAAGACTGCTTGAATTAATACAACTTGTGTACAAAAATTTAAACAATAAATGGATACTTATGGTATCCAGTAAAGCAAATGTTAATACGGTTAAATAAATATTAAAAAAAAATATTCGTTTGGTTTCGTAACCTTGTAAAAAAAAGAAAAAAAAAAAAAAAGCAACAATGACATTACAGGTATTCCTCACCTGACGTCGGTAATTCGTTCGATGATTAAATCGAAAAACGATTTAAGTCGAATTTTTTTGCTTCCGAATTTACTTGTCTAAAACCACAAATAACGATTCCCAATTCTGTATTTTATTGATAAATGCATTTATAATGATATATGGCCAATAAGAATCTATTTTAAATTTACAAACAAATACATTTTGATATAGTACAGAAAATAAAACATAATCTAAATTTACGAATATATGTAAGTACATAGTTGTGAATGTAGACGTTTACAATTTGGCAATGTTTACAGCACATTGTGGAATCTTTATTTGTGAATATGGTTTGCTCAAAGAAATTTTAAAATAAAATGATTTTGTAAGGTTAAATGACAAATACAGTTATTAGAATTATTTTGCGATTGTAGAAAATATTTATGTTGAATTTGCCAATATTTACATTTAATTTCTTTTTTTTATATCGCAGACGTAGATGGCTATCCATCGTCAGAATCAACAACCGATTGTGTCTGTTGTTGTTATTCGATTCGCTTTTTAATAAGAAACTGGTCGTAAGTTCTTTGAATTGTTTTCTGTTTCTTTTCTTCAAGGATTACATAAGGAGAAAAAGCTCCTTATTCTTATTTATTGTTAATTAACATGATTTTAAGTGTTTTTAACACTTTTCTAGTTATATTATAAATTCAATATTTGTTGCGAACGTATGGTTCTTTAATCTGTTTATGGCAACCAGTTTTATAGAAGGAAAACTCGGAATTCAAACCTTATAAACTCCACTTAAATAATTGACCCTATGTCACATCCAGCTCGTGACTGGGGATTTGGTAAATTAATATGAGCTGAGGAATTTCAAAGATGCTTCGACCAATGTAAGATTCGTTGGTATCTTTGGATTTTTAAATCTTTGGAAAATTATGGAAAACTACTCCTTCCAGTTTAACAAATCACAAAGTTACTTACAATAAACAATTCAATAATCAAATGAACAAATCAATGACTCACAACGTCGATAACGATGTTTTCGACCGTTAAATCTAGGGACATGAAACAAAAACGAGCCGATTATTATTTTACTCTTTTAAGAGTTTTTCACCATCGTAATCTGATGGTTTCTCACTGGAGTCTGAGTGACAGCAAGTCTTCTCATGTCTCTAGGATTCATCTCAGTATTCTGGCCAATCACAACAAGACTGTTCTTTGAATGACCCCTTATCGTCTTCTTATTTCCAAGTCCTCTAGTCCCTGTATTAATCCTTTGGTGAGTGTACCGATGGTGCCATTTACAATTAGTATCACCATTACTTACATGTTCTATAGTATTTTTCAGTTCTCTAGCAAGGTCTAGGTACTTACCTCGCTTTTAATTTTCTGTCAGTTTTACCCAGTAGTCAACCGGAACGGCAAAGTCCGCTATTGGATTGGTTCTCTTTTTTTTTTTCTTTTTTTTTTTTTTTTACTATTATTAGGAACGGTCATCTTGCTTAGAATTAATTATCTTTTTATATGTCATAGTCCAAAAGAATTTTGTGCGTCACATTTTCTACAACTGATTCCGGGTTGTGCATATACCATTTGTTCGTATGATCAAATTTATACTTCTTGCACAATTCCCAGTGGATTGGCTTGCTCACTGGGTAATTTCTTGTCCTATACTCTCATGCGCTAATTTACTGCATTTTTATTTTTATTACTTTACTTCTTGTGAGTTTTTTCACCCTAGCATTTCACTGGAGCCTGAGTAATTGTAAGTCTCCTCAGGTCTCCAATACTCTTCTTCTCTATATTCTGGTTGATCTGAACAATGCTTTTGTTTTGATTGTCTCCGCTCGTCCTCTTATTTCCAACTTCTCCAGTCCTTGTATCAATTCTTTAGTGACTGTACCAAGATCAGGGGGTGTCCTCGTGATGTAATGGTTAAAGCGACGTACTGCGGAATCGTAGTAAGCGAGTTCGTACTCCAGTCGCGCTATTACGTTCACTTTCGGGCAAATACCCTTGGGAAAGGTATGGAAATTTACTAAGCTTTTTGCTTAGATGTGGCACAAGGCCATATGAAACGGGCACCCAATGAGACCCTTGGGAAAGGTATGAACCTCCTTATCCTCCCAGCTATGGTTGAAAGTGTACCACAACTGTTCTTCTTGGAGAATGGCTTTGGCATTAAATAACGCACAATGGTTGATATGCCATTAAACAAAGAACCAAACCAAACCTGTACCAAGATCACCAATTACAACTGGTATAAACGTCACTTTCCTTTTCCATAATATTTTTTTAATTTTTAGCAAGGTGGTCAAGATAGTTATCCTTCTTTTCCCTTTTTTTCAATTTTTCTCAGTGGTCAGCCGAGACAGCAAAGTCCACCATTCCGCAAATTCGCGTCATTTTTTTTTTCTTTGTTGATTATTATAAGACCTGGTCGTCTTTCCGTGATTAGGTGATCTGTTTATTATTTTACTTCTTGTGATTTTTTTCACATGAGTTAGTTGATGGTCTTTCACTGGAGTCTGAGTGATAGTAAGTCTCCTCAGGTCTCCAGGACTCTTCTCAGAATTATGGCCGGTCTCAACAAAGATGTTGTTCGATGGCATTCATTCGTCCTCCGATTTTCAACTTTTTTCGCTCTTTCCAAGCCTGTGGGGATCGTTCCCAGTGCACCTATTACAATTGGTATCATAGGCACCCTCATGTTCCACAGATTTTTTAGTTCTCGAGAAAGATCAAAGTACTTGTTTCTTGTGTCGCTTTTTTTAATTTTCCCCTGTGGTTGGCGGGGACGGGTAAAATCCACTAGACAACTCTCTCTCTCTCTCTCTCTCTCTTTTTTAGTCATCTTCTGGATATGGTGCCGTGATCTGATTGTATCTCAAAATCCCAGAGAATTTTATGTTTCATGCTCTAAGACGGATTCTGGATTGTGCATATACCATTTAGCTGGAGGGTCAAATTTAATTTTCTTACACAATTCTTCGTGGATCACCTTTTCCACCCAGTCATATCTAGTCTTATACCTCTGCGCTAGTTTGCTGTATTTGCTTATTATGTGATTAAGGATTTCGTTTCTTTCACCACATAATCTATACTAGCTGATTTGTTGTGTGTGATCCATTTTCTCTTTAATATAATTGGTCCTTATCGTGTTATTTTGTGCTACTATAAAATGAGATTAAAATTTTCTCTGAAGGTTTCTCTTTCGTTTACATGTCCAGGTCTTCTTGTGTGATTTCACCAATTATCCCTGGAAATACTCATACAGTTGTTTTTCTTCCCATTTTTGGTTCCCAGTTTTTGTTCCATTTGTTCTAACTTTCTCAATGCTGTTATTGGCCGCTGTGTAATTAGTCCTTCTTTGCTCTTTTTAACGTAGTCTTTGAGTCCTCCTATTGATGCATCCATGCTATCTTCAATGCTGGGGAGTCCACTTTTTCCTTCATTTCTTCCTATAACACTTATATGAATGGTGATAATATATGTGGATGTGGTTGAAAGCAGGTCACACGATCAACTAAGTTAATTAGAGAGGCAATTACAATCTCACAGTTCTTTATTCGTTTTAGAGCCGATTCGAGATGATTGCTGGATATAAGTAGAAGGAAAATCGAGTCTAAACGTCAAGGATTACAGCGAAACCAGTTGATACAGATATATCAATATAAAAAAGGACTTTCAGAACCTCTCTCTCTCTCTCTCTCTCTCTCTCTCTCTCTCTCTCTCTCTCTCTCTCTCTCTCTCTCTCAAAAAAAAAATAAAATTCTGCTCCTGCACTGAGTCTCGCAAGAGAAAGAAAACACCCACTTAAACACTTCAGTATCAATATACTTCTAAGATTTCACCAATATCATCCAAAAGAAAGCATTGGGTCTTTTGAGCCATGTTTATTTATGCGCCAAGGGGAATTATCAGAGGCATATTAATAAAGATTTGTAGAGATTGACAAATAACGAAGCAGAGCGAGAGCGAGATAGAGTATGAATGAGTCAGAGAGATGGAAAAAGGAGAGAGGAAGAGAGAGAAGTAAAAAAATGATGAAATGTTGATAAATGGATCACTTGATAGTTTAGGTCGTATTGAGATATACATATATAAACAGATACAGAAAGGAAAGTCAAGATCGGAATAGAGAATGCTGAGGTGCCGTTTGACCACGGTGCAATTTGCATCAAGTTCGATTTGGACGTGTGATTACGAAACATCAAGAAACGGTTACTGTAAGTGCGTAATGATATCAAAGGCCGAAAGTAAACGCTTTTTTAAAAACCAAAACTGCTCTAAAAATGAAGATGAACGTACAATGTAATCTCTGTTTTTAGTTGATATGGCATATATATATATATATATATACTAATCTAATATCTACCAGCATTCACGGTACCAGAAAAAAACCCGCCGGAGACAAGAAATAAAGTATCTCGAATCACTGCCCCGGGGAAAAAGAAAAAAAATATTGGTCAAAAAGAAAGAAAAGGCCAACCTCGTCCTACCCCTTGAAAAAATTCAAGGGATACGCAGTCAGTTGATCAAAAGAAAACTAAAAACCTTCCGCGAATGCTACAATTACAAAAGTGCTCAACACAAGTGGAGCCAATTATAAAATTAACTTAAATCGCGAGTTGGAAATCTTCTACTAAAGTTTCACCTTATCGGATCATCAGGAAGCCTAACTCCAGGGTTGGAGTTAGCCTAACTCCAGGGTTGGAGTTAGGCTTCCTGATGATCCGACAAGGTGAAACTTTAGTAGAAGATTTCCAACTCGCGATTTAAGTTAATTTTATATATATATATAATTCTATTATAAATACCCGGTCCAATGGCAAAAGCTGCTTGGTAGCGCCAGGCGTGGCAGTTCCGCCTTGAGCTACCGAAACTGTGTTATCACCCCTGGTTGGTAGCTGATAAGGGCTGGGTATCGAACGCGCTTTAGACGGAGACTGATGAATTGATACGTGCATAGTTAGATCGATAGATGTGATTAGTCTGAGATAGATAGATAGATAGATAGATATGATGAGACGGAGATAGATAGGTAAGAATGTAAGATAGAGAACGGAGACCTTGTCGAATGAAATTATTTACGAGATGACTCTGTAAAGAAGTGAGGAGCAACAAAGAGGATTACATAATTTGAAATGACCCTGTACCAGACTCGGAAACGAAGAGAAATCCTGAGATAATACGACACTTTATAAGACTTGGAAAAGCGAATATAATTTGCTACTTGATATCACCAGCGACCAGACAATCAAGAAATCCAGAGAAGCTGTGAGATAAAGACTGAAAAAGGCAAACATAATTGTCATTTGAGATTGCCTTATGCCAGACAAGAAAAAAAACTAAAGCTTACAGGATAATTTGAGAGGCCTTGTGCCTGACTTTGAATGCCGATAAATTGACTGAGTGTAAATTCCTTGATTAGGTCTCCGTCTGTCACTACCAACATCGGGAAAAAGTGAATGAATGTACTCATTTTAAAGACACTTTTTAACTAAATATTATTATTACAAAGCTGTGTCCTGTATTCTGTTTGTTGGCGTTCGACTATTTTTTTACTTTCTTAATCGTGCGGCCTCATCCGTTCACTCATCGACTGGCAACTCTGATTAGCGATTGATCAGCAGTCTGGATCAAAAACACAACGTGGGTAGACAAGCGGATAGTTCGTGCCATCCGATGAGAAAACAAACCAAGCGGAACGGTCAATGGATTGAAAGCAGAATCACCCCGGTGTTTGGAGCGGGCAGGTGTATTGTCATAGATAGATAGATTAGCAATTATCTGTAATAGAACTAATCTGCATACTTATGCTAAACTAAATTACGTAAAATAGAACTGTTTTGATATTTAAACTGCATACTTATGCTAAACTAAATTATTTTAAATTGAACTATTTTAGACATTGAAATTGTTCTTACGAGAACTGGTTTAGACATAGAAACTGTATTAACGTAAAACTGAATTGTTTGAATAAGAACTGTTTGACTAAACTGAATTGCTTGAAATAGAAAGGTTTTTTGACAATTAAACTGTGTATTTATCCTAAACTGAATAGTTTGAAATAGAACTGATTATTAGTATAAAAATGGATTTGGCATTAAATAACCTAGAAATGTTGATATGCTATAAAACCCAACCAACCAACCAATAATGTGTTAAAATATTTAGTTTAAACATGTCAAAGACGTGAGGATTGTGTGAAATATTATCATGTTCACCATTCTGATATTATTATCAAATACTGTTAACCCTTAATCTCTATTGGGATTTTTTGCCCTGTCAGCTGGGGCTGTAGAATACACCAACTACACATCTGCAGAGGGGTAAAACCACCCCCATAAGTGTTCTGGATATGACACTAAACAATCTGATGGTGAGGTTCCAGTGATACTGGAGCTTTGGGCCCGGAATGGTAGCACCTGATAAGGGCCCTATCTATGGGTTAAATAGAACTAAACTGCGTACTTATGCTAAACTGAATAGCTTGAAATAGAAATGTTTTTGATAATTAAACAGTACTTACATTTAAATTGCATGTTCCTGCTAAACTGAATTATTTGAAATGGAACTGTTATTGACGTTGAAACTGTACTTACACTGAACTGAATTGTTTAATATAGAACTGTTTTGACATTTAACTGTGTGTAAAGAAAATCTGTACTTATACTAAACTAAATTAGCTGAATTAGAACTGTTTGAATAAACTGAATAGCTTGAAATAGAAATGTTTTTGACAATTAAATTGTATAAACATGCTAAACTTAATTTTTCGAAATAGAATTGACTATTTGCATAAAAGTGGATTTGGCGTTATATAACCGACAAAGGTTGATATGCCATAAAGCCCAAACAACCAACATATTGGAATTGAAAAGGTTGTTGTTGTTGTTTTTCTTTTGCTTTTGCATATTTTTTTGCTAGTTTGTTTTTTATTATTACTTCTTTTTTTTATATATATAGAAAATGTATACAGTAACATACGTTCGGCACTCGAGTACATCAAAATAACTAAAAATCACTAGTTTGAAAACAGGAAAGATTGTTGAATATATCTTTTTAAAATCATTGTGTGTAATCTTTAATCAAACATATATTGATAGAAGATTGCTGTTTAAGTGTGTGTGCGTGTGTGGGTGGGTGTTGGTTGAGTGTAAGACACTCATACCACTAAGTACAGTGACGTATTCGAAACGCATTTCTGTTACTAATAAGGGTCGTGAGAAAACTTATTCCGAGTCAAGATAGCAATTCCTTAATTGCAACGAGATCATCATCTACAACCACCAACCAGATGAACACCTCAAGTGCTTTAATGTCTAGCAAGATAGGCTTAGCAGAACTGTTGATAAATTCTCTTCTCACTGAGTGCCTCATACTTTTGACCTTGGGCCAGACTTAGCCAAGTTTAGTCACTGATTACAAACATCAAGGACACATATCCACGTTCAAAAATGTAGATAGATAGATAGATAGATAGATAGATAGATATGAACACATTGAGATGCATAAGTAGATAGATTTAATAAGACTGAAATAAAAAGATAGAGGGATAGATAAATAGATAGATATGATGAGACTGAGACAGATTGATAGATAGATACCAACACACTAAGATACATCTATCTATCTATCTATCTATCTATGTTTGTGTATAAGAATCAATGTGAATATGCGTATGTACTTCCGTAAAAGTGTGAGTTTTATATAAATGTGTGTGTGTGTGTGTGTGTGTGTGTGTGTGTGTGTGTGTGTGTGTGTGTGTGTGTGTGTGTGTGTGTGTGTGCTTATGGGTGTGTATACAGCGACGTAGCCAATAATTTTGTACTAACATCGCAGTGGAAGGAAGGAAGGCCGTCAGCATTTTACTATCATAGAAATTTGCAATAACAGGAAATGTGTCGGCCTTAATCTGCGAGTTTCCTCCCTTTCGCTTTTCCCACCTTCTCACCTTGCACACCGACCTCACTCAGCCACACACTTTACTTACCAACCGTGTATATTCTTGACGCTCCTCTTCATTTCACATTCGCAAACGTTTTCCTTTTTTATTTCTTTTTTTTTTTTTTTTGCTATTTGCCTTTTTGGTATTTTTCTCAGTCTCCTCCGTTGCTCTCTGACTCTTTCCTCCGACATTTATGCATCTGTCTGCCTCTCTCTCTCTCTCTCTCTCTCTCTCTCTCTCTCTCTCTCTGTACTTATCTAGGATTGTTTCAATCACTCGCCCCTCTTTCTCCCTATCTATCTCTCTTCCACTCTTCTTATCTTGATTTGTTTCTATCATCTCTCAATCTCACTATCTCTCTCACTATTTTTCTCTCTCTCTCTCTCTCTCTCTCTCTCTCTCTCTCTCTCTCTTTCTCTTTGTTCTATCTTCCACACTTCTCTTCTGGAATTGCTTCAATCATTTTTCTCTCTATCTATCTCTCTCTCTCTCTCTCCTCTATCTTTCACTCTGGAATTGTTTCAGTCATCTCTCTCTCTCTCTCTCTCTCTCTCTCTCTTTCTCTCTCTCTCACACACACACAATGTTTGTTTCCGATGCTTTTTCTCTATCAACCAAGTTTTTCTGTATTCAATAATCTATCATTCGTTTCCTCTCTCTCTCTGTCTCTCTCTGTCTCTCTCTCTCTCTCTCTCTCTCTCTCTCTCTCTCTCTCTCTCTCTACTTGTCTATGTATCAGTCTATCTGTCTTTCACTCTCTTCCCAACTTGTCTCTTATCTTCCTATTTTCCTGTCCTGATGTCAAATTTTTTTCTTTTCTTTTCTTGAACATTTCTTTCTTTCTTTCTTGCTTTCTCTTACTTTCAGCTTCTTTCTTTCTTTTTGTCTCTTTCTTTTTTTCTTTCTTTCTTTCTTTCTTTCTTTCCCCTTTGATATTTTTAAAATTCCACTCATCCACCCTGCCTGTTTGAGCTCAACGCTGCTTCCGACATCCATTCTTTTTTTCTTTTCTTTTTTTTTCTTCTTTTTTTCGCTTCAAGCGTCGTCATCATCACAGCACGGAGCTAATTCCATCTGTTCTAACTTTGCTACACTGATGGCTTAAGGTTTCTTTAAATAGACGAAACACCGCCGCCAACAGAAATCTCTCGCTGGGTCAATGAATGGCGCTGGACACAGTTGAATATGTCGGAGGGGCTGGATTCGTTCTCTACTTAAATACCAGGTCACATTTCTCTTTCGCGTTCACAAAATTACAAAAATTGGATAACCTTCATATGCGTTTGACAACGTCGACTGGAATTGAAAGACGTCAATCACCTCTTCAAGGACGAGTTTATCTATTTTCATAAAAATGATTGAGAAAATTATGAAGTCTCATAACAATTGCTTGTCTGAAAGATTTTCCAATATTCATTTTCAGTTGCTATCGTTTTTCTTTCTTTGTTTTTCTATTTTTTTAATTTTCATTTCTCTTTTTTTTTTTTCTTAAAATATTGGGCACCTCGTAGAAGTTGGCAAACCAATCTCACACATCATAAAGCCAGTAGTGAATAATGATTCACTAAATTTTTTGCTTATGAATGAGGTACTCGATGAGACTCGAAATCAGTCGTGAAGGTTTTGCTAGGGTAGCTTGCTAACCGTTACACCACCCGAAGCACCCGAGCCAACAGTGAGTATATTCATCACTAGATGTTTCACACATGTATATATTTCCCCAACACTCCTTCACGAGTAGGATGCAACACAGGGTCAGTTTTTAAGCAGACTACACCTAGTTTGAACTAAGAGTTTTCGTTCTCCTAGATAATGTAGAGATTAATAAAAAGAAAGAAAAAAAAAACAAAGAAAAAATAAAATAAATTCCCAGAAACTTCAGATTGAAAGCGAAATCCACGCATGCCTGAAAAAAAGACTTACTTGCACCAAGAAAGAAACTGTCTCATTCAGTATCGACCGACCACTCGGACTGGAAAGATCTACTTCTCTCCTGTGTGCTGGTGGGGAAGCAGCACCTCGGCTTACTCTCCCACTAGTAGCAGCCTTTGCTGAACAAGACAACAGGACAGACCTTCAAATTCACAACTCGCCAAAAATAACTTTCCTGTTAGCTGCCGTCTCTGCTAACATACCTCACAAAATACCTACTGCATATGAACACAGACTTTAAACTCTCTCTCACTCTCTTCACCGAAAATGATTAATATATTTCAAAGCTTTGTTTGTGAAATACGACAACGTCTATTAGTTCAGGAAAACATCTCCTTCCTGCAGAATAACCATTTTAAACCCTAAAATAAAGTTAGAATTTAAAAGGTATCCTCGTCTCTTTCCTTCCTTCCGTAATTTTCTTGCAGCCTTCACAGACAAAGAAGACGCCTATAAGTTAAATGAGGTCAGATACAACAACCGACAACGACCAACGAATCTATGAAACTAAACCCAAAACCTACAAACGGAAACTAAAAACCAAACAGATGTGCTCATTCCCATAACGGTTTGCCGTATCAAGTCATTAGGATAGATATGAATAAAAACACTCCGGCCAAAGCATTGATTTTTTTAATTCTGAAAAATTGGCTAATTAGTTGTCTGAATTTCTGAGACGAAGCTTGATGATTTTTATTATTAAGGGGTTTCGGACTATTGTCTTTATCGCCTGTTTTGATTCCGTTAACCATAACCAGGTACAACCGTTAAGTATTCCTATTTTGTTACTCGCCTGCAGTCATGATTGAACCTGCAACCTCCAGATGATTGTCCCCTTAGAAGCTCCCGGAATCAGAACAGGCGATCCCGTGGATTCAATAAAGGACGTAGTCCGAAGTTCCATGTAGGTTCCTGAGTTCGACAAACACCTGAAGAAGGCTGGTGGACATATCGGCCGAAACGTTGTGGAAATAGCAATAAAGATGAAGACAATAGTCTGAATACCCCTTAATGATAAAAACTGGCTAATGGTCGGATTTCAATTTTAAGAAATTTGATATTTAAAGCAATAAAACATAACATTTCTTATAAGATAAATTTTGACCGCTTCGTCGTGGCTTAATGGTAATCTGGTTAATCAGGGGTAATGAGTTCGATTTTTACTGAGTGGTTCCGATAGATTTGTAGCTAGACACATTCTTAAAAACTGCAATATGAGTCAAGTTAAAGAAAAAAGGACATGATAGGAGAGAGTAATATCTTATGGGTTGATGGAGACATTAGGTTTATAAGTCAAAAAAATTCTAACTAAAATGTCTGGTGTAGCGAATAAGACGTTTGGCTGGAAAGTACTTCTGACTGGAATCATCTAGAGGTTGCAGGTTCAATTCTGACAACATTTAAGAAATAACTAGAAATACTTACTGTAGCTATTAAGCTACTGTAAGTATTTCTTGTACCTGGTGATGGTTAACTGAAAAGGTAATATCTAACCACGTGGATTAAATAAAGGTTTCAGTTCTAGGATCTGTTTCAGCTCACGAGCTCGACATAAAAAAACCTAAAGAAGGCCGAAGGACATATCGGCCGGAAAGTTGTGGATATAACAATGAAGATGAGATCAATAATCTGAACATTCTAAGAGATAAAAATTATCGGGCTTCATCTGAAATTTAGACAAATAAAAACATTCTTCCTCACAATACTGAAGACATTTTTTTTTCTTTTTCATGTACAAACCCACATCAATCATTTTGTTATTTTGACTCCTTTAATGAAGGTGGCGAAAGATTATTTTTGAATATTTTAAAGATAATTCCTGGGAAATATCAGTTTTATAAGTTCTGTTCGTAAGGATGCCTAATTTTTAAAGGAAAGTATAGTACAATATTCCTCTTTAAGGTATTTTTCTTATTTTATTTGTTTTTCGTTGTTTAATCTTCTTATGATGAACTGAAAAGAGAAAAAAATTCAGGTTAAACATTGTTTTTTTTTTTTCAAGGTTTAAAATTGATACTCGTAGATTTAAACTCTTTCGCTTACAACGTGATTGGTATTTTATTAATCAATACAAAAATACACAATATATTTGACTGATTTAATGATAAAAAAAAAATATTTTATCAGTAATTCTTTTTTAGTCTTTGTTTTATTTGGTTTTATTTTATTTTTATTTATCTATTTATTTTCTCATGCAGATTTTCAGTGGACGACATTTTTTTTTCTTCGAAGGCCCGCAATATAACTAATCTGAAAATGTCGCTTAAGGGAGATAAAACTTTTCCGATAATTTATTAATATAAAAATACGCAAGCAGCTTTGAAACTCGAGTTGCCAACTCCAATTTTAAAGATGATAACCGTTTCACCAAGCGCTCATCATACTTCTAGCCTTGTCTCAGACTAAACTAAGTTTAGAAAATATCTTTCATTTCATAATTCTTTAGACTTGCCTCATGTATTTGTGTTGATAATCCAATCGCCAAATGTTACAAGGGCTACATTTATTATTCGGGTCCAGCTTAAAAGCGTGGTAAGGATATCTTAAAATAGAAAATTTTACTCCTTATTTTTCCAATAAAGGTATCATTGGGGAACGAGATAGGTTTTTATAAATAGGCCAGGTTTCTAACCTTGGTTATTAATCTTTTCTTAATAATAAGAACTATTGGCCCAGCTGTTAGAGTGTTCGCCAATGGCCCGGGAGACCTGGGTTCAATCCCAGGTCGAGTCATACCAAAGACTTTAAAAATGGTACTTGATACCACCTTGCTTAACACTCAGCATTATAAGGTACGGTTCAAGGGTAAAGTGGAGCAATCCTGGGAATGGAGTAGCGCCCTCCCCTACACCTTGGTGTAGTAGCTATCGAAAAGGGAGCATTCGGGTCACCCTCGACTATGGTCGCTAACTTTACTTACTTAGGATCGTTGATGTAAATAGATTTAATTCTTCCCTAGTTTATTTAAAATTGTCATATAATCTAATTTTCTATGACACCTTGAGGCTCAGCCGTTTTTATCTAAGGAGTTAACAATAGGAAGCACTGTTGCGTCTTTTCCTAGGAAATCATTTGTGATGAATCATTTCATGTCCCAGAACATTTCCAGCATGATCTACTTTAATGACTCCTGCGCCTGGAACGTTTTCACTTTCGGAGAGTGAGTATGCTTCCACTTCATGGACTGTCTTTTCGACTAATGCATAGCCATGTTTACACCATTGGTAAGCCCTTTTTTTCTTTGTTTACTAAAACACTTCTCCATACATCTAACACATTCTTCAGTTTGGTAGGGCTTTGAACTATTCGGGTAAAGAGTCCAGGTGCATTGTCATTGGGTGCAGTTTTACACTCGCGCGCAAAGGATATGAAAATCACCATTTGTCATAATAAACCTCCAGACAGAAAATGGGGCTGGAGTGTGGATGACGTCATGCCCAGAAGAGATGGTTTTGAGAATTTGAAGATTTTGAAAAAGAGTCAATTGAGATTGAACCATTGAGGCAGGAGTTGGATTTTGACCGTTGAAAGATCTAGTTGGGTTTTTCGGATCTCTACCGACATAGATCTTAAACATCACAAGATGAGCCGCGCGTTGGGGTGGGGTCAGCATAGTATAGTCTGCATAGTATGGTTAGCAAAGACGTTTAAGAATTGTGTCTCTCTCCTCGTATCACCATGAACCGAATAAAGAAGTTAATAAACCGTTCGTGTCTGAAACGAAAGAGTCCGCCTGCATTTGTATATGTATTTGTATTATTATTATTATTGCCAACCCCAAATAATACAACATGGAGCATTCTGACTTTTCACCATTTTGAATAGCCTCAAATCAAATATTTTTGGCTTGGCTGAAATAATCTTTGATATAAACAATTCCAAACATTGCTGAATTTATATTGATTTGAAAAAATTCTGAAAAAATGATTTCTTACTTCTTTCTTTTTTTTTTTTTAAAGATTCTCTTATTTATAGAAAGACCCTCGTAGAGGGATGGATTTATGCTTTCTTTGTTTAATGGCATATCAACCTTCGTAGGTTGTTTAAGCCAAAGCCATCCATGCAGAAGAATAATGGTGGTATTATTTAACTCACAGTTGGGGGAATAAGATAGATAGATAGATAGATAGATAGATAGATAGATAGATAGATAGATTCCTCCTATTCATCAAATGACCCTGCTATATGTTATTAGATATAGATAATTAGATTTAGATAATTAGATGTCTGTTCCTCTGGTTACATGACGTCATTTCGGGAATGCGTAGTTTAATTCGAATGCATTTTAGGTTTTACTCCTGGTGTATTTGGCCCAGTTAACTGAGGCTACAGAATACACTGGCTGCACCTCTGCAGAGGGATAAGACTCCACCCCCTCCAACGAGTGACCTGGATAAGACACTAAAAGATCTGATGGTGAGGCTTCAGTCATGCTTGAGCTTTGGGGAATGTGGAGTACCTCTCCATTGCAATCGCTCCAAGGTCCACTCTGGCTCGGGGTGGTAGCACCTGATAGGGTCCTATCTATGGGTCAAACAGAACTAAACTGTGTACTTAAACTGAATTACTTGAAATAGGACTCTTTCTGGCGTTGAAACTGCATACTTGTGCTAAACTGAATTGTTTGAAATCAACTTTTGACATTTAACTGAGTATAAACAAAAAACAATATTTATACTAACCTGACTTGTTTGAAACTTTTAGGGTGTGTCGTCGTGGTGTAATGGTTAACACGATGGACTCCAGTTGCGCTATTACGTTCACTTTCGGGCAAATACCTTTGGGAAAGGTATGAACCCCCTTATCCTCCCAGCTATGGGTTAAATAGTACCACTACTGTTCTTCTAGGAGAATGGCTTTGACATTAAATAACCTACAAAGAGTTTATATGCCATTAAACAAAGAAACCAAACCAAACCTTTAAAACTTTTATCAAAATAAATCAATTCAGCGTTAAATGACCCGAAAAGGGTGAATAGTCCGTAAAATAGACCAACCAACCAACCAACCTGCTGTATTCCCAAACTCAGCGTCCAATCACGTGATCAGCATTCCAGCACGGAAATTATACATACTTGTTTACGCTGCCTCAATAGTTGCTGACGATAGCATGGGTTAGATAGATTTGTTCACATGCTCAAACAAGAGCTATAATTCTTCCGAAGAATGTGCTATGTACTACGTTTTATAAGAAAGTCTATTGTGTCATGTAGCGCTTGAAACTGCTCTTTGTCTACAGGAAATGTCAACAAAATCCTAGTGATCGGTTTACCCCCAATTCCAGACAGTCTTATTCTACTCATCTTAATCATTTTTGTCACTTTTTATCGTATTAAAAAAATTAATAATTGATGATTCACAAAACTTTATCTCATAAAAGAATATCAAGGAAAGCAGAATATTTTTGTAACCACACTCGTGTTACACAAGTAAAAACATCTTTATATACAAAATTTAACCCACAACTTGTCTCTTTGGTGCAGTTTCTTTGTTTTTAATGGCATATCAACCTTTGTAGGTAATAACCTAATGCCAAAGCCATTCTCCTAGAAGAACAGTAGTGGTACTATTTAACCCATAGCTGGGAGGATGAAGGGGTTCATACCTTTCCCAAGGGTATTTGCCCGAAAGTGAATGTAATAGCGCGACTGGAATTCGAACTCGCTTACTACGATTTCGCAGTCCATCGCTTTAACCATTACACCACGAGGACACCCCCCTTGTGACGCCGTGGCTTTAGTACTGAAAAGCGGCCACGGATTAAGTGAGTTCGAACTCCAGTCGTGCTATCACGCTCAGTTTCAGACAACTACTTTTGGGAAATGTATGAAGCCCTCATTTCTCCCCAGTAATGGGTAAAATAATACAACTACGGTTCTTCTTCAAGGATAACTCTGGCATTAGATAACACACGAAGGTTGATATGCCATTAAACAAAGACCGAAACTAAATACTCATCGTTTGATGAAAACTAAAACGACATTAAATTGAAAATTGTTTTATAACCCGGAAGTGACTAGCAAATATAACAAAATTTTTAAAAAAACAGTATTGATAACCCACGACTCTGAGATTCACGTGATCAATCATCAGGTGATCGTTATACAAGCTGGAAATATCGAGGAGATCATCAGATCACAAAAGTTTAGAAAGTATTTCAACGTAGAAGTGACAAACTTGAATACATTCCTTTTTATGTTTAACCAACATTGTATAAGTTAAAGCCTCCTGCCTATGTACACATTACATAGACACATAAGTACGCTTAGGAAGCGTAGTGTGGTTAACAGGCGAGACAGAGACATCCGAGTAGGCAACTTCGAATTCCAGTCGCGCAATAACATTCAATTTCGGACCAATACTCTTGGGTAAGATATGAAACACTTATGTTCCTACCAATGGGTTAAATACAATCACTGCTGTTCTTCTTCAAGGATAACATTGGCATTAGATAACCCAAGAAGGTTGATGTGCCATTAAGCAAAGAAACCAAACGACTTGAAATAAAATTATCAGTGAAATCGGTATCTTTGATTTTCTGTTCTCAAAATTTTAACGATTGCTGAATTACGGATACAGAAGAAATAAATAGAGATACTGAAACATTTTTTTGAGATTAATTCAAGAAATAACAGTGATAAAATAAAATAAAAAGTTTTCACGGAAAACTTATTTATGTAAGAATACGATTCAACGGCGTATTTTTTGCATCTGATTTTGCTTTTCATCAGATTTTCAATCGCTCGAAATTTATTTATTCATTCACTGGTCCCATAATATGCTTGAGTCATGGAGGCGCTACTTATGTTGCGTGTATTGGGAACGCAGAGTCTAACGAAGCTCATCCCTCTCCAGTTCTACAACTGGATTGAAATAAGTTTTCCTTCTTCTAGACCGGTTGCAATACCAAGATAATGACCATAGTCTGCCCTACTATTTACCTATGTGACACGATGTGGGCATTAGTTGTGTGGGTGTGGGTAAGTGCCAGTCAGAAGATTCCTTTGTCTGTTTTGGCGCGAAACCCAGACAAAAGGCTTGCGCGTGATATTTCTCACGAGACCGGAAGAGGACGAGGGAAGGAAGGTCCCAGAGCAGAACAGAGAAGGAAGCAGAACAGAGAAGTGGACAGAACAGACCAGTCGACAGAAGTCGAGGGAAGCTGACGGTCGACAAAGGTGACTGCTTGGATGTGTGGACTCAGACGCTGAGTTGGCCAACGTGAGAGGATGAGTCAGCATTCCTGGTGACTTTGTGAGAATTTCGCTCGAATATACGCTCGTGATAGCTCATAGAATGCTAGGAAAGTATCACAAACTTCTTTAATGAGGAATATTTCATTTTCGAGACAAAATGGTTTTGAGTTAATTAGTCTCTCTGAAAAACTGTTGACATGAATTAAAAAAACTGTACTCATGAATTTAAAAATTGTGCGAGATGAATTTAAAAACTGTACGCATGAATCTAAAACAGTACGCATGAATTGAAAAATTTAATTCCTCTCAAAAAGGTTTTACGAAGACAATCATTTAAAAAATGATATTTTCGTTTTCAAATATTTCAAATATACAACGCTTCATGATTTTGAACTCAATTTTTCTCAAAAACAAAAGATTTCCAGAAAAGATATTCAGGCTATGTTTATTTACACATTAAATTAATTTCTTTTTAATTTACTTCAAACGATGGTCAACCAGTGCAGTCAAAAGATGGACGCTATATATGAAAAAAATATCCGGATGATAATGACTGTAGCATGCAGCAAATAGGCATATTTAATACGGAACGCTTATTTGTGAAAAAACAAAGCAAAACAAAAAAAAAAAACCCTCAAAAAATAGTCCGGAAATAGAAAAGAAGTTTCTGGAAAACGGAAAAAAAAGGAATATTAGAATAATTATAAGACTACCAACCTACATATGTGGTTCCTTATATTTTCGTTCGATAGAAATACTGATTTGTCGGAGTGGTAGTACCTGTTAGGATCCCATTTATAGGTAAAAAAAAGTACGAGTATCCTAGATATGACACTCAGCAGCATGACGAAGCTTCTGTTCTGGAGCCTTGAGCCATGTGGAGTACCCCTTTATTGTGATTATTCTTTGTCCCACTCTGATCCGGAGCGGTAGTACCTGTTAACATGCCATCTATCGGTAAAAAAGTACGAGTGTCCTAGATATAACTGATACATTTTCCAGCACAAATACGCACAAGCAAACTGATTTTTTTTTATCGAAAAAAAATTGAATAATGACAAGTTTTCTTTCAATAATATTGATATGGACTATTAAATTAATTGTATTAATTATCTTCTTAGATATTAATAAGAAAAAAATAATCTTAGATTTAAATTTTCATGTGAAACAATTCAAATACCTTTTCATACAAACTCATACAAATGGATATTTTTTTAGAAATTTAGTACCACCCAAAAAAGTAGTCCACTTTCTTTTTTTCTTAGAACAACAAAATAAAACCTTTTTAAAATTCTTGAAAGGCTAATAATGTAGGAGAGACTCTCCGTAGTTTATACATACCCAACCCCTCCACCACCAGGTGGGTGTAACACAAGATTCGTTTTTTTTTTTTTAAATCAGAGTAAAACTGATTTGAATTCAGAGTTTTCCTTCTCTAAGTTTTCTTGTCCAAGACTAAGAAACCTAGTCTGTCCTACTATTTACCCATATTTTACATGAGTTTTTCTTTCGTTAGTCTTTGTATATTAAATTGTTCTCAACATTGAACAATCTATCTCTTCTGAAGTTCCCTTAACCTGAAACGAAGGATAATCATATCTGGCGTCGCTATTTTTACATTGTGATGAGTAATTAAAAAGAAAGGAAAATAATAAAATTATAGATTCAAAAGTAGCTGTTGCCTGATTCCCACTGCCAGGAAGCAAGTACAGCGCATGCCTAAAGAAAGGGACTTCCGGGCGTTGATGACAAATTCATTCACTTCAGCCTTTACCGCTGCAATCAAAAGCACCCTTTCTTTATTGGCTGCCAGCAGTGAGCATACATGCTGATTGGCTCCCGGGCCTATAGTCAGCCATGTCTGCTGCTAACAAACCGTCTCTGCTAACATACCTCACAAAAAACACACACAGAAAATGACAATAATATTTTTCGACACCTTGTCTAGGAAACACAACTACTTCAATTGGTTCAGGTAAACGTTCTTGGCACAGAATCGCCATGAATCCAAAAATGAAATTTTGAGTTAAAAGGTATCCTCATACCTTCCTTCCATAAATTCTCTTGCAGCCTTCCCTAGACAAGAAAGTAAAGTTAAGTTGGCGTCCGTAGTCGAGGGCGACCCGAAGGCTCCCTTTTCAATAGCTACTACACCGAGGTGTAGAGAGGGCGCTACTCCTTTCACTGAATTGCTCCACTTTACCCTTGATACATACCTTATATTGCTGAGTGTTAAGCAATGAGTTATCAAGTACCATTTTTTAAGTCTTTGGAACAACGTAAACGGAGTCAGATATTTAAACTCATGATCATTCCCATGATTAAGACCACTACAACTACAAATAACTAACTAAATTTTCTTATTCTCCCAAAAATTTATCTATTTTTATTTTTATGTTTATTTTCATTTTTTATTTTTTTGTTTTTGCTTTATTTTTTTATTGGTCCTCTCAGACCAGATTCTGAGTTTTTTTACTCTTCTGTTATCGGTTTTCTATTTTAAAAAATCACGCAAATTGTAGGATATTTTTATCGGAAACAACATTCAGTCCCAAAACTACTGTTACTTCCGTTTCTTAGAGCCATATTGAATGCTCTATTACTGGAAGAGGGCAGTTTTAGATGATCTGGCCAGCTTCATCCTGTTTTTGAACAGTCTTGGGCTGACTCTCCAACCAATAGGTCGCACTTTGGTCGGCCGCGCCTAGCTGGGGCGCGGATCTGGCTGGGTGTGGCTTGTTGACTGGAAATTTCCTCCAGCCTCAAGGGGCCATCCCCCCAGGTTTTTACCCCTTAACAAGGCGGGTAGGTTTATTGCCGACGACGCCGAAGGTATTTTTGGCAATTGCCTGACGCATGTTGGCTACAGCCCTGCGACCTGACCCACCTTTAAAAAAGGCCTTGTGCCCTACTTGTCTGGTGGTGGGACGGAGAACAAATACCCAGTTTTAGATTATCTAATACATTTGTGGCAAAATATTTCATATACTGATTAACAAAGAGGTTCTAATCACATCTAGCGAGTAATGTATTCTTTTTTTTTCTCCTGAGTGTGGGGACCTAATTCCTGTGTCTTATGATTAATCCAGTTTTGATATTCATAGAAACCAGGGAAGTGATTTCAAAATGTCTTAGTGTGCTGCAAAACGGAAAAAAAGTTTCATATTTCATATTTGTTGGTTGGTTTCTTTGTTTAATGCCATATCAACCATCATAAGTTGTTTAATGCCGAAGCCGTTCTTTCAAAAGAATACTAGTGATACTATTTCACCCGTAGCTGCGGGGGTAGGGGGATAAGTAAGTTCATACATCTCTCTAGGGTATTCGTCCGAAAGTGAACATAATACCGTGACTGGATTTCGAACTCACTTATTACGATATCACAGTGAAGGGCGTTAACCACAACGCAACTAAGACTTCCCTTTATATTTTTGTGTTGCTGAAGGGTTAAATTGACTAATTCGATCTCGATATTTTTCCGATTTCTTTTTTTATTTTCTTCCCTCCTCAACATCCTTGTTATTTTGTTTTGAAGATAACACCAATTTTTTGGTCTTTTATTTTTATTTATTTATTTCACCTTCACTTCGAATTGCGAATAACGAAATCGAATTTTGTATAAAAGAAAAAAAAAGAAATGCAAAAGCTGATCGGGTTAAAAATCGCATGATGAATAAATAAAAGTTCAATATGATATCGATTGATTTTTGTTGCTTCTTGCATCTAGTATTTTGATTTTAAGTTCGAACAACGAAATAATAGTTCTCCGTATGCTTACTAAATATTTTGGAAAGAATAAATAACATTTTTTTTCTTCTTGTTCGAAATCTAAATAAAACAATTCTTAGATCTCAGAACTGAAAATATTCAAAAGTCGAAATATTTGATAAAATCTTTTTTATTTTGAACTATTTCAACGAGGTTTTAAGACTTCTTTTTCCATTTTTTTTTTCTCTCATGCATTCATAAAACATATTTCATTATCTAATATATACCTCAAATCATGGCAACTGAAAATGACGAATAAAATTTTGGAAGGGTAAATGAAAGCATGGAGTTACAGAGGGGGTGGTGAATTTTCCAGTTTTATAACAGGAAAACAAAAATCCCTGAATCGTGTAGACTAGTTCCCAGGTATCGTACACCTAGCAGAATATCTGAGTGGGTAGGATGGCCACTAGTGATGTGTTATTCACATACGACCCATTCCAAACATTCGTGTAATTTATATGAGCGAACTATGTTGATGTGCAAGTGCGAATTTAACTGAAATTTAGATACCTGACTTAAATACCTTCTATTTTTCTTGTTGTTTTTCTTTCTTTTTCTTTCTTATGACTGGAAATCTTTCTCGATAAACAAACGTAACATAAATTCTACATAATATTCCTAATATGTCAAATGAAGTAATTTAAAACAACAAACGCTGATTTGGGTAACTGCCGAACGTATTTTACTAGCTTTTCCAAGTTTTCAAAGTTTGTATATGGTTGAATCTTGTTTTAGCCATATGTATTATTTACGAAGCAAACAGAGAAGCACTTTGAACATAGATGGTTGTTATTTGTGACTCAAACTTACAAACCCACAAGTTGGTATTGGTGATCTTCTCAGTGCCTACAAAACACGTCTTTCCCATTAAAAATAAATCGCTAATTAAAGGTTCGTTTCCATTTTGTTTACTGATTCTTTTCTTATATAGTCGACCTTAGTCGAGGGTGATCTGAAGGCTCTCTTTTCAATAGCTACGTCATCGAGATATGGGAGGCGCTTCTCCATTCCCTGGATTGCTCCACTTTTTTCTTGATCCTTACCTTATAGTGCTGAGTGCTTAGCTAGGCGGTATCAAGTATCATTTTTTGAGTCTTTTGTATGACTCGACCTAGGATTGAGCCTCGGTCTCCCAGACCATTGGCGAACAAAATTTGTGTTAAAAACTGGTAAATAAGTGAAATTTTGTGATTTGTAATTTAATATTCAATTAATCTATTTTAGGAGTGAATAGAAATTAAAATTGGTTACTAGTAAAAAAAAAAAAAAAAAAATCAGAAGCCGTGGTCTATATGTGTCAGGTATGGACAAATATTTGGCCTCAAAATTTTAACCATGTTGTGAAGAATTAACCCATTAAAAATGGTACTGAAACACAGAGTATCCTTCTTAAAGTTATTTAAGAATAAACATTAATTATTTAAGAATAAACATCAAATTGATTGATTGTGGATTGACTGACTGATTGATTGATTGATTGATTTTACGATATGTCAACCCGTATAGAGTTACTTATGCTTAGAGGTTAGGGAATCGCGTTCATTGTACGCTTATACTTATATTTTGTGTGGTTGTTCCATAAGAAGGTTCTTAGCATACGGCTCAATCGAATACGAATAATTTGCAGACTCAGAGATGAAAGTTTAACATGTACTAACGTTCCAAGTCAGAATGGACCTGGGAGCAATGACAATGAAGAGGTTCCCCGCACGACAGGACTCCAGAACTGGAGCCTCATCATTAGATGTAGTTAAGTTTCTTACCTAAGAAACATTTTTTTTATGGCAGGGGTCTTTCTCTTTTACGGAGGATACAGTCAGCATATTCTAAGCCCCAACAACTAAGCGATAAACCATGAATTCTTCAATAATAGACAACTATTCAATCCTAAAAAATTACAGGTAAACTGCTGAACAATTATCAGTCTTGTCTTTTTTAGTATGCTTTTTTGGTTTCTTTTTTTCATTTGATTTTTTAGTGTACTTATTTTTGTTCGATTTTTTTATTTGATTTTTTTGTTTGCTTTTTTTGTTTGCTGTTTTGTTTGATTTTTTAGTTTATTTTTTTAGTTTGCTTTTATAGTTTACTTTTTTATTGGCTTTTTTGTTTTATTTTTTGTTTTATTTTTTATTTGCTATTTAGTTTGATCTTTTGTTTGCTTTTTTACTTTGCTTTTTGGTTAGATTTTTTTTATTTGATTTTTCAGTTTGCTTTTTTATTTGCTTTTTTAGTTGGCTTTTTTTGACTGATTTTTTCGTTTGATTTTTTTGTTTGATGTTTTAGTTTTAGTTTTAGTTTTTTTACTTTTATTCTTTACTTTTATTTTTTCGTTTTGTTTTTTCGTTTGCTTTTTTAGTTTGCTTTTTTTGTTGCCTTTTTTAGTTTGCTTTATTTTTTTTAATTTTTTTTTTGCTTTTGTTTGATTTTTTTAGTTTGCTTTTTTGTTTGATTTTTTGTTTGTCTTATTTTGTTTTTTCATTTGATTTTTTTTGTTTGATTTTTAGTTTGCTTTTTTGTTTACTTTTTGAGTTAGATTTTTTAATTTGCTTTTATTTGTTTTTCCATTTTTTTTTTTTTTCGTTTCCCTTGAGAGAAGAAAAGCGTTAATTTCTTGTAATATTAACCGTTGTTATTTACTCAACTTTGCTTAGTCGGCTACAGGAGACTCAATTCACTGTACTAAATGTTACTGAATGATCACTAACCTAAGTAGGGATCTTAGAACCCCGGGTAACGTAGGGTATTCATTGTGATTTCTCCCAGGTCCACTCTGATCTAGAGAGGTAGTACCTGTTAGGGTCCTATCAATGAATCAAATACAACCGTTCAACCACTTAACTCTGTGCAAACAAATGACTGATGTTGTATAGAATTATAAGAGTTAAATAGCAATATTTGAAATCATTTAATTGCGTGCAAAAAAATTATCAATATTATATAGAATTTTTCATGTTTGATTGCAATACTTGAAACTATTTAACTGTTTGCAAACAAATGATTAACATCAAATAGAATTATTCATGTTTCATAGCAATACTTGAAACTATTTACCTGTATTAAAACAAATGATTAATTTTAAATAGAATTATTCGTGTTCGATTGCAATACTCAAAACCATTTTACTGTATGAAAATAAATAATTGAAATTAACTAAAATTATTCATGTTTAACAGCTGCACTTGAGACCATTAAACTGTATGCAAATAAATAATCTCTGGTTCGTATAAAAATGCTTACGTACACTCTATTCGATACTCATATACATTCAATATAGATGTATGAACAGGAATTGGCATTAAATGGTGTTTGGTTTGGTTTGGTTTCTTTGTTTTAATGGCATATCAATCTTTGTAGGTTATTTAATGCCAAAGCCATTCTCCTAAAAGAACAGTAGTGGTACTATTTAACCTATAGCTGGGAGGATGAGGGGGTTCATACCTTTCCCAAGGATATTTGCCCGAACGATTAAATGGCGTACAAGGGGTGATATGCCATAAAACACATTCAGCCAACCAACCATGAAGTGATCTGACGGAATCCGATACAAACAACCTGACTCGACCCAAGCTCCTTGTTATATTAAAGTAGGTAATAAGTAAAGTTGGCGACCGCAGTCGAGGGTAACCCGAAGGCTCCCTTTTCGATAGCTACTACATCAAGGGGTAGGGGAGGGCGCTACTCCTTTCTCTAGATTGCTCCCCTTTACCCTTGACCCTTACCTTATAATGTTGAGTGTTAAGCAAGGAGGCATCAAGTACCATTTTTTGAGTCTTTGCTATGACTCGACCTGGAGTTGGACCCAGGTCTCCATTAGTAAACACTCTAACCATTATGCCAATGTCCGGTATGTTATATTAAAAGGTGATCAAAACCAAAGATCAAGTTCAAAAGTTAAAGGTGTGTAAAGAAAACAGACGATCGAATCAGGTTAATAGCTAACAAGAAATTGATCACAAACTGGGTCAACGTGGCTGGCAAGATTTAAGCCAGTGGTTAATAATGTTTCTCATTTATCAAATAAGACGACCCCCCCCCAAGATGTAGGAGAAAATCTATTGAAAAATGAGCAATGAGTATCACCTTTCGTTTAGTCAATATAACTAGAGTTTGTGTCTGATACTAACGATGACACGTGCAAACCATTCAAAGACCTCAGACGACCGAAAGTCGCCCTTGTCTAAAAACTACAAACGGATATTTTGGTTTAGGGAAGGGTTTCTTTCTTTCTTTCTTTCTTTCTTTCTTTCTTTTTCGGACAGTCTTTATTGCTTCACCACTCAATCTGCTATAAAACGAAAACTTTAGATATTAAAACCCGACTCAACGTCCCTATCTGTACTGATTCCGACATTTCCCTAAAGATCTGCCCCCCCCCCCACTTCCCAACCTTGACTGATCAATAATCACTTGTATCTGCCACATTGCCAAAACATAATGCTTATTCTGTCTCTGCACAAAACCTTCTCCATAAAAAATGCATTCAACTATTATAAGTACCATTATGCTTTTCTTAAACTCCCTTATTATTTATTAATCTACTAAGGATTCTATTTTATGATACCGCCTTTAAGAACTGATAAAAATCTCCTGTACAGAATTTAGCAAGCAACTTTTGTCACGTTCGATCATTCGAAGGTTCTGACCTCGAAATACTGCACGGATACCGTAAGAATCATGTTTACGCTCGATTGGTTTGCTTTGGTTTTAAGGCATAACAATCATCGTTGGTTATTTAATACCAAATCCTGTTTTTATATATGTATTAAATATATCGTTAGTAAACACATTTTCAAGATATACACAGTTAAATGATCAAAAAGTTAAATGGTTCCCACTATTGCTATGTATGACTAACAATTCAATTAAACATCAGTCATTTGTTTACACACGGTTAAATGATCAAACAGTTCTATTTCAAACAATTCAATTTAGCATAAGTCATTTGTTTGTACTCAGTTTAAAAGTCAAACAGTTATTTTTATACAGGACCCAGTCGAGGGCAACCACTCTGGGCCACAGTGGACCTGGGAGCTATGTCAATGAAGAGGTACTCCGCATTCCCCAAAGCTCCGACATTATTGGAGTCTCACCATCAGATTATTTAATGTCATATCTAGGACACTCGTTGGGGGTTCTTGACCCTCAGTCGAGAAGCAGTCGGTATGTTAAACAGCTCCAGCTGACTTGACTGGTTTATGCTTGAGTTGTACTGTTAGCTTTCTTGAAAGCTAGTACAATATAACTTAATGATTTTCACTAAGTTATTTGATCATTTTGAGTAAGGTAGTTCTCTTACTCGTTGTATAATACTAGTTATTTCTCATGTCTTCTGATGATTGCTATCAACCTCTGTTGGTCTACCCAATCGTGGAACTTTCCAACACGAAACGTCTTAATCCATTTTTTCAAAGTCAAATTCATCATTCATATCTATCTTTATTTAATTTGGTTTGAAAAGTAAAAGATGGCCTCCGTAGTCGAGGGTGACCCGAAGGCTCCTTTTCGATGGCTACAAAACCAAGGTTTAGAGAGGGCGCTACTCCTTTCCCTGGATTGCTCCACTTTACTCTCGACCCGTACCTTATAATGCTGAGCGTTAAGCAAGGAGGCATCAAGTACTATTTTTAAAGTCTTTGGTATGACTCGACCTGAGATTGAACCCCGGTCTCCCGAGCCATTGGCGAACACTCTAACCATTATGCCAATGACCGGTAAATTACTTTTGATTTGTAATTTTCCTTTTCATAAAACAAAATTGCATGATATGCTAAAAATGTTCTTTGTTTTTTTTTATTTTCTGTGTTTCAATCAACAAACAAAATTTTTAAAAAATGCACACAATTAAATTACCTGTAAGAAAATTCGAAAAACAAAAAAAATGAAGGATTCTTGAAGTAATCTAAAACTAACTGTTCTTGATGTCATGTTACCAGTCCAGGAGCTTTGGGGAGTACAAAGTACCTCTTCATAACCATTACTCTCAGGTTCACTCTGACTCGGAGTGGTAGTACCTGTTAGGGTCCTATCTATGGGTGAAATAGAACTTTTCAATCTTTTACTCAGGATTATCATTATAATTGAATTGGATTGTCCGTGTAAGATAGGAATACTTAAAACCATTTAACTGTGCAAACAAATGAACTCTGCCTCTTTAAGAAATAAAATTACCTACAAATTGTGCACATAAAAATCATATACATTATACATATATATACAGGATTTGGCATTAAATATCCAGTAAGGGTTGACATGCGATTAAGCATCTCTGTCTGTCTGTCTCTGTCTCTCTCTCTTTCAACTGATGGTTTGGTTCGGTTCATTTGTTCAATGGAAAATCAACCTTAGTGGGCTATTTAAGGCTATCTTTGTAGAAGAACAGAAGTGATACTGTTTAACCTATAGCTTGTGGGTATAAAGTGGGGTCATACTTTTCCCAAGGGTATTAAACCGAACGTAAAGGGGGTGTCCTCGTGGTATAATGGTTAAAGTGATGGACTGCGGAATCGTAGTATGCGAGTTCGTACTCCAGTCGCGCTATTACGTTCACTTTCGGGCAAATACCCATGGGAAAAGTATGAGCCCCTTTGGTTTGGTTTCTTTATTTAATGGCATATGAACCTTTGTAGGCTATTTAATGCCAAAGCCATTCTCCTAGAAGAACAGTAGTGGTACTATTTAACCCATAGCTGGGGGTTAAATAGTACCACTACTGTTCTTCTAGGAGAATGGCTTTGGCATTAAATAGCCTACAAAGGTTCATATGCCATTAAATAAAGAAACCAAACCAAACCAAACCGAACGTAAACGCAATAGTGTGACTGGAGTGCGAACTCGTTTACTGCGATGTCACAGTCCAGCACGTTCACCACTACACCACGGAGACTCCACTCAAATGAGTGAGTGAAACATTCACTTAACCTTTGATTTTACTGCACACACTAAAGTCGAAAGATAAATGGAGAAAGGGAGAAAGAGAGAGAGAGAGAGTAGAAAGATAAATAGAGAGAGTGAGAGAGTAGAATGATAAATGGAGAGAGAGAGAGAGAGAGTAGAAAGATAAATGGGGAGAGAGAGAGAGAGTAGAAAGATAAATGGAGAGAGAGTGAGTAGAAAGATAAATGGAGAGAGAGAGAAAGATAGAGAGAGAGAGTAGAAAGATAAATGGAGAGAGAGAGAGAGTAGAAAGATAAATGGAGAAAGGGAGAAAGAGAGAGAGAGAGAGGGATGGATGGAGAGAGAGGGAGAGGTTATTACAGAGAGATAGAAATACTTCCCTTGTCAAACAATTTATACAGCAGCTGGTCAAGTGATGTTGGTGAAGGTGGTACTTGCTGGAAGACTGTGAAGAATTTGTGGCTAAATTCTTGGTTTGACAAATGGAGTGGGTAAGAGAAAAGACAACGGAAAATATGGACCAAGCAATACATCTATGTAAGTGCAGTTAGGAGTGTGGAAGACGAGGGATAGAGATGTTTCTACCCCCACCCACCCAAGGTGGGGTAGAAAATCGAAACGGACACTTTAAAACGGCGAGATTAGTAATGGAAAGATTGTCTTACGAACTGAATAAAAGTTGCCTCATGTCTCTTCATTCAAGAACAACACTGACCCCAAATAACTTTAACATGAACTAAACTACTCTCAAAACACCGCTTTGAAATAGAATGGTTTGTTTAATGGCATTTCAACCTTCGTTGGTTATTTAATGCCATAACCATCCTTGAAGACGAGTAATGGGACTATTTAACCCACAGCTGGAAGAGGGGATAAAAGAGGGTTTATACTTTTTGATATTAACATACGCCAAGTGAAAGCGTGGACCACTAATGATAGGTTATCGATCATATGGAAATCATCTATCCGATAGAATAAAACGGGACCTCTTGTGGTTGTTTAAAATACCACATACAGACTTTAAAATGAAAATAAATAAATACGTACTCCAGCAAAGAAAACAACGCTGGAACAATAATAAAAATAATAAATTATTAGAAATTAAACCCACCCTGGGGGAATGGAAGTAAAGCTTTAAAAAAAACGAAACCAACAACCAATGTGTTATGCATGTCAGACCAAATACACTACATTTAGTAGTAAGATAGAATTTCATTGTCATCGAATGTACCGACCAAGCCCATATAAGAAAAACCTTTTATAGTGCAAACAATATGAAGGAACTGTTCCAAAACACTGAAATAAATAATATGATATCATTTATAAAAAAAAAAAAAACAAACAAAAAAAAACAAACTTAATGGACTTAATTGCTAACCTGGTTAGATGTCATTGTCATCAATTTCTTTATTCTAATAAACATATTTTTCTCGTCATAGTAATGAACATCTTCTCTTTTCTTCAATACTTTTGAAAGGAAAAAAGATTATCTTATCTGTTGTATTAACAAGACTACAAATTACATAGTATCTTGATTGTTTACAAAAAAACCACCATGCAAGGTACGTTAGTCAATTTGTGCTATACAATGGAGAATCACGCAATAGCAACTATGATGACTTACTCTGGGTCCACGGACCACGGGTTGGGAACTGAAGTTGACAGAGGGCAGTGGGGGGCACGAGTAGCAAAAATAGGCTAGAGTCGCCACTGTACCAACTTAATGTGTAACTGCAAGACATTTAAGGTACCTGCCTAAAGAGCTGTTGTTGTCGTTAATTAACACTTGATTTGGTCCTCTAGCCAGGATTACGTTATCTTTTGTATGTCAAACTTTTTCTCGTTCCCCGGGACGGATTCTGATTTGTGCATGTACCATTTAGTAGTAAGATAGAATTTCATTTTCTTGCTCAATTCCCAGTGGATCACTTTTTAAACCCAATCGTGTTTAGTCTTATTCTTCTTTCGTGTTAGTTTACTACCTATTCGTTTATTATATGAATTAACGGTTTCATTTCTATCACCACATACACCAGAGCAATTTTGCAGGTTTGTCACTTGAAATATGCATACAGTTGTTTTTCTTCCAATTTATTTGTTTGTTTGTTTGTGTTTTATGGCATATCAATCTTTGTAGGTTATTCAATGCCAAATCCATTTTTAGATAAGTAAACTGTTCTATTTCAAACAATTTAGTTTAGCATGAGTACACAATTTACTTGTCAAAACATTACTATTTCAAGCTATTCAGTTTAGTCAAACAGTTCTATTTCAAATATTTCTTTTTCATATAAGTATAGTTTTTTTACACACAGTAAAATGACAAGACAGTTCTATTTCAAATAATTCAGTTTAGCGTGAGCATAATGTCAATATCAAAAAAAGTTCTATTTCAAACAATTCAGTTTCGCATTAGTACGCAATTTTATTGTCAAAACAGCTCTATTTCAAGCAATTCAGTATGGCATAATTACACAGTTTAATTCTAGTTGACCCATACATAAGATTATATCCGGTGCTACTTGGGAGCGATGGCAATGAAGGGGTGCTCCCATTCCTCAGCATTAGTGGAACTTCACCATCAGATTGTTTAGGACAATCGTTGGGTGGGAGCCTTACCTTTCTACAGTGAAGCAGTCGGTGTATTCTACCGCCCCAGCCTACTGGGCAATCCTATTCATGTTTCTTCGTCTATGTACCTATTCTTCTATTTGAATAAACCAATGGACGACCAAACTCAATACCCAAATGGGTCCTGGACGTGAGTTTGACGACTTTTCGCTCAGGATCGACAGTTCGATCGGGGAACTACTGCTGCTCCTCTATAAGAGTGGCTTCTATAGAAGAGAATAAAACAGCCATCGAAAGATAACCATGACCCACACTCAAACCACTTACACAAACCGCATCGCTCTTCGCGCGGGTAAAAAAGGGGCGCGTCCTGCTGAGGTTGGAGCCCTGGCCTCGGTGTTCGAAAAATCAGCTACAGAGCTCAAACAATCAAAACTACTAAAATGCAAGCAAACACTACAAATAGCCACATTTAACGTAAGAACCTTAAATAGAATAGGACAACTCCCAGAGCTAATCGCATCGGCCGAAGAACATAAAATAGACATAATATGCATACAAGAACACAGATACACGCACACAGAAGATATCAAATATCACGAAACTGGCAATGGATGGTCGCTCGCCACTGCATCCGCATGGAAAAACTCTGTCAACGCCGCAGTAGGAGGGGTAGGATTGCTTATAGGACCTAGAGCACTAAAAACGCTTAATAGCATAGAGAAAATACAACCTAGAATGATGGTAGCTACATTTAACGGAAACCCCAGAGCAACAATCGTCTCATGCTACAGCCCCACCAATGTTAGTGAAGAAAATGAAATAGTCACCTTCTACGATGAGTTATCCTCATTAGTGCGTAGCATCCCGAAACACAACATGTTAGTCATTGGCGGAGACATGAATGCACAAATCGGGAAAAACGGAAACAACAAATACAGCCTCCACAACACGTCAAATAGAAATGGGCAACATCTAACAGATTTCATGATAGAAAATAGATTAGCATGCCTCAATACAAACTAGCAAAAAAAAAGAGAGGGCAAACTATGGACATACACGTACGCAAACAATACTAAAGCTCAGATAGACTACGTCCTTATAAACAAGAAATGGAAGAATAGTGCATTGAATTGCGAGGCATACTCCTCTTTTGAGGGTGTGTCCACCGATCACCGAATAGTCACAGCGAAAATACGGTTAAGCCTACGAAAAAACGACAAACGAACAGCGACCACCAAACACTATGACTGGGCCCTATTGAACAACAAAGATATAAGAGATAAATACGTATTAGAATTAAGAAACAGATTCGAAACACTACAAGAAAAGACGGAAAAAAGTACACCAAACGACGAATATGAAAATTTCGTCAATGCACACCTCGAGGCAGCAGCAAAATACATTCCAACAAAAATTAAAACTAAATATAGAGTCCCATGGGAAACTTTAGCGGTGAGAGAAAAACGTGCACTAGTGAAAACAGCCTCCAAAAACTATCGAAAAAACCCAACAAACACAAATGCCTTAAAACTAAAAACGGCACAATATCAATTAGCAGGCATATATATAAAGGAACAGACAGAATACATTCAAAATCAGATAGATAAGATTAGAGACTCGGTGGAAGATAGACAATCTAGAATAGCCTGGCAAACAATAAACGAAGTGAGCAGAAGAAAGAACACAGCCAAAGCAAAACTTAAAGCAGCAAACCAACAAGAAAGAATAAAACTGTGGAAACAGCACTTCGAAAACTTACTTGGAAACCCACCAAAAATAACGCATGAACCAATCACCAGAATAATTAGCAAACAATTAGACATTAAACTTGGACCGTTCACACAAGAAGAACTCGACTCGGTTCTCAGAAAAATTAAAAATAGGAAAGCTGCAGGACTGGACGAAATTCCCCCGGAAGTATGGAAGACCAGACAATTCGACGACATACTGCTCCGACACTGCAACGCAGTATACAATCAAAATCCGATAGATAGATGGACGAAGGGATGCATACTCCCCTTCCCTAAAAAGGGGGACCTCGGATTAGCCAAAAACTACCGAGGCATAATACTTACATCCATAGCTGCCAAAATCTACAATGCCCTACTACGAAACCGAATAGAACCCAAAATCGACAACATACTTAGAAAAAACCAAAATGGCTTCCGAAGAAATAGATCTACGACCTCACAAATATTAACCATCCGCAGAATCCTTGAAGGTGTACGGGCAAAGAACCTACAAGCGACATTAATATTTGTCGACTTTACCAAGGCTTTCGACTCCATTCACAGAGGAAAGATGGAACAAATCCTACTAGCGTACGGCATACCTAAAGAAACCGTAGCGGCAATAACGATTCTCTATAGAAACACTAAAGTAAAAGTACGATCACCAGATGGAGACACAGAATACTTTGACATTGTAGCAGGAGTACTACAAGGGGACACGCTGGTCCCGTATCTCTTTATCATTTGTCTAGACTACGTACTTAGAACATCGATTGACAAAATCAAAGAGAATGGCTTCGAACTGACGAAGAAAAGAAGCAGAAGATACCCCGCAACAACAATTACCGACGCCGACTACGCCGATGACATAGCGATACTGGCAAATACACCTGACCAAGCCGAAACACTTCTGCATAGTTTGGAACGAGCAGCAGCAAGCATAGGCCTCCATGTTAATGCACACAAAACGGAATATATGTGCTATAACCAAACGGGGGATATCTCCACTCTAGAAGGAACCCCTCTTAAACAAGTAGACAAATTCACGTACCTAGGAAGCAGCGTCGAATCAACCGAAAAGGACATCGAAACGAGGTTAACGAAAGCATGGACAGCTATCAATAGGCTATCGACTATATGGAAATCAGACGTAACCGATAAAATGAAACGCAGTTTCTTCCAGGCAGCGGTCGGAGAAGCAGAGATGAACTCATAAGAGATGTACTCTTATGGATCCACACACACGGCCGCGCAAAAGCAGGACGACCAGCACGAACGTACATTCAGCAGCTATGTGAGGATACAGGTTGTTGTCCTGAAGACCTACCTAGGGCGATGAACGATAGGGAGGAGTGGCGAGAGAGGGTCAGGGATATCTGTGCTGCCAGCACGATATGATGATGATGATGATGATGATGATATAAGATCTCCACTCTAGAAGGAACCCCACTTAAACTAGTAGACAAATTCACGTACCTAGGAAGCAGCGTCGAATCAACCGAAAAGGACATCGAAACGAGGTTAACGAAAGCATGGACAGCTATCAATAGGCTATCGATTATATGGAAATCAGACGTAACCGATAAAATGAAACGCAGTTTCTTCCAGGCAGCGGTCACATCGATACTGCTATATGGATGCACTACATGGACGCTAACAAAACGACTGGAGAAGCTAGATGGCGATTACACAAGAATGCTGCGTGCAATCTTAAACAAGTCCTGGCAGCAACACCCCACAAGACACCAACTGTACGGCTACCTGCCCCCTATCCCGAAAACTATTCCAGCTAGACGAACCAGACATGCAGGACACTGCTGGAGAAGCAGAGATGAACTCATAAGAGATGTACTCTTATGGATCGCCACACATGGCCGCGCAAATGCAGGACGACCAGCTCGAACGTACATTCAGCAGCTATGTGAGGATACAGGTTGTTGTCCTGAAGACCTACCTAGGGCGATGAACGATAGGGAGGAGTGGCGAGAGAGGGTCAGGGATATCCGTGCTACCAGCGCGATATGATGATGATGATATAAGATGTCATTATTTATCTGAATTTCAGAAATGAAGTTTCATAATTCTTATTACTTAGAGTATTCAGATTATTGCCTTCATCTTTATATTCACAACGTTAAGGCCGATGTATCCTTCTTCAGGTGTTATCATGTTAAACTCAGAAGCCCGCACAGAACTTCGAATTGAACTCTTTATTCAGTTCACGGTAATAGATTAATCCCGTTAATCATGACCGGGTACAAGTGTTAAGAAGCATTAAGTATTCGTAATCGTACCTGTTGTCGAAATTGAACCTGCAACCTACCCGATGATTTCACTTAGCAACACTGTTCAACCAAACATACATATCCTTTGTGCCATGTGTCTTGCTGGACAATTCGGACTGAAATTTTGGGACGTATATATCCAAATCGTATAAACACAAAACCGGGCCATTGGTCAAATGAGCAGAGTGTTCACCAATGGTCCGGGAGACCGGGGTTCAATCCCAGGTCAAGTCATACCAAAGACTCAAAAAATGGTACTTGATGCTGCCTTGCTTAACACTCAGCATTATAAGATAAGTAGCAACGATGAAGTGGAACAATCCAGGGAATGGAGTAGTGCTCTTCCCTACATGTCAGTGTAGTAGCTGTTGAAAGGGGAGCCTCGGGCCACCCTCGTCTGTGGTTACCAACTTTACTTACCTTATAAATTTAATGTCTCCATCAAATCATGCAATACTACTTACTACTATAATGTACAATTCATCTTTTTTAACTTTCCGCCATATAGCAAATAATATTCATTTATTTATTAATTTATTTTTGCTTTTTGTTTTTTGTCTAGTTATTTGATCATTGGTTTCCCTATTGTATTCATCTCTATACTTGGTCTGCTCAACAGGTCACTGTAGCCCAATATATGCGCTGCTTTTTATTGTTGGTAATTATTTTTAACAGCACACAGAGGGGATAACCACTTCGAATGCAAGAATAAACGACACATGATCGGAAATAAACTACCAATAAGTTTCGAAAGTACACTTCTAACTTCAGAAACTTGTTTTTTAGTGGACGACACTTTAATTATTATGGTCACGGCAAAATCAAGCATACACCTATGTTGCCAAGTCGGCTAAGACCCCTCTCCCACCAATGAGTGTCCTGGATATAACATTAAACAATCTGATGGTGAGGTTCGATTGACGCTGGGTCTTTGGGGAATGCAGAGCACTCTTTCATTGCCATTGCTCCCAGGTTCACTCTGACCCGGAATGGTAGCACTTGCTAGGGCCCTATCTGTGGGTTAAATAGAACTAAACTGTATACTTATGCTAAATTGAATTGTTTGAATTAGAACTGTTTGACTGAAATGAATAGCTTGAAATAGAAATGTTTTTGACAATTAAACTGAACACTTATATTTAAACTTCGTATGAAATTGTTTGAAATGGAACTGTTTTTGACATTGAAACTGTTCTTACGCTAAACTGAATTAATATAGAACCGTTTTGACAATTAAGTGTTTATAAACAAAACATATACTTATACTAAGCTGAATTGGAACTGTTCGATAAAACTGAATAGCTTGAAATAGAAATGTTTTTGACAATTAAACTGTGTACTCATGCTAAACTGAATTGTTTGTAATAGAACAGATTGTTTTTCAAAAGAATTGATTTGGCATTAAACAACCAACAAAGGTTGCTATGCCATAAAACCTTAACAACCAACCAACCATACGCCTGTGATCATTCAGTCGCTCTACCCTCTCTGAATTTATAGAATGTTTTTGCATTCCTACAGGCTCAGTGTAGTCGTAAGTTATTTTGATGATTTTTTTAGATGAAAATTTTCACGATCATTTCTTTTTATTTCTATGAAGAGCGAGTTCCTGGGGCGTAAAAAGCGATTCAATTTTCACGCAGTTTGGTCATACACTTAAAAATATAATGAGGTTTGCGGTAAAAAAAATCATTGATAATAAGATAGATTAAATACTGCTCGCCTTCCCCCAGACCAATAGGCCAATATTCTGACCAAGATTAAGCGCAGTAACCAATGGGGTTGTATATTGAACCTAAAACTCTATAGAATGTTGTGTACGCTGCTAAGCGTATTGGCCTAAATGTTTAACCGAGACACGATGTTCCTTTTTTTTTTATTTTGACGATTTTCATTTTTGTCACGCGCCGCTGGCTTGTGTTCGAAATTTATATGTCTCTTATATACATTTGCTTGAATTACCCAAGAGTAACCTGGAGGAGTAACATGCTTGGATATAGTATGACTTAATTTTTCTGGCAATAACGATCATATCTCTGTCAAACGATGTTAGATCATGACTGCAATCCATAGCTGATATAACTACAATTCCTTAGCAACAAAACCGATCATTTTACATCTTGAATTTTAAGGTTTTTACATTAACCGGAATAATTTACAGAATAAATCACCGATTTCCAGTTAACTAATGATCCAACAATTGTTTTACCCGGTCATTGTACCTAAAGACAGCAAATGTCTTCTTATTCAGAACAACTGCTCAACTTATCCTTGAATTGCCCAGTAGGCTGAGGCATGCAGATTACAATGATGACTACTCTGCCGAGGGGTAAGACCCCCCACCACCAACGTGTGTCCTAGATGTGACACTAAAAATCTTATGGTGAGGCTTCAGTAATGCTGGAGCGTTGAGGAATGCGGAGTACCCCTTCATTACCATCACTCCCAGGTCTACTCTGGCCTGGAGTGGTAGCACCTGACAGGGTCCTATCTATGGGTCATCAACAACTAAACTGTGTAGCTATGCTAAACTGGATTGTTTGAAATAGAATTTTTTTTACATTGAAACTCCACACTTATGCTAAACTCAAACGTTTGAAATAGAACTGTTTTTAAATAGAACTAAACTGTGTACTTATGCTAAACTGAATTGTTTGAAATAGAACTGTTTTGACATTTAACTGAACTGTCTTGACATTTAACTGTTTGTAAACAAAAACTATACTGTGACAATATGTCCGGTTGCCGACCTCCACTATCTCAATTTCTTAAATCAGCTCATGACCATTCGATAGTCTAGTGGTTTCTCTCATCTCCGGCCAGGGGCATTTCACATGTTTTACAAATATGCAGCAGACATAACATATATAACCGAGAGTGGCAAAAAAAAAGAACAAACAAAAACAGACTTGGGTTAGCCCTAGCGTAAGAAGGGAGAAGTTTTTGGCACTTTTCTGGCATTCTGTGGCTATCGCTTTTGCTCGTCTTCTTCCGGTCTCGTAGAAAATCTCGTGCGCAAGCCCTTTGTGTAGGTTTAGCGCCAAAACAGACTGACTGGCGCTCATCACACCCACATCCACAAAAACGAATGCCCACTATTGATCCACAATACTTATACAAAACTAAATTGTTTGAAATCTAATTCGGCTTTAAATGACCCGAAAAGAGTTGATATGCCACAAAACCAACCAACCCATCTACGAGTTGAAATGCTATATCAGAAGATTGTATAGACATTGTCCATATTACCAAACAGGAGATCCTTTAACTAACCGAAAGGCGAATGAAAACTGCGCTTCGGGAAATATTGATCACTTTTCGTGAAGAAATATGAGACATTTATGAAAGAATTTAAATAGGAAAAAAATTGTTTGAATGCTTTTAAGATATTAGATACGATATTTGTTGGATTATTAATACGTGACCTCTGTTACTTCGGCAAAACGGATAATCCAGGCAAAATGATACCAGAAAATCGGTGGTAGTTGCATTTGAAAACAGAAAGTGAAATATTTAATAATTCCGTCTTCTGTGGTTACAAGGGGTTAAAATGGGAAATGCATTAAGCTAAAGATGTCTTGTCCTTTACTACGCAGAGCCTAGTTTACAAGTATTATGCACTCAGTGACAATCAAACTCTGCTAGATAGTCATTTCACCACGTGATGTGTCAAGATGTGTTTTATGTTGAAAATATCCACTTGTGAATACATTTTATGAGCATAATTTTTTTGTAGATAAAAATTATGGCAAACAAATGAGAAACCTGATTAAATGCCAGATCAATTCAGAAAATACGCTGCTAAATATTATTTTTAAAGATAGCCAACCTATAGCAATGGTTTCTGAAGACCCTTTAATGTGTTCTCCTTTGGGATCACATATACTGATCCAATTTTCAACAGAGCTTGCTAAGTCCACTTTCGGGATCGCCATCAGTTGCATCGTTACGTTCTCTTTACTTTGTCCATGGTAATTTTATTTTTGGAAAAAAAAAACAAAGGATTCAGCAGACTGAACAGACCTCGGTGATGATTTTTTCTTGTTTTGTTTAATAACATATCAACCTCTGTGGGGTATTTAATGCTAAAGCCATCCTTCGAGAACACTAATGGTACTATTTAACTAATCGCTGAAGGGATAAGGAGGTTCATACTTTTCCCTAGGGTAATAGGCAGAAAGTGGACGTAAAAACGGGACTGGAGTTCGAACTCGCTAACTCAGATGTCACAGTCCAACAGGTTATCCACTACGCCACAGGGACTCCTTCAGTCCTTAGTTTGGAACTATTTTGCTCTAAAGTTCAGCACAAGACTTCAGAACTACTTATTTATTGCAAATATAACAGTCAAACAGATGACAGGTGTATTCACTGATGTATCACTGCTAACTAACCCCACAGGATAGAGTTTGAAATACTTGTAACTCCTCTAATGATAGCCCAATCGACTGAGGCTGTAGAATGCACGGACTGCATCTCTACAGAGGCTCCTGGAAACGACATTAAAAAGTCTTGGAGCTTTGGAGAATGTAGAGTGTCACTTCATTACCATTGCTCTCAGGTCTACTTTGATCCATAGTGGCAGGGCTCTATGTACGGGTCAACTAGATCTGTTTGACATTTAAACTGTGTAAATAAATGACTGATTTGAAGTTGGAACTGTTACAAAGCTTTACTTGAAACCATTTAACTGTGTGAGAAAAAATGAGCTCGGGCTTGTTTAAAGATGTTCTCAACAAAATGTGTTTACAAATCATATATTTAATATGTATAAATAGGATTTAGCATTAAATAACCTACCATATGAAACCTAACTAAACAAAACGAAACCAAATCCTCTGATGGTTTGAGATTTTCCTCACCTACTTCCTTTAAGCTCAACATGTGTTGTCCTTTACTAAGCTGAGCCGAGCTTACCACAAGTATGATGTACCCAGTGAGAATCAAAACAGGAAGTGAAATATCTAACAGTTCCGTCTTATGTGGTTACCAGGGTTCAAAATAGAAAATAAATCAAGCTCAAGCTGAGCGTATCTTACCACAAGATGGTGCTCCCAGGGAGAATCAAAACAGGAAGTGAAATATTTAACAGTTCCGTCTTGTGTGGTTACCAAAATAGAAAATAAATTAAGCTCAAACTGAGCCAAGCTTACCATAAGATGGTGTACTCAGTGACAATCGAACCCTGCAAGCCAAGCTAGATAGTCATCACACCATGGGTGATGCCAAGAAGATGAGTTTTATGTCAAAAGATGCAATGAAATTTCCACTTGTCAATCATTTGAGCTTAATATTTCTGTTGCAAATTTTTACGAACGGTACACAAAGTTGATTATGTGAAATGCGAGATCAATTTAGAAATTATGCAGCTAATAAATATTTTTACCGATAGCCAACCAATGACCTTTCAGCTTATTCTCCTTTGGAATCTCATAGACTTTTGGCTTTAATATTTAGGTTTTTTATTTGGTTATCTTTTTATATTTACTATTAGGTAAACAACCCCAATCTTTGTGAGAGGCTTTTGATATGAGGTAATGCAAGGTCATACGCTAAATTAGAGTTTAAAGATTTTTTACAGTTTGTTAAGACATGACTGATTTCTAAGAAATCATTTATGAAAATTATATCTTAATTTTCATATGAATAATTTCTGGGAAATCATTTTTTCAAATCTGTAATAGAAGATTTTAATAGATTTGATGGAATTATCGATTTTAAATAGTAAAGCAAATTATGTGTTATCGTGTGTGTGTGTGTGTTTTACCAGCCCATTGGTATAATGGTTAGAGTGTTCACCAATGGTCCAGGAGGCCAAGTTTCAATCCAAAGTTGAGTCATACCAAAAACTCAAAAAATTGTACTTGATGCTTTCTTGCTGAACACTCAAGCACTATAAGATACAGGATCATGGGTAAATGGAGCAATCTAGGGAATGGAGTAGCGCCCTCCCCAACACTTTGGTGTAGTAGCTATTGAAAAGCGGGCCTTTAGGTCACCCTTGACTATGGTCAACCAACTCATATATTGCTGTTTTGCTTCTTTTTTTTTTAGTGCGTATAATTATATTTTTTTAATAGATTTTCTACCCGCTCTGCCATCAGAGCATCGATTACTTTTGTGCAAACTTTTCTTATTTGCATTTCTTTATATATGTATATTACCATCCATGGGTAGAATAGTAGGCAGATATGGGCAACCAATTTAGGAGAAGGAAAAACTAAGAATTAAAAACCTGACGAGTGTTCTTCAGAAGAATCTTGGTACATTATTTGCACCTTTCTTCTGTAATCAGCTAATCCAAGAAGTGTGAGTGGTTCTACACAAACCTTTGCCGCTATAAACAAATCACCTGTGTAGGTAATCCAACAGGTTATATATTTAACCAAGCTGCTTGGCCTTCATACGCTGAAATCGATTGGGCACCTTGGTTGGTGTAATGGTTAACAAGCTTCACTAGCAAACCATCACAAGTGAGTTTGACTCTCATTGAGTGGCCCACTCATACGACCTAGTGCCATATTAAAGCAAAAAACTTAGTGAATCACTAGATCAAAATCGATTGGGAGAGTCTCATATATATATATATATATATATACACATATATGTGACAGAGAGAGAGAGAGAGAGAGAGAGAGAGGGGGGGTGTATCTTATTTAACAGGATGGAAAAAGTAGAATATAACTTTCTATATCTGAATTTGACATGTGATGTAATATTAAAAAAAAGAAGAAAAAATCCATGTTGAGATACACAAAAACAGTAATAACAAAAACAATGTATTTTTTAAGTTCAACAATTGTTGTTTATTATTATTATTATTATTTATAATTAATCCTTTTTTTGTGCAAACGCTCATTTTCACATTTAATTTCTCTTTCTCTCTTGGTCTTTCAGTGGACGAAACACCTTTTTTTTCAAAGTTTTTTTGTTTTGTTTTTGTTTTTTTTAAAAGTTCTTTTTAGTTTTTCAATGAACAAGTCAAAGTTTTGTTCCCAGCATGCAGTGTGGTGATGGCAGCGGAGGAATCATGCCTTATTTAAAAAAAAAAAAAAAAGTTTTTCTTTCTTTTTTTTTTTTTTGTTTTGAGTTTCTGCTATTAAAGAGTTAATGAGAAGAGGATGTGCAGGGTGGGGATGGGGGGAATGATCTGATTGCAGGTGAGTTGGATTTGGGGTGGGAAATTTCCAATGGAAAAAGAAAATGTTGGCAAACAGCAAAGAAGGAAAATATGGTGGAATCAGAAGAGAGACAAAGTGGCAGGGAAGAATTGATTGGCGGAAATAATCCCAGCGTCTTTTTCTAAATCTAGACGGAAAAGAAGAGCGTAAAAAAAAAACAAGTGCATATTATCCTTTTGTGAATTCTGAGGCCAATTTAAGTAACAACCTAAGGCACCTAAGTAGTGATTATAATCCTCACTGTGTACTCTATACTTATCAATTTGCATAAAATCTACCACAGCATTATGGTTTGCATGTTCGTCTTAAGTATTGACTTTATACCTTAACCTTATGCCACAATTAGTAAATAAAAATTACAATATTATTTTTAATGATCGGTTTCTTTAATAACTGATTTTTTTTATTTAAAATTTTTTTTTTTTCAGAAAAAGTAGATGCAACTATTAAAAGAAATTCAAACTATAACTAAGTCTGCTATCATTTTTGCAGTAAAGACCTCTGGAAAGGCATGAATCCACCTCTCCTGGCACTTTGTTTTATCACTAGATATCTTGATAGTTTTGTCACTTGAATACCATTATGGTTGACAAAGAATAGAGTAGGTTAGTTAACACTAGGATCCACTTGACTTTGACAGTATTAGCAGAAAGCTTTTGTAACCATTGTCAACCTCAACAGATATTAATTATATATACTGATATTACAAGCTTTTTTGTTCACTCAGAGTAAAATATATTCTAACAAGAGTCACAAAAGCAGAGAAATTTTTTTTCTTTTTAAATTTAACATAAGACTGTAAAAATAGTCAAGACAAAATTATTAGAGCTTAGAAATTATTTTACCTTTCATATTGGGATAAAAATGTAAAAAGTTTTCTTTTTGTATAAAGTTTAAAAGTCAATAATTATTTCTAATTAATGTTTATGCTGTTATAAGGACAAATAATGAAAACTTGATTTTTAAGAACATTATTACTGAACTATTGTAATATTTGTTAGTAACTACGATAATTATTGGCTAGTGGGTAAAGTGTTTGCCATTGGCCTGGAAGACCAGAGTTCAATCCCAGGCCGAGTCATACCAAAGACAGAAAAATGGTACTTGATACCTTCTTGCTTAACACTCAGCATTATAAGGTACTATAAGGGTAAAGTAGAGCAATCCAGGGAAAGGAGTAGCATCCTCCCTTATACCTTGTTGTAGTGGCTATTGAAAAGGAAACCTTCTGGTCACCCTTGACCGTGGTTGCCAACTTTACTTTTACTTTACAAATACAGACAAAGCACAAGCAATAAAATCATATAAGGTATTAAAAACTAAGTCTAAGAGGAATGCCAAAAATTTCTACACATATTGACTGAATATTTAACAAAATAACTGAATGAAGATGACAGTATTAAGATTAGGAAAACAAAAACAAAAAAAAAAAATGTAATGAATTCTATTGGTTGGGGAAGTGACTGCCTAACTCTAGAAAGTTTGTGTCTGAGATCTTAATTTTATCTGAGAACTCATTAGATTCACCATTAACACAATCGACAGCAGTTTTCCAATGCCATCTTTTCTTTGCTTGTTCACCATTTTTTTTAATAGAACATTTTTTTCTCCATTGATTATAATGCTAAAACCATTTTTTCCTTTTCTGACCATAAAAATTCTTAAAAAATGTGACATAAGCAAAAATTGATAATAAAAAAAAAAATTAAAATCTTAATAAATCTTTTTCAGTGAAGGAAAAAAAAAAAAAGAAAAAAAAAAAAAATGACAATTTTTTTTTCAGGTTTGAATTTCTGTGTATCTGTGGTCAAAGTTTTTTTTTTATTTTTTGTCAGTGAAAGTGGAAATTGTTTTCAGTTCAATGTGTACATAATGAAATCACAAAGTTTGTCAAAAGTTTTTTGTTGTTTATTTGTCTTTTCATTCTGTTCTTCATATTGAACTTTATGTTTTTATTTTTATTTTTTATTTTTTTTCAGTTTCACAATGAACAGGCATTAAAGAAAAGATGATCAGATTGTTTTTTTCTTTCATTTTCATTTTAAGAGCTTTGTGATCATTTTTTTTTGCATTTTTTTTGTTCGTTTTTTTCAAAATATATGATTTTTTTTAAACTTCACCATTGTGTTTTCAGTTTTAATTTCTTTAATAATATTAAATGTTCTATATTCAATTTTTACATTTCCCTCCAAAAAGGAATCACAGTAAACCAAACACTCACGCTGATACTGTCTTTGTCATAATTGTCCTTTCTTTTTTTCTTTTTTTTTTTTTGCATTTTGTCTTTTTCTAGTTTTTACAGAATTGTGTGTAAATTTTAATTATTATTTTTCAAAGAGAATGAATTAGGGGTGAAGAAAAAAGGGAGTAAGAATTAAGAGTGGGGATGATTGGGGGAGTCAGTTCTGTACAGGGTTCTTTTAATTACTACACTTTAACTTTCCGGGTAGAATGTATGTTTCATGAAAAAGAATTTAGTGAAAGATCTGGAAATTTTTTTTTTTTAAACTTTGTCTCCATTCATTGTCCTTTCGTCTCACCATTCTTTCTGTCATTATTTACCATTTTTAAATTTGAACTTCTTAACAGAAAAAAAAAACAAAAAAAAAAAAAAAAATGAAATGAAAGAAAAAAACAAAAAAAAAACTACACAACTAAAGTCAACAAGTTTACCATGAAAGTAAGAAAAAAAAATTACAGTATATACACAAAAGACTTTTATTTCTAAAATGTTCCTCATGGGGGTGGAGGAGGAAAGCTCTCACTGAAAATTGTCTTTTGCAGGGGAGGGGGGTGTTTCAAGGTGTAAAATTTAAATAATGCAATTTTTTTAACATTCTTTCTTTCTACCCACCACAATTTGTCAGTCCTTCTAACTTCAAGAACTGATTTCTTTTAAATCGCAGAAAGTGAGAGGACTGACTTTTCTTTTCATTCATATGTACAAATATATACATTGAACTCTGATCCATTATCAGAACTATTTTGCTTTAATTTATACATATACATACATATATATATATATATATATATATATATATATATATATATATATATATATATATATATATATATATAAGTAAGTATGTGTGTGTGCTTTTCTTTACGTTTTTGCAGTTCCACATCTCTGATTAAATTTACATGATTTTTTTCACTTTTATATTTTTTGCCTCTGAATTCAACTTGAAAAAAAAACTACCTTAATCTTATGAATGCACATTCAATGAATTTTTAAGAACTAATTCCTTGTCTCTCACTCTATTCTATTTATAAATATATTTGTGTATTATTGTCAACTTATTAATTCCACACCCCATGAATGTTTTTAACTAATTATTTATTTCGAAGGGACAAAATAACTCTTCCAAATAAAATTTGTAAATAGGAAATTTAAAAAGAAAAAAAAATAATTGCAACTATTTCTTTTTTTTTCATTTCCATGTTGGTTTTAAAATTTCATTTTGATAGGTGTTATTTTGATTTGATGTTTGTTGAGAATCTGCCACTGAGTATCCAATTTCCAACTACTTGTTGGTCAATATCTTCATTCATTGATTTATTGTACTTTTTTCCCAAATTCTCTTCATAAGACACACCAAATTCTTTAAATTATCTAACATCAAAATATCTACCAATAAAAATAACCAAACAAGGAATTTCTTGGAAACATCTTCACTTCAGTTCTGTGTTGCAATGGAACAATTTGTTCATATTCTATTTAAGATATGGTATCAATGTCTCTTTTTTCTTCTTCTCAGATTTACTTATTTCTTTGCAGACTATTTTGAACATAATATAAATTTATTTGTGTCAGTCATGTGGTTTCCAAAATAACTTTCCATTCACATTTGGGCAGTAGAATCATTTTCTTGAGGCATCACACCGGTGAAATTTTTATTGGGAACTCACATTTTGAAGAAAGCTGATAAAAAAAAAAATTTTTTTAAAAAAGTAGTTCTTCCAGGAATTTACAGATTCTGTCATTTTTTTTTTGTATATTTTCTGGCAAATGAAGACTTCCAAGAAGTTAAGTCAACATTTGTAATCCAATCTGTCATTTGAATGGGATTCTCTTGAGACACATAGAGCCACAAATTTCCCCAAATTTAGCCAATCATTTTACCCCCAAAATGATAAGATTTCCAAGAGTTCTTTAGTCTCTTTCAGGTTTAGCGGAATTGTCTTCTTTCATTTTGGTTCGAGGTTCTGCCAAAATTCAAAACAAGAAATGTTGCGCCAACATTAAATGGAGCAGAAGAGGTATTTTCTCCAAAACGATAAGATGAATTGACCAATCAATAGCAATTTATCAATCGATAGATTGATTAATCAATAACTGTAATGAATTATCCAAATTTTTGTATAACGTCAATTACAATGAATTTTTTTCCGGAGTTTGAAATTGATATCATTTGTTTTGTTCACAAAAGTTGGTTTAAGTTCTTTGTCAGAAGACAAAAAAGTTTATTAAAATTAGAAAAAAAAAAAAAAAAAAAAAAATTGAGGCCATAATATTTGTTTAAAAATGAAACAAATTTGCTTCATGCTTTTTGTATTTTTGTCTTTTATATCACCAAAATTCTGTTGGTCTTTGTTTTCACAATTTTTTTTTTTTACTGGCAAACATTTTCTTTTTTGTCAGTTGGTCATAAAAAAAAAAAAAAAAAAAAAAAAAAAAAAAGGAAAATATCTTTTTTTTGGTTATGTCTTTCTATTCCTCTCTTCTTTTTGAGTCCAGAGCCTGGAAATTTGGTTCCAAGTCATGAACACTAAAACTTGGGCTTTTAAGCAATTTTTCATGCGATTTTTCATCACATTTTAACATCACTTTCTTTTTTAAATTCAACAGTTTTTTTTCTTTTATATTCAGTCCCATTATATTTGCTATGATGAGGCAATTACTTCCTTGGATGTTTGTTGGCAATAGTTGCACATCTTGTAGGCAGTTTCTTTTTTCTGTTGCATAGCAACAGCTTCTGTAAGAAGCAAAGCTGCTGCTATTTTCATACCAAGACTGCTCATGAGATGTTCACGACTCAAAGACAGAAGCATTTTTCCTGTAATTTGGTTATCCCGGAAAACCTGGGATGAAGAAAGAAAAAAAAAAATTAGAAATTTCAAATCCCTTTAAAAAGTAGCAAAGATATATGTACATATATATATATAAAATAAATAATCAATGAATCATAAAAAACTAAAAATGTAAATAAACATCACACATACCATTTATACCTGTTCTTTATTTTTGGTTTGGTTTTATGGCATACCAACCATCTAATGCCAAATCCACCTTTATACGTATAAAAAGTTCTATTTTTAACAATTCAGTTTAACATAAGTACACTGTTTAATTCCTTTTACCAGATAAATAGGTTCAACCAATTTGGGTCAGAGTGGACCTGGGAGTGATTGCAATAAAGGGATACTTTGCATTCCCCAAAGCTCCAGCATTAGTGGAGCCACAGCATCAGATGGTTTGGTGTCATATCCAGGACACTTGTTGGGGGAGTCTTACCCCTCTGCAGAGATGTAGTCAGTGTATTCTGCAGCCCCAGCCAATTGGGCTATCATTGATTCTGGATTTACTTTTATACTTATATAAATACATTTATCATGGAAAATTAAATTCACATTATTTTGTGATCATCAAGGGATTTTAAAAGTTAGTTTGGAAAATTTGTCATGAAAATTTCATATTTAAAAATATATAGAAAAAACCCCCCAAAAAAACCCAAAAGCAAAAAAAAAAAAAATAAATAATAAAGTATTTTTTCTATCTTTTGTTACATAAGAAATTTTCAAAACAAATTTTAAGAATCAACTTTTAAAATCCCTTGACACAAAAAACACCTACAAAAAGCCGAAGATATATCAAGTGAAACATTGTTATCAAATGTACATGATGAAGATATTCGTATTGACTTACTAAGAACATTTCAACTAAAAATGATACTATGTTAAAGGTCTTAAAAATTTTAATTAGCAAATGGCAGAAATATAGTCAAATACTCACTTCTGTGTATTCTGAACAACCATCCAATTGTGCAATGAATTGACACACTTCATTAACTGTCCATTGGTGTATATAGCGAGGAACAATGCCCTTTTTAAATGTGCATGTACATCCATGACCCAAATCAGCATAGGTATGGGCTTTTGAAAGAAGTCCTTCACTGTGTTTCGATGATTTGGAAGTGTCCGGTTTGCCTGTGATATTTCCATTTAGTCCAGCCATATTTATACCATTTAAACCTAAGGACGAGGATTTACTGCTGTTCGAATTAGAGAGTTTTTTGTCTTTGCTGCTATTTGTGCTGTTGCTGCTGTTAGTGTTGAGTCGAAAGCCGGAGGGATGATGATGATGATGATGGTTGTGGTAGTCCATCTTTATGCGTTTCGTCGACAGGTCAAGAGCCTTATCAACATCGGACGATGAGGATCGCTTGTGTGCACCGGACGATGATATCGTCGAATTGGAGGTTGTGGACGAAGAAGAAGAAGAGGAAGAAGAAGAAGTGTTGGTAGAAGATGATGATGAGGTGTTAGTGTGGCTACTTGGTGCCGTTGATGGCACACAGTGTGATGTTGGTGATGTTGCTGCACTTGGCGTCGGCGTTGTGCACTGGGTCAGCAGACTTTCAGGCATGTATGGCATTGGACGAAAGAGTTCAAGCATGCGAGGCGCCTCCAGAGGAATACGAGGAGGGTAGACAAATGGAGATATGAATTGTCCTTGTAAGCCTTGAAGACTAGCAAGTTGCAATGCTTGTGGGAAGAAGCAAGGATCTCGCTGGAGAAAAGCAGGATGTCCATACAACATACAGTTTTGAAGTAAGGGGGAAAATCCTGGGTGTAAAGCAGCAGCTGCTGCTTCTGCTGGTCGGAAACGGTGCAAATATTGTTCATATCCATTCATGTGAGGAAGCCTGCAAACATACAAAAATATTATTATCATTATTGTTGAAGTAAGTAAAGTTGGCTCCCTGCAAACATACAAAAATATTATTATCATTATTGTTATAGTAAGTAAAGAAGGCTCCTTTTTCAATAGCTACTACACCTAGGTTTACGGGAGGGTGCTACTCCTTTCCCTGGATTGCTCCATTTTACCCTTGATACGTACCTTATATAGCTGAGTGTTAAGCAAGGAGGTATCAAGTACCAGTTTTTGAGTCTTTGGTATGATGTGACCCGGGATTGAATCCAGGTCTCATGGACCATTGGCGAACACTCTACCCACTAGGCCAATGAGGCAGTATAATAACCATTATTATCATTATTAATAAAATGACATAATCAATATCAATTTAGTATTAGTCGATATAGTTAAATAACTTGTCTGTATGATACAACTATGATTCTTGAGCCATATCAGGAGAGAGAGAATTTTTTGGGAGGAATTTTAGTTTGGTTTTAGTTTCTTTGTTTAATGGCATGTCAATGTGAGTTATTTAATGCCAAAGTCATCCTTGTAGAAGAACAGTAGTGGTAGCATTTAACCCATAGCTACTGGGGGGGGGGATGGAGATAAGAGGGTTCGTAACTTTCCCAAGGGTATGAGTCTGAAGCCACTACATCACAGGGACTCCCCGGAGGAATTTTTTATGGTTCAAACTACTGGAGTATAGATCTTTCTCCAAAATATAATTCTTTAATACAACTTTTGAATCAAGCAATGTTAGAAGTGTGTGTGTTTGTGTGGGGGGTTATGATATTCTAAATTATGAGAAATGTTACTTTTTCTTTTTTTTTTTTTAAATTAGCATGAATGAAACATTAAAATAAACTGTTGGTAACATGGAAAAAAACTTACAGTTTAGGCTGGAGGTGACTTGCTGCTAAAAGTCGCATAAAATCACTGTATTTTCCATTTTCTTTCTCTTTCTCTTTCGCTTCACGAGATGGACTTAAAGATCGACTTCGTTTATCTTCTTTACTATCAATTCCATTTGTCTTGATTTTAGGCGATGATTCGGCCGGTGTGTGTTTGTCTTTGTTACCATCTCGCTGCCTGTCTTTATGATGATGATGATGATGATGGTGGTGATGGTTGTGAGACTCTTTGCTGTTACTGCTGCTGATAGCATCTCTCTGTTTTTCTGGTTTAGACGTTGGCAGATCACGCTGTCCCGTAGAATGTTCCCGATGTCTGTCTTTATTAGACTCAACAGAGGAATTGTTTTTGTGAACATAGGTGGCAGAATTTACCTTACTTTGTCCATGAAGGTGCTCACCTCGAACTTCGCGGTAAATCTCTTGGGCAATATCCCGGCGTCCACTACTGTTATCCTTGGGAGAATGGTGCTGACTGTGGGCATGATGGTGATAGCTGTCGTCTGTCTTTTGTTCTCGGTAGATTTCCTGTGCAATCTTTCGATGATGAAGTAAATTTTCTTCTGTTTGTCTCTTCTCATGGCTTTCTCGGTAGATCTCCTGGGCAATATTCCGGCTATATGGAGACGACTCTTTGTAAGCCAGATTGCAGCAGATCTCCTTTTTACAGTCACCTTTACATTCCCGAAGAAGAGATTCCGATTTGGTCTGTAAATAAATCTCTTCAGCAATATTTCGTGTGGGTGGAATGACATGTTTGCCACTATAGATGTTATTAGGTGAAAGTTTCATGTCATTATTGTTGTTATTATTATTGTTATTGTTGTTATTATTATTATTGTTGTTATTGCTATTGTTGTTGTTGTTGTTGTGTGAGGGTGGGTCTAGAGTTTTGTTTTCTCTACACTCACGATAAATTTCTTCAGCAATATTCCGTTGCGGAAGTGAATGATTGATAATGTCTTGGCATCTTTTCTGCTCACTCACCTCACGGTAGATTTTCTGTGCAATATCCGACAATTCATCGGTAGAATCGCAAACCTGTTGATGAGTTTCAGTAGTTGTCGTACAGTTTGAGACAGGAGAATTCTTTGTTTCACGTTCTTCTTTGACAAATTTGCCAGCACTTTTCACTTCAGCACTAGCCATAAGCATCATGGCAGCCTTCATATTTGCTTCAGCTTTCATTTTCATAGCAGTATCACATGCCTCACATTCTTCAACTCCTAGACGTTGTTTACACTCTCCAGCATCATCCTGAAGAGTGGCTGGAAACTCTTCGACCACAGGAGCTGCAGGTTTGCTCTCTGCATTTTCTAATTGGTCAACTTTTGGAGAGTTACTTTGGCATATCAATTTGTCATGTCGTTTAGAGTCCTCGTCGGTCAGTTCTTCTTGCTTAAGTCTTGTTGAGGCCTTTGTTTCATTATCTTCATCATCATTCGACGTAACGTCTACCTCATCATCAGCTTCGGCATCACTGCCAGCTTCCGACTTTTCATGTTCAGCTGTATGGGATGCATCTTCCTCATGGCCCTTTACCACACTGCCTGAACATCTCTTGTTCTGAGAAGACATCTCATTCCCGTCGTTTGTGTCTTCCTTCATAGCATCTTTTTCGATAGCATCAAGTTCAAGTTTTGCGCGTTTTCCACTCACATCTTCAGGAAGTGTCGGGCGGTTCATGACAGGTGATTCATGACCATTTGTTAAGGATTGATTTTCATCATTGACACGATTTTCAAAAGATCCACTTTTATGGTTTGGAGATAAGCCATTTATATTTTCTACAAAAAAAAAAAAAAAAAGATTAAAAAACTATTAAAGATATTTTTATGAAAAAAAGAAAAGACAGTAAATGTAGTAAGAATTTCCTTTCTTTTTTTTTTTTTTCAAATATTTATGAATTGCTGAAGTGTCTTTAGAATATATAGATAAAAAAATATAATCAAATATCAAAATGTCGAACTACAGGATTTGTATTAATAGAATGGAGAGGTAGAAAAGTAGTTTGATTTGGTTTGTTATATAGCATATCAACCATTGTAAGTTATTTAATGCCAATTCCGGTTTAGTCATACATATTAGACAATTATCATTTGTAAACATAAGTCAATAAAGTTAAAAAGATATAAGTTCATTAACAATTCAATTAAATATCAAAAATTCGTTTACACACAGTTAAATGATCAAAAAGCTCTATTTCAAACAATTCAGTTTAGCATAAGTCATTTGTTTGCCCACAGTTTAAAAGTCAAATAGTTCTATCTGACCCAAATATACAACTCTTTCAGGTGCTACCACTCCAGGTCAGAGCGGACCTGAGAGTAATAGCAATAAAGGGGCTACTCTGCATTCTTCAAAGCTCCAGGATTACTGGAGGCTCACCATCAGATTGTTTAGTGTTCATATCCAGAAACACTCGTTGGGGAAGTCTTATCTCTCTGCAGAGGTGCAGTGGGTGTATTCTGCAGCCACAACCGACAAGGCATGTTGAAAGGTAGGGATGGTACATCTGTTTTAAAGACTAACCTGAAGATTCACTATGTCCATTGGTCAATGCAATATCATTGCATTTCTTTGTTCGCATTTTATTGTCATCTTCATCACTGGAAGGCAGACCCTCCTTTTCTCGTGTTGTTCGCAGCTGGTCAATAATATTGTTCAACCGAGATTCTCGAAGAGGACTGAAGAAAAAAAATGATATAAAATAATTGAATAATACTAGAAAAGATGATTGAATTAATCAAATAGGTCCTAAAACCAGAGAGAGAGAGAGAGAGAGAAAGAGAGGAGGAAAACATCCTACCAACCTGCAACGTTTAAGAGATTTTCTGTCCAAGTCATTTGATGAGTTATCAGATTCCTCACAGGATTTCTGACAATTTGATGGGGATTTCGAATTACACATATTTTCTCCGGCTTTCCATTCAACCAATGCTCCAGTCAGGCATCTGTCATCCCTCATAGGGGAATCACGGGAATCAACTCGTTTCTCTGCCAAGCGACAACGGTTCTACAAAAGAAAGAAAGAAAATTTTTCATGAATATCCTATAAACGATGTCTGCACTTCATCAATGTTAAAATTCAAAACATTTTTTTATAATGAAACTGGATCAAGACAAACATCACATCAAATCAGATGTGTATATTGCCACCGCAATTTTCATGTAAAACAAGGATCTACTTGCTTAAAGGAGTGGCAGACCATTCTTTCTACCTTTAGGTGTTCACTAAGCAAAGTATATGAGAAAAAGAGAGAGACTGATAGACAGACAGAATGTACACAGGCTAATACTTAAATGGAACAAGAATGTTTCGTACCAGCAGCTTTGTACAAGCAATTTGCTTTTTCTTGAGTTTTTGCTTTCTTCCTTTTTTGTCTCTCGGGTAAATTTTAAACTTAAAACTTTAAACAATGAAACACCAACGTACAACAACAAAGAAAACATTAGAATGATGAAACCATTATTTAATTCAATGAATATGGAGAACATTTATATGCTTAGGAGAGAACAAGATTGTCAAACGAAAAGTTCATAGCCTGACCAAGATACTCTCCAGTAATGTGACCAAATGAGGAGCATTTTTTAACATAGTTCTTGCGGTTCACACATTTCTTCCGTCAGTGTTGCTGTGCTTGAATCTTCAGAGATAAAAAAAATTGAATAAACAGTAGGTATGACGTCATCAGTTGAACATTTAAATCTACCCTCGTGTAAGCTCGCACACACACACACACACATATATACATAGGCATGGGGGGGAGCATAGCAGAAAATGTTTTCCCATGAATTCTTGAAGACTGGGAACTTTACCCTTTTGGGAAACGTTCCCTTCAGTCATTTTTTCTTTGACAAAAGAAAACCATTTTTGTTTGTTCTGTAACTAAAAAACACGCATTTTGTATAAGGAAACATCACATACACACATATATCACATACACACATATATCACATACACACATATATCTATAAGTGTGTGTATATGTAATTTGGTGGGAGAGTGTGAAAATGTTTATAATTATATCGGGCGACCATCAAAGACTTTGTTCCGTGAATGTAACGAACGAACTGAACAATAACGAAAATATCTTGCTGTCAATTCCAAAAAGTCTTGTGAGAACGGACAGTGTTGACCGTTACTGTTTGCTATTCACGAAACCAGATGAATCAACACGCGTGAGAAAAGTTTTTAAAAAAAATGAATAGCTTTATATATATATATATATATATATATATATATATATATATATATATGTGTGTGTGTGTGTGTGTGTGTGTGTGTGTGTGTGTGTGTGTGTACAGATTCTCAAATGAACCTACGAATTCGACAGGAATGGGCAAACCAAAACATAAGGGAAATTTTAGAAAAATAATTCATCGCTGTAGTACCGAGTTCGATTCTTATTCGTTCTTTGACATATCAACAAAATAGCATTGTTTTGTCGGAGGGGAGAGCCAATGAATGCTGTAGAAAGTCGCCAAGGTTCTCAAAGAGAAGCGGGAAGTATCTTTGTGGCGTCATGACTAAAGTAACCGAGCTCGGGCTCCATTCATGCAATTCCGTTCATTTCCAGACTAATGCCCTCTTGTCCACCCAGTTATGAGTTAAATAGTACCACAACTGTTCTTCTGCAAGGATGGCTTTGGCATTAAATAACCTACGAAGTTTGATATGCCATTATACAAAGAAACCATCAAACAAAGAGAAGGACTGAACACAAGGGTGCAAACAATAAATAGAAATATTTGGGTGCAAACAATAGATAGAAAAAATAATAATGAAATTTCGGGCGATTTAATATTTAAAGACTGATTTTGACGTTTGTGCAAGTATTTTGGCTGATTTACAGTTACTTGTGGCACAGAGTAATGGCGGAGGGAATTTCCACCATACGCTGGAAGCGTTGACATGGTATTGTTTTATTTGACAATGACGGAGATAGATAGATAGATAGATAGATAGATAGATAGATTAGAAGAAGGCAAGAGAGAAGTAGATAAATTGATAGATATTCTACTCAAGACGCCCTACACTCTCCCAATCTCCCTTTAAATCTTATAAGACAGTCTCCGTTACACATAACCATTTTGGTGACGTCATTCAGGGCACCCCCCACACATAATTACTATCTGTCTCTCTTTCGCGAGTCAATAAGGTTTTGTCTCTCCTTTTTTCTTCTCGTTTTATTGGCTGTTTCTTTTTTTTTTTTTTTTAGTTACTTTAGTTTTTTTGTGGGGGGGTTGTTTTATTTAATTATTTACGTTCAGCCCCGAGGCTACAATTTTCCAACTCTTCTTTCTTCCTTTCTTTATTTCTTTTGTTTTTATACGTTTATCTCGGCGTTTTCCGATGTCGTCATTCTCTCTCTCTCTCCCTCTCCCTCTCTCTCTCTCTCTCTCTGCGTGTGCGTCTTTATCGCCCACCGCAGTCAGAGTATTTTTTTAAGTGGAACCAGACGAACGTGACGATAAGTGGCGTCATTTACAAATACGAACTTCCACAGGAGAAACCGACTCTCCGTTTCTTTTTCGTCTTCTTTTTTTTTCTTCTTCGTCTCGATTATCTTTCTTTCCTTTTCACACTTAAGTGAACGCGCATGTGCATAAGTGCGCGCGTTTGGGGTTTCTTTATTATTTTTTTTCCTTATTTCATGCTTTTCTTTTCTTTTCTTTTCTTTTTTTTTGGCCCCGAGAGGAATTGTTACGATTTTTTTTCCAAAATTATTTTATCTTTTTTCTCACTGCCGGGAAAATGCTGGATGAATTTCGTGCATGGCTTGTCGAAGTTAGGGATAAGGGATAAGGAGGAAAATAATTAGATGAAGGAGAGAAAAGTTTAGTAAGAAATGAGAAAGAGGGAAAGACAGAGATTGAGGAAAAGGTGGAGGAATAGGGGATAGATAGATAGATAGATAGATCTTTAATCAAAATGCACAGACGAGAGAGAGAGCGAGAGAGAGGGCACCGAGGAAAGGTGGTGAAACGGAGAAGTGAAAAAGACAGAAAGATAAAGACAGATACAGGAGAGAGACTGACAAGAAAGGTAGAGAAACAGGGGGAAAAAAGCAAAAGAAAAAGTGAGAGAGAGAGAGAGAGAGAGGAGAGGCTGAAAAGAAAGAAAGAATGAGCAAGTTTGATCAAATTTTAACAAAAATGGACAGGAAACAAAGAAGAGAGAGAGAGAAGCGAGGACAAAAGATAAGGGAAATGGTGAAGATAGCCATGAACATGAAAAACTTCTAAAAATGTCAACACAACAACTGAAGGTTGTCCAAATTCACTACTGTTAAAAGCTTTTATATAACGAACAAATATTCAATAGATGAAATGAAAACAAAACGAGAGACATTATTTAAACTAAATGTTTGCACAAATCAAAGGAGCCAAGACAAGTCACAGACACCAGAAATCTTCCCTGACACTTCTATTTTTATTTCAAAGCAGGTGGGGAGATACTGTCTTGTAAAGGATCATCAGTGTTCATGCTATAGATTTTTTTTTCGTTCTGGGTTCGTTTGTTTTGTTTTTTAAAAATTTTCAAGAATGACACGAATGAATGATAAGGGAAGACGATAAAGCCGAAAGGAGCTTTAAAATTTACAAGATTATCATTATAATTATCGTCATCAACAATAAGAATAACAATGAAAATTACAAGACTTTGAGAGGTTCACACACACACACACACACACACACACACACATATATATATATATATATATATATATATATATATATATCAAAAGAATTGAATAAAAAAGTAAACGAGGAACCGGATGTAAGAATTGATTTATCCATGAACTTCAAAACAAAACTTCATTAAAAGATTGCTCGAACTTTTAGTAATTCTTTACGAAACTTGACTAGGTTGGCACAAAGCCAGAAGTATAGGGCACCCAGTGAGAATCGAACTCACTCCTCGAACTTTTAGTATCTGTTGGTAAAGGATGTAGTTACAAGTCATTGAATTTTCTGTTTGTCTTCAGGGATTTCCGGAACTAATTGTGTAAGGAAAGGCTCATGTAGTAATTCTTACCAAGTACTTCATCATTTGAGCCTTGTACCAGACTAAGTGAGTTCTCTCTCTCTCTCACTCTCTCTCTCTCGTCATCGCATATAACGACAGTTGAGCCTCTAGGGGTGGGGGAAGTTTGCATATGGGTAAGAGCCATAGTTTCGAATGCTGATTTTCAAGGTTGGTAGTGCCATACATTCTTTCTACCTTTGGGCGTGCACTAAGCAAGGTATAAGGGAAAGAGAGAACGAGGAGAGAGAGGAGTGAGGGGTAAAAATAGACCGGGAGACAGAGAGAGACAGAGAGAGAGAAATAGGGCGGATGCATATTATACGCAATTGCTATCAACGCGCCCACGTAAATTAGGCATTCTTCGACGAGCGACTTATTTTCTTTCACGGGAGTTGGGCGAGGTTAGATAGAATGAAAAATAAATGCGGGTGGGGGGGTGAATGAATGAAAAAGAAAATAGGAGAAAAAAAAAGGATTTGAAATCGGATTATAACGAGATGGGGTGGGGGATGAAGAAATGAAATGAAGAAAAAGTACGAAATAGAAAGCTCAAATGGAAAGAACGATAAAAAAAAAAGGTTAAGAAGTAAAGCGAATGAAAACGCGAAAGAAAAAGCGAATGTAAGTAAAAAGAAAAAGAAAGAAAGAAAGAAAGACTGAAACGACGCAAAACGAATGTAATAAAAGGTGGGGGTGCTGATAATGACAGAGGGAGAGAGGAAACAGGACGTGAGTTTCATCGGGTGGAGTAGAACACGCGGGAAATCAGACAGAGGTTTTGGGTGGGGCTGGAAAAAAACTTTTATCCACTCCGTCACTCGACCCGTACTTGTTTTTTCCCTGACAAGGCTCAACCAACATCGCTGCCAATATAGGTGATCTAGATAGGATTACTTTTATTTACCGCTTTCTCTTTTCTTCATAATGGAAGAAGAAGAAGAAATAATCATAATAATAATAATATTAACAACAGCAACAACAGACACGATTGGATGGGAAAAGTGATTCACAGGGAATTGTGCAAGAGATTGAAGTTTGACCATACGAACAAATGGTATACGTACGGACTAGAATTAGCCCTAGAGAATGAGACACATAAAATTCTCTGGGATTTTGAGTTACAAACAGATCGCCTAATCCCAGCCAGACAACCAGACCTTGTGATAATTAACAAAATAAATGAATAAATAAATAAATGCAAAAAAAAAGTGAGCCCAAAAAAGTGAGAAAATGAAAAAAAGAGAATACTTGGACCTTGCCAGAGAATTAGAAAAGAAAAAGAAAAAAAGCTTTAGTGAGAGTGACGGTGATACCATTAGTAACTGGCGCGCTTGCAAGTTTCCAGGAAGGGGCCTGGAAGAGCTGGAAATCGGAGGACGAGCCGAGACTATCCAAACTATAACATTATTAAGATCTGCCAATATACTGAAAAGGGTCCTGGAGACCTGAAGAGACTTGCTCTCACTCAGATATCAGTGAAAGACTATCAGCTTACGCTACTGAGAAAACTAGCCAGGAGAAAAGGCTATATACAAAAAGCCTGAAGTCTGATTACAGCCTCCAGATACAATGTTGACACCAAGAGGACTAACAGAAAGACAGTGATCAGAAAATAAAAATGTGAAGAAAAACAGTTCTATGGACGTTTTAAGTGACTAATTAGCAACATCTCACGTGAGAAAACATAGACGTGGCTAAGAAAGGGAAACCGTACAAGAAAAACGGAATCTCTCTTGATAGCAGCATAAAAAACGCTATAAGAACCAATCATATCAAAGCAATAATAGATAAGACGAAACAAAACAGCAAATGCAGATTTTGAGGTGACAGAGACGAAATGATCAATCACATGAGCGAATGCAGCAAATTAGCACAGAAAGAGTATAAGACTGGGTAGTCAAGGTGATCCACAGGTAATGGTGCAAGAAACTGAAATTTGACCATACGAACAAATGGTGTATGCACAACCCAACGTCTTTCTCGGAGAATGACAGACACAATTTCCTCTAAGATTTTGACATCCAAACGGATCACTTAATATCGGCCAGACGACCAGACGTTATAATAATTAACACAAAAAAGAGAACTTGCAGAATTTTGGACTTTGCTGTCCCGGCTGACCACAGAGTAAAATTGAAAGAAAGTGAAAAGAAGTACCTGGACCTTATTAGGAAACTGAAAAAACTGTGGAACATGAATGTGACGTTTATACCAATTATAATTGGTGATCTTGGTACAGTTACCAAAGGATTAACAAAGGGACTGGAGGATTTGGAAATAAAAGGACGAGTGGAGACCATCCTAACTACTGCATTATTGAGATCGGCCAGAATACTGAGAAGAGTCCAAGAGACTTGGAGACTTGCTGTCACTTAGACTCCAGTGAAAGACCATCAGCTAACGCTGATGTGTAAAACTCTCAAGTAATAATAATAATAATAATAATAATAATAATAATAATAATAATAATAATAATAATAATAATAATAATAAAAGACTTCACTTTTTGTAAGTTTTTGACACCAACAACAGCTGGTAGTCGTTCACTGGCGTCTGGACATAAACCTCATAATGTGTGTGTGTGTGTGATCAGGGTTCTAACATTTTTCTGAGAGCTCATACATTACAGTCTGATCAGAGTCCATCACTTTGACACGAGATAAGAAAAATAAGGTGAAACAGGTATCAAGACTTTGCCGGAGGACAAGGATGATATTTTAAATTTTTGGATGGCACTGATCCCTGGCCGAATAAACAGAGGAAATTAGAGTATATTAAAAAAAAATTCCTGCAGAGCTTTTGCTGTTTAAAAAACAAGAAATTTAGAAATAGTATGGAATTGTAAGTAAGTAAGTTGGCGACTGTAGTCAAGGGCGACCAGAAGGCTCCCTTTTTAATAGCTACTACATCGACGTAGTATAGGGGAGGGCGCTACTCCTTTCCCTGGATTGCTCCAATTTACCCTCAATACGTACCTTATATAGCTAAGTGTTAAGCAAGGTGGTATCAAGTACCATTTTTAAAGTCTTTGGTATGAGGTGACCTGGGATTGAACCCAGGTCTCCCGGACAATTGGCGAACACTACCCACTCGATCAATGGACCGGTTAGTATGGAATATATATATATATATATATATATATATATATATATATATATATATATATATATATATATATTTATGAAAGAAATATAATTCTAACGTATTTAAAGGTTTATTTATTACCACTCAGTATTACTATATATATATATATATATATATATATATATATATATATATATATATATATACGGGGCGGGGTAAGATGCATTTACGATATGAAAACGAAAGCAGCCGTGATTGTAAACCTTGAAAAAAACTTTAGAATTATGTTATTTTCTTTCATAAATACCCCCACTCATATCAAGGAGGTACGTTAAGTGGTGTGTTACCCTTCAATATTAAACGATCAAACTTTAATGCTTTTCTAATGTAAGCATACCGAATAAAATTCGTGTGTGTGAGAGAGAGAGAGAGAGAGAGAGAGAGAGAGAGAGAGAGAGAGAGAGAGAGAGTATCTAAGTATTCATACATGTATATATTTATATTTAAATTTATCAATCCATTCGTGCGTTCACCAGACGGGCACCTTGTTTGAGAAAAGACGCAACACAATCTTGGTATCCCCATTAGGCTAACCTACCTAAAAATAATCAGTCGGTGTTGGACAGACCCTCCTTCACTATACACACACTCAATCCAGTCACCCACACAAAATTTTCTCATTCGGGTATTTTTACGAACAAAATACTCGTGTATTATAATCAGATATTTCACCTCACGCAAAGAAGCGTAAGGGTGGGAATGGAGAGGGAAAAATCGTGATCTTTTTTGCCGACAGTAATCACTGGAGGGGATTAATATGACCGACTACCCAAGTCCAATCAACCCAACCTATACCCCTTTACCAACTACCCCCTCCCAACACACATCTTCCACCACGACCTAGTAAGCCGTACAAATAACACTCAAAGTTGTTTAGTCAGACACGTGACTGACTATTTTTACTTCAGATTTGCTCAGGAACAAAAAAAAAAAAAGTCTTTTATGCTCGGCCGCTGTGACGTTTTACCCTCCAACTTAAAAGGCAGTCGACATTTTTAAGACACACCGTAATCTTTTTGTACCAAACTACGTTTCCTTTTATCCGCCCCACCCACAGGCGAATTAGACAAATAAGTTGTTGTTGTTGTTGTTGTTTTTGCATATATCAAATAAAATTTTTAACCCAGTGTGAAAATGGGTGGTAGGAAAAATAAAAGGTGGCAAAATAATTGAATAAAAGAATATGCACCCTCCTACTATTTATATATCCTTTACCCCACAAAAAAAAACAACAACAACAACAAAAAAAAACAAACAAAAAAAACGATACATCAGAGTGAGCTTTTTTATCAGAGCAATGCCAATACTAAGAAATGAGGATTGACTCGTTTGGTCGCCATCATCTACTGAACTTAGAATCCGTTCTTCCCATTGGTAAGATACTGAGTAACCGGAAACAATTAAGTTAGCATTTTCTTTTTCTTCTTTGTTTAATAGCATATCAACCTTCATGGCTTATCTAATACCAAAGCCATCCTAGCAATGATACTATTTAACCAATACCTAGGAAAGATATAGGGGTTCATACCTTTCCAAAGGGTATTAGTCCGAAAGAGAATCTAATAGCGTCACTGGAGTTCGAACTTGCTTACTACTTGCTTACAGTACAGCACGTTAGCCACTATGGCACAGGAACTTCCCCCTCATATTTTCTGGAAAGATACATTGAGATTTGCCAAGATATTTCACGTTTTTAAAAGTACAACCAATCGAACAAATATAGACTAATCATTGAAGTCCCTATTTTTTATATAAACAAGATGGGATGAAAACGAAGGATGCCCAAACGCATAACTTAAAACCTCACTGCTTTCTGGACGTAGAGAAGGATCTGTGCCAATTCATGATACTTTTGATCAGAAAACACAAGATTATGCAAAGTACAAAGACCTCTATATTTAGTCGACGTAGCGTCCTATGACCTCTTTGTAGCTTCCTGGTTTGAAAATTAATTTCAGTTTTAAGTTTGAGAAAGTGGAAACCATTAAAAGAAACATAGCGGCGCAGAGGAGTTTCAGGTGCTTCGACTCATAGAGTACCCTCTGAAACAAATGTACTGAATGGCAAGGAGACTTTTTGGAAGAAAATTAATGTTTCATTCATTGTTCTGTCTTATACAGCTTCAGTCTTGCTACTTTTTGAAGAGAAATTTTTTTACATATATATATATATAAATGTGTGTGTGTGTGGATAGATAGATAGATAGATAGATAGATAGATAGATAGATAGATAGATAGATCTTAATATATCAAGATCTTTCTTTCATAAAGCGAAAGAAATTTTTAAAGACAACGAAAGAAGTTGGGAGACAAAAGGACAAAGCAAGAAGAAGGAGAAGAAGAAGCGAAATAACGAAGAAAAAGAACAAAATCTCGGCGCGAGACAAAATCCGTAAAGTAAGAGAAAATGGGGAAACTTTTTTGCGTTCATCTTTGAGCAGAGGCATCCGATTCTGCGCCAAACACGCGATGCCAAGGTTATTGCTTAAATAAACGAAGACGATTAAAAGAAAAAGGAGGGGGAAAGAAAGAGACAAGGAAAAGTGAATTTAAATATAACAGAAAAGAATAAAGACTTAAAAAAAAGAAAAAAAAAAGTAAAATTTAATAAAGACGCAGAGGTAGAAGCGAGACTGACTGACGGAAAAATGGATCGGGAAGAGGGGGCATGACGCAGAGGGGAGTTCTACAGAGGTAACAAGGAGGGAAAGGTGGTAGCGTAGCAAAGAAGATCGATGATCTTACATGCGACAATGAAGACGGAGGCAGGCAGTAATAGGCAAGGGACGGGGTGTGGTTTAGAAACGCGAAGAGGAAGCTGATATGGGTGAGGTCGGGCGTCGTTGGGGTTCGGGATAATAACTCCGAAATTTTAGAAGATGGAGAGTTGGTGCTGCTGTTGGAGAAAGAGATGGGAGTGAGAGAGAATGGGGATGGTGGCATAGATTTCCATGAAACGACCTACGGCGCTGCGTATATACGTGTGGATGTGTATTTTAACTTCTTTTTTTTTTTCCCTTTTTAATTCTTTTCCGATATTCAAATCTTACGTCAGGATTTGAGGGCTCTTTTTAAAATATTATATCAAGCCCATATATATACGTTCGGTTCTGCAATTTTTGAACATGAATTGAATGCGTAAAGGTAAATCAAAAGATTTTTTCCCCTAACGGAACAAATATCTGCTCAAGATGGAGATGAAGTTTCTTCAATCGAAATAAAAACTTTGATTTAAAATACTAATTGAAAAAAATTCTTTTTTTAAAATGTTGCTTCCCGTCTCTCAAAATAATTCAAATTTTTGACGCCAATCAAAATATATCTTTACACTATATTTTGACATCTTATATCACTTGATATTATAGCCCAAGTCTGGCATGAGGCCACATTAAATAGATATCCAAAGAGCATTGACCGAATGAAAAAAATTGATACGCCCATCTTTTGTTTTTTGCTTTTTTTTGCTTTGTTTTTTTAAATTTTTACTTTTGAAAAACTTTCTAAGTAAAGTAAGTAAAGTTGGCGACTGTAGTCGAGGGTGACCCGAAGGCTCCCTTTTTCAGTAGCTACTACATTGAAATGTAGGGAAGGTGCTACTCCTTTGCTTGGAATGCTCCACTTTACCCTTGATATGTACCTTATAATGCTGAGTGTTAAGCAAGGAGGTATCAAGTATCAATTTTTAAGTCTTTGGTATGACTGGACCTGGGATTGAACCCCCGCTCTCGATGACCATTGGCGAACAGTCTACCCACTATGGCAATATTCTAGTATTCCATAATCTCTTTGAAAATCTGAAATGAAGTTCTTCTCTTCTCAAAAGTTCTGACATAAAAAAATTGTCATCATTCTATGAATTATTCTGACTAGTGTTTTCATCTCTGTCACTTCATCACTACATTTCAGGCAGTTTCTTCTTCGGTCTTCTTCAGTTTTACTCAGTGTTACCACTCTTTTTGACTTTTTTTCTCTTATGCTATCTTGTTCTATTAAAAAACAACAGAGTAGATTCAATTCAAGAGCTTTCAAATTGTGTGAGATAACCCAAGGCAGACCGGAAAATAGACCGGCCAAAATAATGTAATCGCAGCAAAGATAAGGATTAGTTGCATGTTGTTTTAAAATATTATTTATTCATTTATTTGTAGAGTCAACAGTGAGAAGTAAAATTCTAATTTTCAGATTCTTTTGAGAAAGATAAATAAGAATTCCGACTATCTTGCTTTGTCGTCTGTCTGAATATCCAGTTGATGCTGATATTAGTTATTTACACAATCGGACCACGTTACTGGCAGTTTTTAGCGCATTACAGTTCCTACCCTGTCTAGTGTACATTCTTTTTGAGCCAGCCACACAAATGCTAGTTTTATGGGATTCCTCAATTTTCGCTTTGATATGATGACTTTTTTTTGCTTTTTTTTTTTGTAAACGTGAAGTTTTTGTTTTGTTTTGTTTTTCTTTTCTTTTTTTAACTATGAATTATTTTGATTACCTGGTTGTTTTTTTCGTGGCTACAAGGAACATTTTACGTGGGTGGGGGAATTCATTATGACCAGCTCATTTTTTAAGGGTGCAGTATCAGGGTTCATACAGAGATTGCTATATATATATATATATATATATATATATATATATATATATATATATATATAAATAAGTTTATTTTTCTTCCTTAGAGTGTGTTTTAAACAATTAAGAGGAACATTTCATATTTTTTTAAAAATTGCTTCTAAAATCATTGTGAAACTCTAGGAAACGACATCGTCACAGGTGGCAAACTGCGCCTCAACGCTGAGACGCACACTGCACAGGTGTGTCAGTCTCAAGTAACTAACGTTACATAGGAATATTGATCAAGCCTGACAGGGAGGTAATGGGAGTGAGAAAAAAGGTGATCGTTTAACAGTGTGTGTGTGCACGTGTGAAAACTAAGAGTTTCTTGACCTTTTTAAAGAGCCGTAACACATGACAGGTAGTTCTGGGTTATATGGTACGATCAGCAAGAGAACAAAAAGTATTATGACCTGACAGAGCATAGACAAAAAGGAGTTCATGCCTTTCACTATAAAAGTCTCAGCTAGAATTTAAAATTGGTTTGCCGGTTTTATTCTCCTTTTAACCGCTATCCCACCTAGCACTGCAGAGAGAGAGAGAGAGAGAGAGAGAGAGAGAGAGAGAGAGAGAGAGAGAGAGAGAGAGAGAGAGAAATGAACAAAACGAGAAAGTGAGAGGTAAAGAGTTTTATGCAACGGAAGGACTGCCAAAGTGGAAGAGGAGGAAGGGGAAAGAGGAGCGGTGTGCGGGATGGGGGGAAGCTCACTGATCGATAATGTTCACTATTTAATGTTCGCCATGTTGACAGCCGGAACAGACAGCTACGGTACGTATCGATCAATCAATCGCTTCCACTCCCCAGCACCAAAGCTTTGAACCACCCAGCTTCCAGCCACTTCCACCCCAATACTTTTCGTTTTGTTTTTTTTTCTTTTTTATCGATTAGATATCTATCATCGAGCGATGTAGAAGATCATGTGACACTACAGTGGCGGGGAACAACTCATCAAGAGTAATGCAAGGCGCCAAACAGACAATTAGAAAAAGTGGCGGGAATAGATAAATAAAAGTAAACTTGGCTAAGTGCGGCACAAGGTCAAATGATACTTATTTAGGGATCGCAAAGATTCCCAGTTAGGATGAGCCAGGAAATCCTTTAAAATCAGCACAGGCCCCCACGACAGATACTCTAGAAAAGTTCAGGGCTTTTGACCAAGGAAAAGAGTACTCCTAACATCTAGTTTCGAAATGACATGTCTTATTTGAGAAGGTATACAGTGACCTTTTAAAGGGTAGCGGCAAAAGTCCGTACTATATTCGGTTCGTCTATACTGTTCAAAATTTACATCTTTATCAGATGCGTCAAACACTATTGAAGTTGTATTTACAAAGATAGTAATGAATAATGAATGAAACCTCACTTTTCTTCGAAATACTCCTCTTAGTATTCAATACAATTATTACAGCGAGTTTTCCATCGATCGATGCACCTCTAATTTTTTTTTCTTTTTGGGATAGTGTAAAAACTTAACCATTATATTTCTTTAATTTTTTTTTTACACCCTCGAACCTTAACTTAGAGATAAATTTTCCATCTAGTTTGGTGAGTATAGAGGGAGCTGTACTATCACAGAGCTGTCTTTCGTCAAAATTATTTCATTCAGAAAGTTTGATTCGCCCATCCCACTAAATTGGCAGACTCGTCCAGGCTGCTGCCTCGACGTCAAAGAATAACCCATTTCTTATATATGGATTTAACCTACTCCGACACAGGCACAGGGTGTGATATAATTTCAATTTTTTAAGCGAAGTTTAACAAGTCTATATTGTGTCTTCCTTCTCCTAGACTGGTTGCCATACAAGAGTAAAGAGCCCAGTTTGTCCTACAATGTACCCATAACTGGAGGAAGAGTAGATGGATGCATACTTTCCCTAGAATTTAGGACTATGAGAAATTTAAACCATTTTATCTCGGGTTTGAACTCGGGTCACCGTAGGCATTTTCTTCGACGATAACCATTACACCACGAGCGCCCGTTTCTCATATAAGTTGCTCAGTCGTACACACATCATTATTTATATTCTAAAATCAAAACGAGTTAAATTTATGTCTTGTCACTTCGTATAGAAACTTGGACATAATTTTTTCTATCAGAGATTTATAGCACACTTTTTGAATAAATATAATATACGTCGAAATCGTTTGACTTCCGGAGGGAATGAATTCAAGAAGGCACCGATCTTTTCCTAAATACACACATATTCCTATACACACGCAACTATATATATTAGTAAAGTTGGTGACCGTAGTCGAGGGCGAGCTGAAGGCTCCCTTTTCAATAGTTACTACACCGAAGTGTAGGGGCGGATGTTACTCTGTTCCCTGAATTGCTCCGTATCTTATAGTGCTGAGTGTTAAGCAAGGAGGTATCAAGTACCATTTTTTGAGTCTTTGGTATGACTCGACCTGGGATTGAAGCCCAGGCTCCCGAGCATATACATATAATCTCGATGTTCATGTTGATTTAAGACAAATCGTTCAAACAAACCTATTCTGCAGGTACTATGAGGGTACTATCGCCCGTTTTCTTTTTTTAAAAAATTCTGTACAGATATCTATCAATCGAACAGAAGAGAATGCCGATATCTTACCACCCACACCTTTTACTCTATTTGCTCTCTCCTTCACTATCGGAGTCGGGAACCCTTTTTAATCACCTTTCTTTTCCTTTTAATAAAATGAATTGTATGTATGTATGTATGTACGTGTGTGTGTGTGTGTATGTGTGTGTGTGAATTATCTTTCCTTCTTTCCTCCAAAGAGCGTCCCCCTAGCCCACCTCCTATAACCTACCAACCACCGCTGTTACTACTTTTGCACAAAATCCGCCCAGACCTCGAACAAACGACTGAACGGGCCTTACAACTTTCTGCTACCTTTCTCAACCCACCATGGGCGCCGCCGATAACGACAACACAAGTTTCGCGTCGCTCACCGCCATGAAACAGTCCGCTTACCTCTACTTCTCCACCAAGTCCGTCAGAACATCCTCTATCCAAAACCCGTTCACCTACCACCACTACCGCCGCCTCTGGCTCCCGACCAGCCATTGCTCACCAAAGCCTACTCTCCCAACTCTCCCTCCAACCGTTCAGACACTGTGTTCTCCTTACTCTCCACTCCTTACTCTCTTCACTTACTTTCTCTTCGTCTCTTTTTAGTCTTTTTTTCTTTTTCTTTCCTTTACGTTTTTTTTTCTTCGTTGAACGAACGAATCTGCTAACGACAGAAGTAAGCGACGTCCATAGTAGTACAGACCGACACCAAGCAAAACGCTTCAGTGCCTGCCAAGCCTGTACACCCCTAACCGACATTACTGATGGTATCGCCCACAATAGGTAAAACGCCTCTTTCTGCTCGACCCTTCCCCCACCACCGAAAACCGCCGACCCGACCTCCACCCAGCAGTCGTCATCACGGTGGTGGATGAAGTATTGACGCCGGTAAGAATAGAAGAGAGGCGAGACCGACTTTTAAGCCCGGAGGGATGGGTAAGGGAAGAGAAGGGAGGAAACACCCGATAAGCATTGCAAATATATTTACACACACACACACACACACACACACACACACACACACACACACTCTCAATATTGTGTACACCGTGTGACACATATTTATTAAAATACACATGCACAAAAAACAGTGTAGGTCGATTTCTTCGTGGGTGAAATGGTTACTTATTTCTCATTGACGTCGCCGGTTGGCTTAGAGTCGGGATCTCGAATGCATTCTAAAGACAGCCGCAACACAATCTTCCCACAGTATTTTACATCTATATGATATTCATTAGCTACATTATTTATAAACGAATCTCGCAGGTTCGATCCTTACTGGGTTCTCTACTATTCTGTCCTTTTAACAGAATAAGCTGCGTTTCACACGAACCTAAATTTGGAAGAGGCGCACTTAACGTAACAGTTATCATGGTAAGTAATGGAATCGACCACCCAAGTTCAAATCAAGGACGAGGCTGTTTACGTTTCACTTAGTGCTAATGTTCTTAGGAAAGGCATGAATCCATCTTACTCTTTACCATTTATGGATTAATTGTAGGGTAGGTTGGGGTATTTTGATTTGATTAGGCAACTAGTCAAGAAGAAGAAAAAAATCTGAATTCACAACAGATTTTCTCCGCTTGAGAATTAACCTTGTGTCATACAATGCTTTTGGTGGAGGGTTTGGGTAAATACATACACGCAACTAAATTTGATACTATTTCGAAACAATCGTAAATACGTGACTAGAGTTTGATATATTCATTTTACTTGGATATCTTTCTTGTCAATGCACTTAACGCCGTATAATCAAATAGATCAACCATCATACAGTCGTAATTTTATATCTAAAATCAGTTAATAGCCACATTTTACGTTGCAAACTTATCTCCAGTGGAAACTTTTGTATACATCAGTCCTCATTACGATGAAGACCAGCCCAGTCGGCTGGGGTTGTAGAATACACCGACTGCACTTCTACAAAGGGGTAAGACCACCCCCATCACTACGAATATCCTGGATATAACACGAAACTACATCTGAGGGTGAGACTCCAGTCCTAAAGTTGTGGGGAATGCGGAGTACCACTTCTCCCAGGTCAACCCTAACCCATAATGGTAGTACCTGTTAAGGTCCTATCTATGGGTCAAATAGAAATGTTTAACTACTTAACTCTGTGCAAACAAATTGTACTGTTAGTGTTACATAGGAATACTTGAAACCGTTAGCAAACAAAGTATTAATATTAAATAGAATTATTCTTGCTAGATAGGAATACTTGAAACTATTTTTAAATGTGTGCAAATGTAATAAATATTGAATAGAATTATTAGTGTTAAATATCAATGCATGAAACATTTAACTGTGTGCAAATGAAACTATTAGTGTAAGCAATATTTGAAACCAGTGTGCAAACAAATAATCAATATTAAATAGAATTATTAGTGTTAGATAGCAATACTTGAAACCGTTTAACTGTGTACAGACAAATGAGCTCTGCCCTCGTTAAAATGTGTGTACAAACTATTCGTATACAAATATATATTTAACATATATGTATAAACCGGATTTGGCCTTAAATATGCAACAAGGGTTGATATGCCATAAAAAACCAACCAACCAACCAACCAAAGATGAAGACAATAAATTTTAATGTGTGTATTTTTAAGGAAGTTGTGTGTAAATAAAGGCTGGTGGAAATTTTAAGTTTTCGTGGGAAAAGGAAACAATCTATTGTTTACTTTTTTCTCGACAACGATTGTATTATTAGTATTTTTTTTACAACTTTCTTTTTAAACATCACTAGACAACATCAATCATTTTAGCGATGATTAGGCGCCAAGTTCTTGGAGGATTACTGTACATATAGATGATATCAGAAGACAAGCTGATCCATTCCAATCAAGGTCGAGCAGCGGGGAGAAATATTTGTTTATTGCTAAACAATCAAATCAATTAAAACTTTAAGCAATTTTTTTAATTCGGTAAAATTGTTTTTCTAAGTTCTAAACATTATTATTATCGATCAAGCGAAAAACTTTTATTTCTGTTTGAGGAACTTAATATTTGATATGTTCCTCAAAGAGAAATAAAATATTGAACGGTTTGGCTTGGTTTCTTTGTTTAATGGCATATCAACTTTCGTGGGTTATTTAATGCCAAAGCCTTTCTAATAGAACAGCAGAGGCTCTTAACCCATGGATGGAGTGACAAGAGTATTTATAATTTTCCGAAGGTTATTAGCCAAAAAGTGAACGTAATACCGCGACTGGAGTTCGAACTTTCTGATTACAATATCGCAGCCCAGCATGTTAGCCACCACACCACGGGATCTTTCCCTGAAAATGAACGGAAATATTTCAAAGAAGAAAATTCGTTTAATCCCTAATTTCTAGCCCTTCGGGAATAAAAACCAATTAAAGCCTGGCACCTGGGGACTCATACTCCCGGCAGTACCTCACTATTACATCAAAATGGTAAAGAATACGCCCTGACGCCTACAGCAATAGCCGAGGGTAACAGGCAATTATTGAACGGTTTATTATTTTACCCTGAATAGGGTGTGGTTAACCCACCCTAAAAATTGTCTTTGTGTTGACAAATCTTTTTTTAATATTATAATTGACACGAAGCCGATATTATTGTTTTATACCAGTCATTGGCAATTTTTTTTCAAGAAGTTCAGGCAGGCCAACACTACTTTTCAAAAATTTAAAGGTTAATTTTTCGTTAACTGTACCTCAAACCATTTTCACTACAGTAAAAATACGGAAAAGTTGATTCTTTCCTTCTTTGATAAGAAGATCGTTTCTACAAAAAAAAAATAAAATAAAATTTAGGGCAAACTATTCAAAAAGCACCGTGGGTCGCATCTGTCCCAGGAGTCACAGCCTATCAATGATTATTTTACATCAATATATTGTATACCAACAGATGTTGAGTATTTGCACTGTTACCAAGGGAGATTCTCTGTCTTGCAAACCTGAAATATGTAAATGCATCTTAGGGTCGAAGAAAGTAGACACGACCTATAGATGAGGGAAATCATAACTTAAGGGATTCCCGACCCAATTTCCAAATTTAACTGATAAAAATTGTTTCCTGCCAAGGTTTCTTATAGATGTAACAGCCTTTTGCTGCAACTGCTTGGGTAGGTAAAGTGGTTCGAAGAGAATTGTTTTTAGTCAATATCTTCAGTTTTTAATATCATACCAAAACCTCAACTCACCATATCTATGTATAGAATAATTTTTGGCGAGGAGATTTATCTATAAAATAAAAATCAATGAGGTGAAAATGGCATAATCTATCTTTGAATTCAATTGTAATTTTACAACAAATAGAATAAATAAATAAAACTTTTTTTAAGTTAACAATTTTTGAAGTCCGCTAATTTTACCAACATTAAAGTAAAGAATTGGTTTCATTTTCCAGTTAATTTCTGTGTAAATTAACATGAAAGCTTTATAAATTGCTGAGATGTGTCTATAATCAGTCAGATCTTCATTGGGCACCCTCATCATGGCCTTGTGCGAGACTATACCTATATACAGCACCTGGTATTAGACGATAGTAAGTTAGCTAACTTACTATCGTCTAATAGTTAACTAAATTGCATTGAATTTGTTACTCAAGAGTGCCGCATTCATATAGCCTTGAGCCTGATTAAAGGGATTAACCAGTCAGACTTGCGTTCAAACAAATATTTCTAAATTCAAAAGGTAATAAATATTCGTAGAATAAAAGCCTTAAAACTCAAATCTGAAAAATCAAGTAATATCTTAATATTTATTTATCAGACGATGTAATCAACTTTTATTTTTAAATCTTCTAACCTTTTCCGCTCAAATTTGGAAATAATGACGCAAGATTGATCGACCAATCGCTTACCATCAACAGACGATATAATTTTTTTACTCAATTCCGTGTCGCTATTCCCAACGCGTAAAATCTTGTGATTGATTTATTTATCGATTTAATTTTTTTTTTCTTTTGTGACAATCCGTCCATTTCTCTGGGCCTTACGACAATGTGTGTGTGTATGTGTGTGTGTGGTGTGTGTGTGTGTGTGTGTGTGTTAACACAAAAAGGTTTTCCGACCATCATTAAATTGATTGGTATGATTACAATGTGAGCCAATCGTTCAGCCAATAAAATCAATACACATTCGGCACGGAGGAATCGATAAAATATGGAGCGAAGAAAAAGAAACTCAGTCAGTCGGAAAATATCGATGGCTATCTTAGTGAAAAATGACAGTGTAAGGAAATAATAAATTGAATATATCTGTCACATGAACGATTGATATTGATACAGTCGCTGGCAACGAGTACTAATCGATCCGCTGATCGATGAGTCAATATCTATTTATGAGACTCGAAAAAGAGCCATTTATTGTTTAACTTAGTCTGGTATAAGGATAAATAAAAATGAGAATGAGTAGATCATGTTCCACCTATTTTCGATTTAGGAAGGACCTGTCAACTTTGTAAAAAAAAAAAAAATTGCGCTCAAAACTAATATCTATCTATCTATCTATCTGTATTACAGCAAAAAATTGATCTAATATATGTGTATGTGTATATGTGAATGCATGTATGACAAACTTCAAGCAGGATGTGACAAAGTTGATCTTTAAGAGTTTTCGTTCTCCTAAATTGATTGCAATACTAAAGTTAAAGAACTTTAGTCTGTCCTATCATTTAACCGCAGCTGAAGGAGTAGAAAGAGATGGGTTCATGCTCTCCCCCCAAGGGCATTAGCTCGAAGGTGAAACGAAAACAGACTCGTTGATCTTAGGTCACCGATTCCATTTTCTTTGACGATAACCGTTATACTAAGCGCGCCTCCAATTTCATTCAGGACAATGAAGTAGCCAGACCTCAAGATTTTTATTTTTATCTTATCACTTCAATAAATTTAAAGATGGAATTTTTAAAATATTAAGATAAAGATGTAAAAGTTAGAAAAATAGATATCAGAGTCGACGCAATGTGAATAAAAGAAGAAAAAAAAATGAATTCGCTAAAAGTGGACGAAGTTAAGCAAAGTAAATAGAGTTAGTAAAACAAGGAAATGGGATCGATCCCTTATAAATCTACCTCACAGCGAGAATATTGTGAGACACGGTGGGTTAACACACACACATACACAAACACACACGAAGCAGTACGATAAGTAGCACCCACGCAGAGGACGAGTTTTCTAAAAGGCACCCGTGACTATTAGAAATATAACAAGTTATTTAATCTCTTATTTTCCTCGCTCGTTGGCGGGTTGTTTTTCTATTTTCATTTCCAACTTATTTGTAACTCTGATTATTACTTAAGCTCTTTTCTAAATCTTTTTTTACGATCTACGCAAAATAAAAAATAAGGAGAAAGAAAGAAAAGAATGCACTTGGGAAAAATAAACAATTACCAAGTGGCTGAAGTAGTTGTATATTTCCCTACTAGCAGCAGCGTTCAAGGTCAAGTTTTTAAAAAAGAAAAAAAAAAAAAAAAAACAGGATATCGAATGCTTTTTTTTTTTTCTTTTAGAGTAAGACTTTCCCCGACGTATTTTTAAACGCTTGACGCAGCAGAATCTTAGCTATCTCGTTCCTAACTCAAATATCCTTTTTTAATTCCAAGTTTTATATGTCTGAAATGAGATTTAAATACAATGATACTTACGACGTTTAAGTGGGAATTAAGCAAAGAAAATATGTGAGCTGTTTTGTAAGAAGAAAAGTTTATAAATCGAAATAAATTTAAGAAATAAAAGAAAACCTAGTTGAATTGAAAATCGATATTGAGATACGGAGTTGTAGTGTCGGTGAGTAAACCACACAACTTGTAGGATAGATTTCTTAAAATCCTTTTTATATTAGAAGGGTTTTCATGTTATCGAATCGTGATTTGTAAAGATCGAATTAGGGGTTTGGTTTTTAGCTGACTATGAAAAGTTTGGTAAACAATTTTAACCTTGCGACGAAAGTCAACAGGGGTTAATAATCTTCAACAGGTGATTAATCTCATCGGACTGTAATCAATATAACTTATTTTACTTAATTGTTTTTGATATTTTTTATAATGTATTTTTGACCGATTTCATTATTAAATGTAAAAATCAACCATTATTTTCTCAACAACCAATGAATTTTCTTACACATTATGAAAAGCTGGCAAAGAATAGATTGGAGGGAGTCCCTGTAGCATAATGGATATAGTGCTGGCTGGGAAAGCGTAGTATGCAAGTTCGAGCTCAAGCCGAAGTATTACATTTACTTTCAGACTAATACCCTTCGGAAAGATATGAACCCTATTATCCCATCCGGCTATGGGTTAAAGGGTTTGTATGCCATTAAACAAAGAAACTAAAACCAAACATTAGAATGGGCTGTTTTGCTGCAAAGACAACTGTTAAATGGAGACACGAGATAAAGAGAATAGAAAGTTGTTTTTTTTTTCCATTTTAGGAAAAATAAAAGGAACACATGCGAGTACATATTGCACGGATCGATAAGCTAATCGATAGTTCTCATTCTTTCAAGATCGAATTTATAGTTGAGATACACTGAGAGATTGTTTTTCGATCTTTCCAAAGAAATTGAACATTATTTTATTTTACTTAAAAAAAAAGAACAAAACAAAACAAAACAAAAAAAAAAACACAAACAAAACAAAAGAGAATAAACAGAACATTTAGATTCTTCCCAAAATTAGGAAGTCCAAGTTTCAAGCAAGAAGATTGAAACTTACAAAAAAAATATCAAATTTTTCATTGTTTGCAAACTGTATCTAAAGCCACATCTTAGCAAGAGCTTAGAAAAAAATAAATAAATAAAATAAACACTTAAAATGCCCTAGAAAATAAAGCAGTTTCCAGTACAATTTGCAACTGAATGACGATTTTGATTGAAGAGACTTCCGTTCTTGCTGAAAGTTATTTTTGATTGACCAAATTCTCGATAAAACGGAAATAATTACATATCCTTCATCTTGCCTAAATCGAAGCATCAAGTATTATTATGAACCCTGCCAAAACAGGAACCCAACGGGCTCACTAGTCGTCTAGTATTTATATGGTCACAAGAGGAGACTATATATCCATTTTACTGACGAATAACCAGGAAGGTTTTTCCGAATTTTTAAAGATTAGATTTATTTTTTTATTTCTTCCTTCCCCATAAATATTTTTGAAATTGCCGCATACGTTTAGTCACGAGTTAACTTGGTCTCATGATTGGACAATGTCAAGGTTGACAATGGGAGTAACAACTTTACGGTCACTGCCTGGAAAGCTAATGTACCTGCGATAGTGATTGGGTTACTTATCGTATTCTCTGTCATCAAAAATACCGCCATGTAAGTGACAAGACCCTTTTTTTTTTGTCAAAATCTTTGACGCACAAAAGGTTCATCACAAATGTTCGCAAAATTACACTGACACCTAAGAGAAGTATTGCTCTTCTTAGGTCGTGTACACTGCAACACAAAGGAACAGTCTTGAAAAACAGAATGGTGAAAGTTCGTATGATAAACTGAGAAGTACGTATACTTGTATCTTACAGTATATTAACAAAATGTGAGAGCAGATGTTGTTGTGTGTGTGTGTTACAGAAATTTATTTAGTAAATGATCAAGCTTTTTGCTTAGATATGGCAAAAGGCTGAATTGAATGAATGGGGCACTTTATAAGACTCGAACTCAGTCCTGAAATTTGCTAGTTTATCTTGTTTACAATTATACCACCGGAGACACCCCCTCGTTTTGCATAGTAGTAATTAGGCCCTTTGCTAAGATGTGGCACAAGGCGGTATGAATGGGACACCCAATGAAAAACCTCGTGAAGATTTACTAGTCTAGCATACTAACCATTACACCACTGGAAGCGTCCAACACACATTTATTTTTTATCGTTTTATTTTTAGTTTTTGCACGTAAGCTGATAGATATTTGACGTCTCTTCAGAAGACTGCGTAAAAGTTTCAAATGACCCATCTTTTTTTTTTTATTTGAGGTGGGGGGGTGATTGTTTGGATTCTATTTCTCATGTAAATGAAGATACTTTAAGATTTGTCATAGATTTGGGCGAAACGACGGATATGCACAATTTATTTACCCACCTCCTCCAACACACACAAAGCATGACTAGGTGTGTGCTCCTCCCGTAAGTCGTTCTGTCTATATGTTGCGTTCAACACTGAAGTGTTTCCGTCACAAAAGTTTCACTATTTTGCGCCTCCACTCAGACGAACCTGAAAACACTTCACACTCATCTCTCTCTCTCTCTCTCTCGCACATACGTTTGTTCAAAATAGATTTATTTGTGCCCGTACACACACACACACACACACACATATATATATATATGATTATAAATACGTAGATATCAGTGCGTTAGAAGATAATTCTCCACATTTCCCCAACCGCACCTTTTACACAGCCGCTGGCAACCGACATGTACTTACTAGTCGTACTATCAACATTCACACACCCACACAATCACGAACACAGACCGAAATCACGTCTGCTTACGTACATAGTTTACTGACTTACGTGCCCTCTTCCCATACACTCCAACCCTTAGCCAATAAAACCACTTTCAGCTCCGACAAAAATAACACCGTCTATAAATTAAACACACAAATCCACATACATAGATATGTGTGCATATCTTATGTCGAATTTACGATAAATCTAGAGTCACGCACTGTTTAGATACGCGCAATTACTCAGAACCATCGCCCATTCACCCCGCCAAGAAACCTATACCCTGAATAGTACTTGCATGTGCTTATAAAACCCAAGTTAACCGATAGAATATCTCGTAGGCTTATTTCACAAAGCGGGGGTCAATTAATTAATTAGAAGATTGAGTTGCACAAATATTTTATATTCCTTGGAAGAAAATAAGGTCGATATTTATTAAAATAAATAAAAATATCAGTGTTAGCTAAAGAAGAAGAAAGAAAGGATTAAGGGGCATTACTCGTTCCTAAACAAAAAAACATTTACATAAACACTTCAATAAGTGTCTGTGGTAATGAAGATTACTTTTTACAAGTACTGCGTACACGGATATTTACTAAACTTAGCTGATCGAATATAACTCAAAACAAGGATCGGAGTAAGGGATATTGTTTTTCGCAAACGGGTTGATTTGCCTACAATAAAATCGGGTGGCTTTTTTTTTAAAAATTACCCACAATCAAACTATATATATATATATATATATATATATATATATATATATATATGTGTGTGTGTGTGTGTGATTGATAAAGAAGAGAAAGAGACAGAAATTGCGTAAAGTATATGAATTTAATCACACATGCAATATAAACGGCAGCTTCTATACAGAACATTTTATGGGGTTTCTGCTTTGACGATTAAATACTGAGGAAATAAAAGAAACAGCTGTTATTTACAGACGTTTTCCTTAGATACGATACACTGTCCTTAGGATACCTGCCGTTAGCTTAAATGGTCACCCACTTAAGTATTGAATAGGTTCATTGTTGCTTAACTTCGATGGTCAATCGAGAACCTGTGCTTTCAGCGTGACTTGACACCAAGTTAGAAAACAAAACAAAATAAAATAAAAAAAACGGTTGTCTTTCTTTTCACTCAGAGCTTTTTTTTAGCGCTTACACTTAAGCACGGACCACTAAGATAGTAGAGAAAGAATTCCTCAATATATATATATATATATACACACACACACACACACACACACACACACACACACCTAATCACGCACTTCATTATATATATACACAAACACCTAACCACGCACTTGCAATATATATATATATATCGCGAGTGCGTGGTTAGGTGAGTTTATGATTGAAAAAGAAGAGAGATTTGAAGGAAAAAGGGTAGATGGAAGGCGAGTAATCTACTTCCGTAGATTGTGGAGAGACGGCGGCGGCGCAAGTTCGCCGAGTGAAGCAGAAGTAGGGGTGGGAAGACATGGGGGCGGGCAACCAGTTGTAGTCGTCATCGTCGTAGTGTTATAATCAGCAGCAGCAGCCAACAGCCGTCGTGCTAAAAAGTCGGTCGGCTTACGGGCGAAAAACCGCGCTCACTAACACACTGTACACATTCAGACACAAGTTACGAATAGCATGTGCGTACGGACGGAAAGTACACAGATACTCACACATATATATATATATATATATATATATATATATATATATATATATATATATATATATATATATATATATATATATATATATATATATATATATATATATATATTAACTAGAGGAAAGGAAACGGATAAAAACAGATCAAAGAATATTTAATTTTTATATATATAAAAAAAAAAAAAATCCGTTGGTTTAAATAGTGTACCATTGATCGGAGTTCGAGTCTAGATAAAAGCACACCGATTTTATAGTCTCAAGTACCAGCAACATAAAAGCTATATCATCTTAATTACAATTCCGGCTCGACTAAATTTACCAATTTTTTGCTCATTGACTTTTGAAAAAAAATTATTCACTACTGGCTGTACTTGGTGATAAAACTATTATCAACAATAATTCGAGGAAAAAGTTCGAATTGTTTACGTAGACACTATTGAAATCTATTTTGAAAAGGCATGAACTGTTTTTCCCCACACTGTCTCATTGCCAGATATCTAGATAACATCTCGTCAATAGTATATGGCAATGGTAGAAGGTTAGAGTGGGCACTGAAGTAAATCCCTCTCAAAAGCTAACGATCTAACCTTCTCAGTCAGTTGAGACAAAAAAACTGCTACCTATATTGTCAACCTTGACAATGTCAAATTATATCCTTACCCTTGTATATTTTACTCCATTTTCTTAAATATACATTCCTACATACGCCGTATGTCTTTTTTGGTTCGTACTCCTATTGGTTCCACTTCTTTACCACGGTATATTTTTATTTTCTTTATTAATCGATGGTAAAGTTTTCCTATTTTCTTTGTCAAATATTTAAAGTTTGAATTTTACGCCACACTCACAAAATTTTCATCTACAGTTTATCTTGCCTTTGTTAAAATACACTTGAAAGCGAACGTGTCGGGTTCACCCGACAAAACAATTGGGGTTATAGAATACACCAACTCTACCTCTGCAGATATGTCCTGGATATGACACTAAACTATCTTGATGGCGAGGTTCCAGTAATGCCGGAGCTTTGAGGAATGTGGAGTACCCTTTCATTGCCATTGCACCCAGGTCCACTCGGATAGGGTCCTATCTATGGGTCAAATAGAACTAAACTGCATACTAATGTTAAATTGAATTGTTTGAATTAGAACTGCTCGGCTAAACTGAATAGCTAAACGATGTACTTATACTAAACTAAATTGTTTAAAATAGAACTATTTATTTATATAAAAAAGAATTTGGCATTAAATAACCTACAAAAGTTGATATGCCATGAAACCCAAACAAGCTGACAAAACAAGTAATACTTCCAGAATAATCTTTAACGTAATCGCAACGGTCTTATAAAGTAACGAGGTTCCACTTTTGATGCCAGTCACATTTGAATTAGATTACCAATACATGCGTCTTTTAAGACGATATCCAAATTAGTTCTTGAAATAGTTATTTTCTTTGAGGTCAGTTAAAAGGTTTTATCAGAAAAATATCACGCAGTAGCGTTTGGCGATAGTGTATTTATCGTCACAACACCCCCCACACCTTTTTTGTCATTTCCAGAAAGGGTGCTATTTTATATTTGTTTTAATTAGGAATTATGGCCCCACCCATTGGCCGAGAGAAAACAAAGGCTTGCTTGAAACTCAATTTGGAATACGCCAATTGATTTTATAGAACCGAGAAAAGAAAGTTAAAAGAGAAGCCGCCATGAACCTTAGTACACACCCACCAACACACATACACAAACGGAGAACATTTGAAGTAACATTATCTTTTGATGTGTGTATGTCTCTCCTCTCTAACCGTTATCGTTTCTATCATTAAATGAACTTGTCGATCGTTATTTTTAACAAAGTTTACGGCTAATCGGAAATAATAGGACAATGTCCGTTTAAATTCGTAGACATTTCAATGCCAGGCAAACGCGCGCGCACACACACTGATATAATATATATGAGTAAGATATGAAGTTTAATCAGAGAGATATATGTTGTAAAAAGAAGAAAACGGATAGAAAAATGTAAGTGGATGAGAATTTATTAATAATGCTAGTTAAAATCCTCTGACGCGTTTCTACCAATGAATGAGAAGTTAAAAGATATGAAATTACGAAAACTCAGGTGGAAAGTATATCTTGAGAAAATATTTTAGGTCATCTTCGGAGTGGGGATTTTCGTAATTACATATCCTGGAACTTCTCATTCATAGGTCGTAACGCGTCGTTGGATTTTTAACTTATATTACTAATAAATTTTCTCATCCATTCAAATGTATTTTTCTTTCCATTTTCGTTTTTTTTACAATACACACACACACACACACACACAATACATATGCATAACATTTTAGAAAAATATATCTTGTAAGCTAAGTAATCAATCGATTGATTTTTGGTTGAAGCAAAAAAAAAAAAAAAATAAATTGATGAATCTGATTAATGTCATTTAGCCATCAGACCACAGCCCAGTTGGCTGATGTTGAAAAATACACCAACATCACCTCTGCAGAGGGAGTTAGACCCTTCCTATAACGAGTGTCCTAGATACGACACAAAACTGCATTTAATCGTGAGGCTTTTCAATTCAGGAGCTTTGGGGAATGTGGAGTACCTCTTCATCGCCATTACTTCCAGGTCAACTCTGACCGGGAGTTGTACTACCTGTTGGAGTTTCATGTAGACCGGGAGTTGTACTACCTGTTGGAGTTTCATGTATGGGTCAAACAGAACTGTTTAAGTATATAACTGTGTGTAAACAAATGAGCTCTAGCTTGTATAAAATATTACCCACAAACTATTTGTTTACTTATAGTAATATATATATATGTATAACAGAAAACACGAGTGAGTTCAAGTCTCTTTGAGTACCCCATTAACAAGGTTTTGTGCCACATAGGTTCTCTAACGAAAGCAACAGGCTGGAAACATACATGTATGTAAGAACAAAATAAATAAATTCAAAAAATAAAAAATCTCTTCCTGTACCTACCTATTTTAAAATATTTTAATTCTCTTTGGGCCTACAACAAACATTTATATAACAGGATTTGGCATTAAATAACCAACACCGGTTAATATGCCATAAAACCCCAACTATCGAACTAATTACTGAGAAGGGGTGGTCGAATACGACACATAGAAGTTTAACGTTTAAATTATAAAACCCTTACAGACACATACAATAACTAGTAAAGAAATAATCGGCTTCGTGTCAATAATCTCGACGCTGTCTAAACTGGCTTTTCATTATAAGTGTTTGCCAGGTAGGTCGTACTCTGCTACCCACGTTTTCTTTTTCTTTCTTTCTTTTTTTTACCGCCTTTTGTGGAAGAGTAGCAAATGTAAACAAAAGTTGGCATCATTAGGAATAGCAAGAAAGAAGAGGAAAAAAAAAGAAAAGAAAAAGAAACTTGGTCGCTGTCGTCACCGCTGCCCGTTATTAGGAGTTTATGGCTGTGAAGAACGCATTTTTTGTCCACAACTAAACAGCGAATCCTTGTGGCAAACTAGATGAATAAATAAGAAGGGGAAAAAAAAAGGCCAAATGTTATTCGTTTGATAAATATATGAGGAACAAGTGGTGGGTGGGAAGAGAGACATACAACCAATAAACCCACCCACTGACAACTCACGTAAGATAAAAGTAATGCCGAAAAATAATTTTACCAAAAATCAATAAACTGATGGGAGGGGGAATAAAAAAGTTTAGTTTTGTTGATATTTTAACGATTCTTCTTGAAATATTTTTGATACATTTTCTGAAGAAGAGAAAAAACACTGGTGGATCCTGTAGTGTGACAGATTAGCAAGTGTGTCGCCCAGAACAACTTGTTAAAAGTTAAATATTCCGTCCACAATTTATTTTAGTGCAGCCTTATGCTAGTGCTGGGGTAAACATAACTCTTGAAAAGTTTAAAAATTTTATTCCGGTTTTGGCTTTATCAGTTTTTAAGCTTATTTAGATTAATATAAGAATTATATCCTAAAACTTCTGAAAATATCCAATCTGATAGCAAGTAAAACACAGGACCATAAGATTATCTCTCACTTATACTCAGTAATTCACTAAGCGTTTTGCTCAGATGTGGCACAAGGCCGTATGAATGGGGCACGCAATGAGAATCGAACTCACTCGTGAAGGTTTGCTAGTCTAGCTTGCTAACCATTACACCACCAGATGGACCCACTCAGTGTAATACATTGTTATAAGGAAAGGTAAGTCTTTATGTAAAGAAGGCAGGATTTTTTTTTGGGGGGGGGTCAAATCTCATACAAGCATCCGAAGCACCAAACAAAACTTTAGAAAGGAGTGCAGTTGAGGAAGGAATGAAATATTTCATGTTTGTTTGACATATACAATAGCGAATGGTTCCTTCTGTGAAGTGCTGAAAGATTTCGGGAATATGTCTCAACCCTGAAGACAGATGTGAATGGGGTCCGCTAAGTTACTTGGGACCCGGGGAAGACCGTTTATTTCGCTCCAAGGAAAAGGCAAAAGGCTATCATTTAAAAGTGGTTAATATCCAATTTAATGTTAACATTGATATAAAAAACATTTCCTTGAAATTATTGAAGAAAGAAATCTATGGATGAATGAAATAAAGTGATATTCTACGAAAATGTTGTCAAGGATTATAACGTTGACAAATATATGATTTATTACAAAAAAAAAAAAAAATTGAAGTTCAAATTGATTGATCAGTCTCTCAAGTTAGTCGGTGCTTCCGAGGTCTTACCAGACATTTCGATTATCACTCTCCCAGGAACTTAAATTCAATTTTCGATCAGTTTTTCTTGGCTTGTTTTCATCGAACGTTTGTTGTAAATATCCTTTCGTATGAAAAACTAAACTAGAGAAATAAACAACTTGTTTTCATTTGAAAATCCAACAGAAAACTTTAATTTCATCATATATATATATATATATATAAAATCTCCAGTCAGCGTCCGAAGACAGTGGGTGTGGATTATTTGTGTATAGAATATCATATAAATCTATGTGAGTGCTCGATGTATGGCTATCGTTGCATCTTTTTCCTCACAGGTTTATATAACAATTGTCATTATAAATTTATTTCGCGAAATAAATTTATAGTGACACTTTAACCAGGTTTGAGTTTCCTTCTAATTGCACCATATATATATAAACAAAGAGGTACCAGTTTTTAAATATACATCTACGATATATATCTAAAATAAATGTAGCAAAGGTCAACAGTAAATAATTGAAACTACAAAATATTAAATTTTCTTTTGATAAATATACAAACGTTAAGATGTATTAAATATGAAAATTTACTTAACGAATCTTGATTAAAAATAAATCACGTACACATGACTGACGAAAATAATAGAAGTTTTAAAAGATGTACAAACGATTAATTCTTGAATTTAGATTAATTTTAAAATGAATGAAAAAAAAACCAAAAAAAAAAAAACGAATAAATGAAAAGCTTTGGAAAATGAGAAAAAAAAATCCTTCATCGCTTTCCCGGCCAATCATTTTCGAGTGTATTCGTTTAATGTGCGTGTAATTTGCACAATTATTAAACCACCAGCGTTTGTTTATTTGTTGAAAGAAGAGACAAAAAAATTGAATTTGGTCTATGAACAGAAGACAAAAGCAGTTAAAAATACATACACGTATGATGTTTGCAGGGGCGTTCGTAAACATTACAACTTACCTACCTCTCATTCATATATATATATATATATATATATATATATATATATATATATAAATATAATTCATATAAATGAATGCGTCAAAGGAAAACCATTGTCAATTGTGTATTGTAAACATATTGTTTCATCAACCCCTTACAAAGAAAAAGTGGTTGGGGGGGGGCAAACATATATTCGAGTTGTCTGTGTATGGAAAGATTTTCCTGGGTGTGAAAATGCTGCCAAATTTTCTTTCTTTCTCTCTCTCTCTCTCGTTTAAGTGTGTCGTGGGATGCAGTTCAAATTGGAAAAATAAAAATATTATACCGGAAAGCCGTTCTTGTGGTAATTTATTTCTTTTTTATCGGTAAGGTTATTGACCTTTTAAAACACACACACACATATATATATATATATATATATATATATATATATATATATATATATATGTATATGGTATATATATATATATACACACGCACACACACACACACACTCACACTTTTTTGATTTTGAAGGAATTTTCGCTGAGTTTTAGTCACACTGCAAATTTACTCATCTGATTTTTTCATCCATGAAAATCCAAATCTGTAAGAGCTTCTTTCATTCTATTTTTACCTCAATATCGTTTCGATTTCTCTGAGTAATAGTCTGTGTGGCGAATAGAATCATCAGAGAAGAGTATATATATATATATATATATATATATATATATATATATATATATATATATGTATGTGTGTGTGTGTTAACTCATAAATGTTTCACAGGGTGCACAGTCAAGTATTAATAGTAAATACTTCGCTATCACTATTTTTGTTTACGGTAAAATAACGGTTTTAAAGTATCTAAAAACGATATATATAAAGTTGTAAAGTTGACGACCGTAGTCGAGGGCGACTAGAAGGCTCCCTTTTCAATAGCTACTACACCGAGGTGAAGAGGAGGACGCTCCTCCTTTCCCTGGATTGCTCCATTCTACCCTTGATACGTACCTTATATTGCTGAGTGTATCAAGTACCATTTTTTGAGTCTTTGGTATGACGCGAGCTGGGATTGAACCTAGGTCTCCCGGACCATTGGCGAACACTCTACTCACTAGGCTAATGTAAAAAAAGCGTATTGCTCAATTAAATTCTGTTTTTATTAAGAGTACAACAAAAATACAGTTCTTAAAATGAGCTTAATCTGGTACATCGTTACCATCATGGGTTACTTAGTGAGACCCAACGATTAACCTAAATAGCTCTGTAGGTGGCGCCCAGATATTAAGTTACGGTTACAATCGTAAAGTTGGAATTGGAACGGTCTTAAATTGTCCCTTTTTTACAGGGTGCACATTTTACTAAACCCAGTTCAGTTTGGTGCAGAATCCCGATGGCGCACAGTGAGGATCTAATTCATGTTATTTATAATCATTAATTCACCGGCACAACAGTAATATCTGCGCAAGACTATGGTAACAGATTGGACCGATAGAGTGAAAGAAAGAAAAAAAAAAGTAATGAATTAATTGAAGTTTTATTTATCAGAAAACCAATTCATAATTTTATTTCATTCGGTTACAAAGGTTTGATAATATTTTTTTATTTGTTTGAAATTCTATTATTTATTTATTTATTTATTTATTTTATTTATTTTTTATTTACCTTAACGAGACAATTATATACGACAATTTATGAACGTAACAATCGAACTTCCACGTACATATGTTTAGTTTGGTTCGCTTTCTTTGCTTAACGGCATAGCAACCTTCATGTGTTATTCAATGCCGAAGCCATCCCTATAAAAGAACACCAGAGATACGATGCAACTGAAGGGATAAAGGAGTTCATATCTTTCTCGGGGCTATTAGTCCGAAAGTGAACATAATAGCGCGACTGGAGTTCGAATTCTCTTACTATGATGTAGAAGTCCAAAATGTAAGCCACTAAACTACGGTTACTCCTTCCACAGACATGTGTTTCGGCTTTTTCTTAATACACGATGATATTCTCTTACATTATTTCTTCTACCTTAAATATTTACGATTAAATATCAAAATAAAAATCAAATGGTCATTTTCTATAGCCGTGTCTTTTATCGATACAGCTCGTTTTGTATCTCTATGACCCACCACGAATTTTCAACATTTTTCCAAAAGTTTTTCATTTACCCCACAAATTTATTACAGGATTTATTTGATCAGTCTATCTGGGGAGAAATATGTACACCAGTTTCTATCTATCTATCACAGTCATTAAACACCTATTTTCATATTGTCAATAATCTATCAATGACTATCTTTCGGTCTGTCATTCCATATCTAAGATTGTCTATAAATATTTGTTTGTCTAAAAATGTCTCGCTAATCTATATCAACTTACCTATCTGTGTCTATTTGTGCTTTAATTTTCTTTAGGGTCGAGTTTTTCGTTTTTAATGGCATGTCAAGCTTCGTGGATTATTTTATGCCGAAGTCATCCTTGTTGAAGAACAGAAGTGGTAGTATTCAATAAAGAAGTTCAATACCTTTCCAAAGGGGCATTAGTCCAAATGTGAACATAATAGAGCGACTTGAGTTCGAACTCATTTCTTTCGAGGTCAGTCTAGCACGTTAGCCATAACATCAGGGGAACTCCCCTCTTTTCTTTCTTTCTTTATTTTTTTTTTTAAATACCATTACCAGCAATGAAGTAGAAAATGTCTGTGCATTTTTTTCGACAAGTTCGAGTAAGAAAAGTAAAAAGTGTATAAGGAAACGAAAATACTTAAATAAGTAAATAAATAAATAAAGTAAAATTAAAATAAAATGCAAACATGGAGTCGAAAGAGATGTAAAAGACAACAGTCCATTTTCTCGGACCCACCCTCTAGACATGAACAGCATTCTTTTTTTTTTTTCTTTCTTTCTTCTTCTTCTTTCCTCTGCGTTCCCTCCCACTATAAGTCTCTAGTACGGCACCACACACCCCATCTCCATTCTCCTACTCCCCACACATATTTCCTCGGCGTTAACCTCTAACCTCGCGCAGCCTCTCCCCCCTCCCATGCCCTGGTCTACGACGTCGGCGCCTTCGCTTCATCTCCGTATAACTCGGGCGACTTGCACGTGAGACTGAGGAAAAAGGAGAGTGAAGGCAAGGGAGAGTACGGAGAGAAGGAAGCCTTCGATATGGTGGAGAGCACGGATGTTACGGAGGTTTTTGGATGAAGTGGGGAGGAGCGCTCTCTCACACACACACAAACACACACACACACACACACACACACACACACACACACAAGAGAAAAGAAGCACACGCACACAGACACACTGAAAAAAATGAAGACAGACGCTATCAATGAGACGGTGAGTAGAAGCACGAAGTTAAAACGAAATAAAAGAAAGACACGTACACACATCTACCTGTCTTCCAATATATATATATATATATATATATATATACGCACACACACACACACACACACACACACACACACACACAAATCTATGTCGATGTGTACTTAGATCTTGACATGGTTTCATATTATAAATGTTATATTTCTCTGTGAACGAAATATTAACTTAACTGACTTACATATCTAAATTCATATATAAGGATTTGGATAAAATAGTATATATATATATATATATATATATATATATATATATATATATATATATAACATGTGTGCAATTTGGAATATCTATAAATAAACAGGGCTCAATATCTGTGATAGAGTATATATTTAAGTTAGTATAGCGTAGATACAGAGTCAACGGCGCTTGGTGACAGTTTTCCGTCTACGAGAACATCAGACCATATATATATATATATATATATATATACACAGAAAGAGAGAGAGAAATCATTCTCTGTATGTATAGATATATATATCATAATAAATATAAATAGGTTTCTATCATTCTATCTATGTAGCGATCGATCGATTGATATAGTTTACTTAGATAGTTGTCTCATTTATTTTAGGCTGATCAAGTATACACACACACACACACACACCTTTAAATAGTAAGAATACAAAAGTGTTTAATTTGCTTTTAAATTAGTTATATACGTGTTCGAGATTCTGCGTATTCGAGAAAAGGAGAACGTATTTAATTCAATCCAACGGAAATGTGTCGGGAATTTCAGTGTGTAATGTGCTTTCCCTGATCTACGCGCATGCGCGCGCACAGACACACACACACACAGATTTTTTTTTCTTTTTTTTTTACACGCGCTTCTTTTTTTCTTTCCTTTACACAGTAATCGTAAATGCGGGCAGGCACGGAGGAGGCGACCAAACTTTTTTTTTTTTTTGTCAAAGACATCAAAATAAATAATCGTGGAATTTATCTTCTCCGTGCATCGCGGCAAAGTACGGAGAGAAGGAGAAAGAGAGAGAGAGAAAGAGAAAGAGGAACGAAGGGAAGCTAGACGGAGAGTGACGGGAGAGAATTAAATAAAGGAGAGTAAGGGATGGTTGGTGGACGGTATCAGGGACGCCGAAGCAATTAGACAACACAAATCAACGGCTTGCTGATGTGCTAAGCGCGCACACACACACACACACACACACACACACACACACACACACACACACACACACACACACACACACACACACAGAGGGAGAATTCGAAACAGACTGGCACACTAGTAACGTAGATACAGCAATAAAAAGATATACATCGATAGTCAGATCAATACATACGCGTACATTTAATATATATTTATATGCTTTTACACACGTAAGAACGTAGATGTGTGTGTGTGTGTGTGTGTGTGTGTGTGTGTGTGTGTGTGTGTGTGTGTGTGTGTGTGTGTGTGTGTGTCTTTTAGCGAGGATCGAATCGTGGTTTGTGTGCGTGTGTTCGCAAAATAGAGAGAAAAGAATCGAGTGAACTAGACAACATTTGTAAAGGCTTTTTCGTAACGAAAAAGAAATATAAATTTCAAATACTTAAAAAGACTAAATATATGCTAGTAAATTAGAATTTAGTTGTTGTTTTGTTTTGTTTCTTACATTTTTTTTTTTTTTTTTTGTTAAGAATATTCATCTTTTTGTTAGAAAAATATAGACCCTTAATACTGCGAATATAAACCTTAACTAATCCGTATTATGAAATAAATCATATTTGGCGTCTTACTTAATATCAAGATAAATTTATTTATTTAGGGTATCGATAAAACGTACATATATGAATGTGAGGAAACATTTTTAAAAAAATTAATCGAAATGAGTAAAAAATTACAAATCGAACACCAATCACCTAAGCAAATAAAACTGAAGTTATTACGCATCTGCCTAACTCGAATCGTATCAGAAAAATTTATTCTTCCCAATTCACACACGTACTGAGATAATCACAAAACAAACGTGTATATGCCAGCTTATATGAATCTCTACCTGGGTACGTGTAGGTAAGAACTAAAGCGAATGGTAGTGATAAAAAAAAGAAAGAAAGAAAAGATAACGAAATGTTTTTCTTTGTTTTTTGTTTTGTTAACTATAAAAGTTTTACGTCAGTCTTTGCTGTTACGGCGTCATTGAGGTTTTTAAGCCACATGACAGTATATAGGCAACGCAAATCAAACGAACTATGCAAACACACACACACACACACACACACACACACACACAATCGTAAGGTAGATGTTACAACGAACACACGCACACAGCTATATTTGCGTAGTCGAACACACGAACAAGATATTGATGAAAATTCAATGTAAGAAAAAAAATTATTCTTTCTCTCTAAGGTCGAATAAAAAAATCATTTTAAGACTTTAAAACAAAATAAGGTAGGTGAACGAATTATAAAAATAAATAAATGTTAAATCTTTACACACACACACACACACACACACACACACACATATATATATATATATATATATATATATATATATATATATATATATATATATGGAAATTAAAGATTATTTTTTAAAATGATCCAATAATTTGTTATGTTTATAACAAAACTATAGAAAAGATGCATGAAAAAGATTAGTTACAATGATCAAAATAAAACGAAAAAAATATAGATTAACGATGAAGGTATTAAAAGGTACAGAGAAGTATTCGTTATATTGAGATATTTCAACTATTACGATTTGCTCCTTAGAATTTGAAAGGACAAGTGCGAGTTGGATAAAATGAGAGTCACCAAGGGTAGGGTCGATAAGAACGGTTAACGGAACACATGTTAGAAATTATTAAATGAAAACATTTAGCAAAAATATCTTAAATTTCTTTTGATTCATCGAAGGAAAGCGAAAGAAGAAGAAAAAAAAAACACGCAATAAACAATAAATAAACAAAATAAATAAATAGATATAAACTAAAACAGAAAAATGGATTATATTACCGTAGGGCGAAACGTATTTTATATCGATCGACTATCGAAAAAATATAAAAATAGATAAATAAATTTCAGAATTGAAATTTTTTTTAAGTAAAAGAAGCGACATATCTATATTGAAAAACTCTTTCGTATACACACACACACACATATACACGTGTGTATTATTCCCCCACTTGCATATACACAAACAATAAAAATAAAATAAGATATCCAGGAAAAGCGTTATAAGAATTTTAAAAAAATGACTTAAACAGGTTCGTCTCTTGGCGATTGTCGAAAATGTTAGACGTAATTTTTCTCAAGTACCCACAACACACACACACACGTATTCCAGACGCGCACTCACATCAGAGAGAAAGCTTCTTTTTTTTTTTTTCGTTAACGACTGTCGATATCGTTCATTCGCCTTTGACGAAGAATAATATTCCTTGTCCTTTGTGGGTTGTTTTGTTTTTTGTTTTTCACTTCTTTTCTTGATTAAATATTTTAAGTATTCACTTAGCTTCAATTTAGTTTGACACAGGGCCACAAGTATGGAGTATTTAATAAATCTCAAACTTATAAATAATCAAGTTTAACGAAGTCAATTTTCAAAAAATATTTTAAATCTATTTTCTATTTTTTTGGAAAGGCAATAAATAATAAAATATCAATTATTGTGATCAAACTATGAGTGATCATTTAAAATGAATCTTGGAATGAGAGAGAGAGAGAGAGAGAGAGAGAGAGAGAGAGCGATATTAATGGATTTACGATAACTTTATTAATTGATCAAGTTGAAAAAATTAAATGCCCGACATTTGACAATTAGAAGTGTTTTTTTTTTTTTTTTTGGTGGAAAGGTTTTATTTTTGAACTTTTTTTTTATCCATCACATCAATAATTAAAAAGCTTAACACATAAACACATACACTCAGTCGCAAAGTTTTAGGAATACTTTTTTTTCTTCTCAATCTGAAATGAAGACTAAAGGACAAAGTAAAAATATATATATATATTTAAGTTTCTTTTTTTTTTTGTTTCATTGATTTTTTTTTTTTTTTTTTTTGTTGTACTTACCACTGGTGAACTTATGCGACATCCTTCACAGTCACAAACGGCAGAATGTACTGTTAAAATTCCCTTTGACAACAACAATTTCATACTTTTTCCATGGTGTCTTATGGAGCGTTTCCAGTCCTTAGCGGACTCGCGCCCGCTGACGTACTGAAATTCGTTAGGGGTCAGCCACGACCCCTGAAAATAGATACAGGGTCCCTTGCTGCCCTGGCACAATTTCGACAGGTACATAAGGGCTTTATTTTGCCCACATTCTACTTCAAGGATCACTTGACCATCCTGATAAATTGGTTTTAAGTACTCCTCAGCGCCTTCCAAAGAACAAGTAACACTTGTATAGCCAGCGGAACCGCGATTGGAACCACTTCGTTTTGAAGAGTTGGTCTTTGGGGTGACAGTCGCCGCTGGAGCCACAACGGTTGCGCCCGGTACTGTACTCCTTCTCTCCATATTTGTATTCGTTAAGTTGGTCGTCGTGGTAGCTTTCAAGGTGCAATCAACGGTAGATTTTGTAGTAGCAGTTAACTGACTACCACCACTACCGTTGTAGGAACTCGCACTGGGTTGATTGGTAATATTACTATTATTATTATTACTATTTATAAGGATACCAGGTGGGGTACCACTAGTTGTAGTAGTACCGTAGTGGTGCGTTAACGGTGATGTTGGTGGTGATCCAGGATGAATAGTTTTGCTGTAGAGGGCGTCAGCTGTGAGAGCACCAACTAATCCTGTGTTATTATTACGTCTCTGACCCGACGTCGTCGTCGTCGTCGTCGTCGTAGTCGCCGTGTTGTTATTGTTGTTGTTGTTAACGCCGCCGCTGCTGCTGCTGCTGCTACTGACGCGGCTACTGCTAGTAATTCTGATCGAAGCCGTGTTGTTGTTGTTGTTGGGATAGTGGTGGTGGTGGTGATGGTGGTGGTGGTGGTGTTTCGCCCCAGTGGTCACAGAACTTTGCGTGTGTGCGGCTCCCCCGTTGCTAGCCGTAATAATCTGGCTCGGCAAAGGCAACGGTAAGGGTAAGGGCAGCAGCGGCAAAGGAAGAGGGAGGGGATGTGGAGGGAGCGGGGAACAACCGAGCGGAGGAGGAGGGGGAGGCGGAGGCAGGAGGCCCGGGGGAGGGACTGGGAGAGGTAGGGAAGAAGCGGCGGGAAGGGGAGGCGGCGGAGGAGACGAATTAGAAGAAGAAGAACAAGCAGAAGAAGAAGAAGATATCGAAGAGGACGTAGAAGAGGAAACAGATGAGGAAGGTGAAGAAGAGAAAGACGAAGTGGTAGTGGGTGCGGGCGGTGGTGGCGGCGGGAGAAAAGAGGGAAAGCAACACGGAGCCGGGCCGAACACGAAGGGTGAGGTGGCGGCGGCCGCCGCAGCTGCAGCGGCGGCAGCAGCGGCCAATGAGGAACACAGGGTCGGGGAAGAAGGCGAGTTGACTTGTCCGCAGGAGCAAGGGCAAGATGTTGCCCCCTGCGGACAGCTAGAAGAAGTTTTTGCCGCCGAGTTGACCAGGGTCGCGCGATCCGGCGTGGTTTGGGGCGTCGGCACAGTACTAACGGCTAACGTGGTCGTAGTCGTCGTTGTCTCCGTACTGAAGCTGGATACTTTTACAGGACTTAGTGGTGTGCCCACATTTATGTTGTTCTTACTATCCTCTTCGTTAGTCGCAATTTTATTGTCTAAATAGTTAACTGCTCTAATATCAATGTTAGCTCTAACTGTAAGTTTAGGAGTTGAAGATTTGTTTCTGATTGAAGCTCCACTATTAAAATTATCTGTTTTATTGTCGGAATTTTGTGGATCGGTCGCAGTACGATTATTGTCAGAATTAGGTGACTTAGCACTAGTTTGTGGTGTTTTTGTACAACTTGCAATAGTTGTGGTCGTACCAAAAGTGGCAATAAACGAACTTGAAGTAGTCGTATTATTTAGTGTATGTGTCGTTGTTGTTGTTGTCGTGTTAATGTTAATAGTATTTCTATCAGTAGTCGTAACATCCGGGTCAGAAGATTTTGTAGCTGAATTAGCGGGAAAAGTATTATTACTCGAAACAGTCGCATTGGTTGCGAATGCAGACGGAGCTGATGGTCGATCAGTGATCAGGTGAATTCTGGAGCTGATCCCTAACTCCGACGAAGCTTGGGATGGGGGTAAAGTGGAATTTGTCGAGGACGGGTGGGGACGTGACAAAGGAGTGACGGGTGGCGATGAAGAATAAGAGGAAAAACTAGGTACCGAAAAGGAGTGAGAAAGTGTTGGTATAATCGGTACAGTACCCGATCCAGGTGTTATTGATGTTGTTGTTGAGGGTGGTGGTGGAGGTGGTGGAGGAGGAGGAGGAGGTGAATGTGATGGGGGTAGTGGGGGAGGTGTTGGAGGTGGCGGTGTTGGAGGTGGTGGTGGCGTCTCCGTAACTGACATTTCGTCAGGAGAAGAAAGAGGGGTAGATGTCATACTCCTTATATCGGCTGTTGTTGGGGTCGGACCCTCACCACAGTGGTCATTATTATCAATGCTGACATTGTCTTCGTTACTAGTCACATTATTAGAAGTATTATTCAAAGTTGCGGTATTAGTCTTGTTTGGTATTATAGTCTCAGACATGGCCAAATCCTTGACTTCATCTGTGACGCTAGTTCGTTGCGCACCTTGTCGTCGTCTCAGGCGACGCGGTGAATTGTAAGTATCACCCGGCTTAACTTTACTTTCAAGTTTACAGTTTAATTCAGTGCTGGGTTCGCTTTTTGTCACAGCATTTGTGTCATTTTTCGAATCAGAATTGCTTTCATTTTTCTCATCCATAAAATTAGAATTGATATTTTCTGTGCTGTGTGTTAGAGAAGATAAATCCACGTTGTCAGAGCCACTCGGGTTAAATTTGTGATAATTGTTAAAGTTTTCGTCCTCACCAGTTTTATGAGCTGAGGTTGTAGTCAGTGTCTTCAGAGAACAAGTAGTGTTGCTTTTTGCTTCATTACTTTTATTTTCATTCTTTTGTTGTATTTTTTGTTCCTGTTGTTGTCGTTCGGAGCGGGTCTGACGTCTGCCCGTTGGGTAGGGGTGAAAATGTGGGTAGGTCGTGTTGTTATTATTACTGGGTTGAACAATTGGCTGGGTGTTTTTCGAAGGTCTGATGCGGTCGCTTCGTCGTTGTTGCTCTGCTCTTTCTACTAGGGAACTTGAATTGACAGTAGCAGTCACGTTGTGGTTGGAGTTGTTGTTGTTGTTGTTGTGGCTGTTGTTGTTGTTGTTGTTATGATTGGTCATGGTAGGAGAAAAATCTCCACTGTCCACGGTATTATTTATTTCAACATTTGTGGCAGCAGCCGTTGGGGTTTCGAATTCTGAAGTGTCACCTGGGGCCCAAATCATTGAAATTGGCAAAGAAGAAGAAGAAGAAGAAGAAGAAGAAGAAGAAGAAGAAGAAGAAGAAGAAGAAGAAGAAGAAGAAGAAGAAGAAAGGTGAGACAATGCCAAAGCGTGTGTGACCGTGTGACAAGGTGACAAGGATTTAGATTCGCTGGTAGTGGTTGTTGTTGTTGACGGTGGTGGTGTACTTCCTTTCTGTGACGAGTTCGATCTAAGGGTGAAGTTTTTATTTACGGGTGGCGATACGGGTGGGTTTAGCTCCGTGTGAAGTCTGTGGTTACTGTGAGGTTGACTGTTGCTGTTTTTGTTGTGGTCGTCACTGCTTGGGTAGTAGCGACAGAAACTCTTACTGTAAGTAGTTGTTGTTGTTGGGTAGTTATAATTATTGTTGGCGGTGGTGTCGGCGGTGTTTGCGGGTGTCAAAGAGGTGGTGGTGGTAGTGGAGTGGGTTGTTGTCGGGTGAAGATCTCTTTTACTGCTGTTCGAAGCTTTCTTTCCCATGTTGTGAAGAGGAGGTTAATTCGTGTTCTCCCGTCAAGATGCCCTACAATTAAATAACTGACTGTCTGTCTCTTACTCTGAATAAGAGAGTGTGTGAGAGAGTGAGTGAGAGAATGAACCACTGAGGGAGGAAGTGAACGAGGAACTGACGTACTTAGGGAGAGAGTCTCTTCTTAGAACTGAAAAAGTGGTAGAAGGTGGGGGCTGATTGTACGAGGTATAGTAGGATAGATAAATGGATGGAGAGAAGCCCAACGTCGTCGGCAAGTCTCCTCTCCTTTTGCGCATCTTACTGTCCTTTATTTTATTTATTTTATTTTTTATCACAAATTTTTAATTTTAAATTTTTCTTTTGTTCTCATTTCTTAACGAGCAATTTTTTTGCTTTTCTTTTTGTATTTTTCTTATTATTATTAATATTATCCTTATCGTTGTTATTTCAATCTTGAAAAAAAAAAATTATATTTTTTTCATTTAAAATAAAGTAAATAACTTAAATAAATAAACAATGATAATAAAGAATATATATAAGTAAATAGAATTTTTAAAAAAGAAAGAAAAACTTTTCTTTTTTTTCCTTTTTTGTTTTTGTTTTTGTTTTGTTTTATAATTTTTTTACTCTACATTTTTTATACTTTCTTTCATTTTTTCTTTCGTTTTTATTATATTTTCTTTTGTTTTTTTTTTGTTTTTTTTTTGTTATTACCTTTATTTCTTCTTCTTTTCATTCATTCAACTTTTTTCTTTTTAAATATATTTATAATTAAAAAGAAAATGTTTCTTAGATATTTTCTTCTTCGTCCACCCCACTTTTTTTAAAAACTATATATCTTCTATCACGTTCTTTTTTTTCTTCAGTCTCTCTCTCTCTCCTCATCTATTTATCAATAAATCTATATCGACTTATTTTCATTTGATTTGGTCCATATCTATCTATCTATCTATCTATCTATCTATCTATCTATCTATCTATCTATCTATCTGTTTCAGTAACTTGATTATCAATTAATCAGATTTATGATACTTTTGTTTTTTGTTTTTCTATATGTTTTGTTTTTTCATTTTTTTATTTTGAGCAGAGTGGGGGATGGCTTTATCAATTTCTCTATCTTTTCTTTTCTTCCCTTCCCCAACTCTCTCTTTCTCTTTTTTCTCTCTTTTCTTTCTCTTTCTTTTTCTCTTTCTCTTTCTTTTTCTCCCGCCGCCGCTGCTGCTGCTCCTTCTTTCAATACAACATCGGCCTTCTCACTGTGTTTACGTCCGCGTGTGTGTTTCGTCGCCTTTGTGTCTGTGTGTTCGTATCCGTAACTGCTTTACCATTTTCTACGACTGCCTGGCAGCTCCTGGCACCCCACCCAAACAGCACCCCGCTATCGTAGATTTTCCAGCGGCAACCCACCCACTCACCGCTTCCTTCTCTTTATCTTCCCCCGCTCTTCATCTCACCCTAACCTTTTCCCTAACCCTAAACCCCCGAACACCACCCTTGTCACACCTACCAAAATCTTACGGCGTATATGTTCCTATCGGCTTTTCTTACCAACCTCGTCGTCGTCATCGTCGTTCGTTCGTTCGTTGATCTCCCCTTCAATTCTCGCATTTTCCCCCCTCTCTCGTTTGTTTGATTCACTCGGTATTTTTCCCTAACCGTTTCACTCATGGTTTAACTATTGCGTACTCTCTCTCTCTCTCTCTCTTGCTTAAATATCTTGGAAGGTTTATTTTTTACTCTATCTCTCTCACTTACTTACCCTGTAGATGTATATCCGTTTTATTGTCCGTTACCCCTCCGCTTTTATTGTCCGTTACCTCTCCACTTTTTCCCCTTCAACATCACAATTCTCTCTACTGCCACTGTGACTTTAAGGGCAAACGTTTTGAAGACACACACATACAAGCACCCATACATATATATACATGTATACATACACATAGATATGACTGCAAAAAACTCGTACAGTATTGAACACGCTCTTTTTCAATACTTTCTCTCTCTCTCTCTCTCCCACACACACACACACACACACACATATATATATATATATATATATATATATATATATATATATCTCGACATGTGTATGTGTATGTTTATATATTTTATTATTTAAAGAAGTATCATTCTTTCATATGTGTGGGTTTATTTATATAAGCCTAAAATGTAACAAATATACACATTAAAACGCTATAAGTATATGAATTACATACACTCACACACAGAAATACATCATGTGTATACATATATATATGTATGTACACACACACACAAACACACACACAGATATATATATATATATATATATATATATATATATATATATATATGTATATACATTTTTACGCGAAGCCAAGCATATGTCTTTGTGTGTGTATGCGTGTATGATGCTAAACGCGTGTATTCGCGAAGATATTGATAAAAGCGTATCTTTTATTTCATATAGATCACACAATTGAGTGTCAACGACAAGTCTTTGCAAGAATAGATATACACATGTGTACGTGTGTATGTATAGATGGATTTCTGAAGTTTTGCACGTTCATTCACAGAACACGTGAAATTTGGTGGTTCGATCTCCTACAATGCTGTCAAAAGGATACTCATACTTTAAATGATACAGACTCACATGACCACGATTCGAAACAAGAATTGATCAACGCAGACAAATACTTACAGAGAACAAACGCACGCGTGTAAGCGTGCATGTGTGTGTGTGTGTGTGTGTGTGTGTGTGTGTGTGTGTGTGTGTGTGTGTGTGTGTGTGTTTGCAAAAAACGTGTACATATGTTGAAATTATAGATTGCGGTGTATCTAAAAAGATGATAGAAATATATACATATATATTATATGAAGGTAGTCAATATACAAATATATGTACTATAAACAAATTTATATGTACATACATATACTAAAATACACCCGCCTACATATATGAGAGCATCATATATATATATATATATATTTGTGTGTATACATATATGGAAGCATTTTAAAATTATATATGTATATATATATATGAAAGCATTTTAAATATATATATATATATATATATATATATATATATATATATATATATATATATATATACTGAAGAGTTCTGATAGAACGAAACAGTCTGTCTGTGGATGACAATATATATATATATATATATATATATATATATATATATATATATATATATATGTACTTGTAAATATGTATATATATATATATATATATATATATATATATATATATATACTTGTAATTATGTATGTGCGGGAGAGGGAAAGAGTTTGGAGGCAAGTTCATCGAAAAACTTACGCACTCAATTAGATTTGTCTGACAATCTCTCTCTCTCTCTCTCTCTCTCTCTCTCTCTCTCTCTCATTCTTTCCTTTTTCTTGCTTTCTCTTGATTCGGAGTTAGTGATGATGGCTCTTCGATATATATATATATATATATATATATATATATATACATATATATATATATAATTTATTATATTATGTTTATATTATTCTATATATACATATTATAATATTCATATTATTTTATCTATTTATATATATCATTTATATATATAGATAATATTTATACACTCATACCCATATATTATTTACATATATACATTGCAAAGCAACTTTATAAAGATAGATAGCACACTCACCAACACCAGCACTCATACACAAAGACCATATGATAAAAATACAATGTGTCTCTGTGCATATATATATATATATATATATATACCGCACTTGGACACACGTACCTGATTTCAGACATTTGCGAAGATAAATTAAAGGAAAGTTGTCGCTGATACAAACGCAAATTTTCACATAAGCACACATATACACATAGTGTTAGAACAATATATATATATATATATATATATATAAGATATTTTTGACACATACATATAGTAAAATAAGGTTATAACTCGTTTAACGGGAATAATGTTGTAATCACATACGTACACATCCTTACGAATAGAGTAGGTAGACATGAGTAATAAGAGAAACCCGCGTTGCAAATATCAGACACGCACAAAGAAACCCAAGTAGAACTATATCCCCATATATACACACACGCATACGCACACAGAAATATATAAGCAGTCATACTGTCACACACGCACAAACGAGCACACAGGCACAAACACACCTAGGAGAGAATAACAAATAATCGCACACACAGACACAGCCTGACAATCGTACGCAGCTACACGGACGGCAGAAGCGATAGCTGCGGTGGCAGCGGTGGGTTGGGCGAAAAGAAGTGGGGTATGTCGGGGTGCGAGGAGGCGTCGGTAGAAATCGTGATGACGGCGGTCGAACAGATGGGGGAGGCGGCTCCGTACGGCGACGGCGGTGTAACCGGGTTGTGAGGGGTGTGTTGGTGGTAGTGATCGTTAGAGGAGACGAAGCGCAGCGAGGTGGCGGCTTGAACAGCAAGCCGCTAGTAGAAGAGGAAAGACAAGTAGAGTGAGCAAAAAAGAGAGTAAGAAGGAAGTGAATGAGAGGGGGAAGAGAAAAGAAGAAAGACAGGTAGAGCGAGTAAAAGGAGAGTAAAGAGGAAGTGAAAGGAGAGAGAAAGAGAGAAGAAGAAAGACAAGTACAATGAGCAAAAAGAAGAGTAAGAAGGAAGTAAACGGAGAGAGAAATATAGAATAAGAAATACAAGTAGAGTAAGTAAAAAGGAGGGTAAGAAGGAAGTGAACGAGAGGGGAAAGAGAGAAGAAAAAAAGACAGGTAAAGAGAGCAAAAGGAGAGTGAAAAGGAAGTGAGATAGAGAGAAGAGGAAAGACAAGTAGAGTGAGCAAAAAGGAGAGTAAGAAGGAAACGAACGGGGCTGGTGAGAAAGAGGAGGGACGGTCGTGGGGTTGGGGTCTCGAGGTGAGGGTAATGGCGGCCGCGTTGAGGTTTGGGCGAGGTGCCGGAAAGAGTGGGGGTGGGGAGAAGTGGTCGATGGGTAGGTAAGCGGCGGGTGTGGTGTGGGGAGGTGGAGCGGCGGCTTTTTTGGAAAGACGGGAACAGAGGCGGTACACGGCGGCGGTGCGGTGGAGGAAGCTGATAGATGGAGAGCTGGGAGGGCGGAGGTCCAGGTTCGAAGGTTGGTACTGGTTGTAGCGGGAAGGTGAGGGGGGGTTGTTATGGCGCGACGAACCAAGAAAGCAAGGAAGCGAAGAGAGAGGAGGGTAGTGGCGGTAGAGAGCTTACGATGATCGTGGCACGGTATCGAGGTGAGGCGGCTGGGAGGGAAGACAGCGGAAAAGGTGGCGGGGAATGGTTGGATGTGTGGAGGAAAAAAAAAGAAAAAAGGTAGATCGTTGGAGGTGGATGGAGGCAAGATGGCTGGGTTGGGGGTTATGGAAAACGGGCAGTCTTGCGAAAAGAGAAGAAAAAAAAACCCAGTAAAAACAACAATAATTCAGAACGATATATATGTATATATATATACATATATGTATAAAGGTTAAAAAAAACTGTGTAGAGGCGGTGGAGTGAAGATGGTGAAAATAAATAGACTAATGGTGGTGTTGGGGTTGTTGCGTGTCGAAAGCGACAGAAGCGGCGGCGGCGGCGGAGGCAATGGTAAGGCGTTTGAGGACGACAACACTCGTTACGACGACGAGCAGGCTCGCAGCGGCGCGTCAAGATAATCACACACGCACACATACACACACACACATATATATATATATACACACATACATACATACACCTACAAATAGACCCATACACACACGCTGGGGTATACAGACATAAGTATACCGATGTATATACATATACAAACACCCTATATATCTCTCTCTCGCATATTGAGTCTTCCAAACTCACACATACAAAATACACAAAAATGTATCATTACACTCATACATATATATTTTTTGACCCAGCAAACATACCTAAAATTGTTACAGCGCAGGTATGTTTATATACAAGACCTTTAAATATATATATATATATATATATATATATATATATATATATATATATATATATATATATTTACGTGTGTGTGTTTTTGTGTGTGAGAGAGTTCCGCTGAAGCTAATTTCTTTGTGAGCGACTATATATATATATATATATATATATATATATATATATATATATAATAGGCATATTTATATAAATGACTACATTCGAGAAACTTGTTTATACCACGAATTTCCCTCTACAGCTACACATACACACACACACATATATACATACATAACCAGAGAGAGAGAGAGAGAGAGAGAGAGAGAGAGAGAGAGAGAGAGAGAGTGCTAACCGAAATCGAAATGATTATAAAGTTCATTTTGAAGACAAATTTTTTAGGGTATTTATTTTCATTCTTCTTGATTATGCACCCAATTACTGTAGCCTTATACCCGACAACGTATGTTTATTTGCACAAAAGTCTAGTATAAACATATATATATATATATATATATAGGAGTGTATCAATTTTAAGACCAGGCAGCCAGTTAGGCTGTTGTTATCGAATTCGATCATCATTCGATACCAGAAGTTTTATGCCTTTTGCCAAACTAGTCTAGCTTCATAAATATTCTTCCTTCTGGGTAATTTGCTTGCAAATATCTCGATAAGAAAAGAAAAAAATAACAAGAAAGAACAAACAAACAAAAAAATCCTCACAAAAACAGATATTAAACAGTCTCGGCACAAATGTTTAGATCGCTAACACCCACTATATCCTCACAAATTAGTCAGGCATTTAAGCCCGATAAGCTATGTAGCGATTTCAATTCTTATTTACGGCTGAATTTATATTAACCTTGCACCAGACATTTGTGATTGTTGTAAATACCTGTTTAAAAAAAAGTGTGATTTGTAGCTTATATGAATTAGTGCTCTCACAATTATTTCTGTTGTTAGTGTTCGATCTTAGATTAAAAATAAAAAAAAAAAAATAACTTAATAAAAATGTGGGAAATTCTTTTCCACTATGAAATTTGACGCTTCACAGTCTTTTTTCGCAGTTTTCTACAGCGACAAATTTGCTAAGCACAGACACGTGTACACACATACACTCATATATACCTCTATACTAAGTTGTAATACACACATATATATATATATATATATATATATATATATATATATGTGTGTGTGTGTGTGTGTGTGTGTGTGTGTGTGTTGTGTAAAGAACAACTTGTGTAGATAAAATTTCAAGGTAATAAAAGAAGTATTCTAAGTCGGAGGGATTTATTTTCTTTCCCAGAATTGATAGTCGCGTTTACGAATCATACGCATATACGCACACGCATACCAAATATGTCTTTCGTTACCACACACATAAATAAATACATATGTAAAATGAACGTAGGGAAAACGAGGCGTCAGATTTCTCACTTTTCTATCGATTCTCATTTTCTTGTTTGTTTTTCAGCCATTTATTTATTTGTTTATTTATTCGCATTCGTTGAATATTCGTAAACACACACACACACACACACACACACACACACAAATATATATATATATATATATATATATATATATATATACGTTTTAATTCCGTTTCAGTTGGTTTGAGTTGAGATGAAGACGAATACACGCATCTGCAAACGATATTAATCCCTTCCATACACATTACGAAGATATCGGTAACACACACGTGCTCATATATATATATTATATATATATATATATATATATATAATATATATATATATATATACATACACACAAATACACATACGCTCTCACACATTGTTTTTTAGGAATGGCACACATTGTTTTTTAGGTATGGCACAAGATCAGATGCATGTGGCAACAGGGAGAACCAAATTCAGATGTCAGTATCTGATGTATATATATATATATAAAATTAATTTAATTCGTGAGTATATATATATATATTTGCCCAGTTGTCTGCGACTGTAGAATACACCAACTGCTTCTCTGCAGAGGGGTCCAGGATATATCAATAAATAATCTGATGGTGAGATTCCAATGATGCTGAAGCTCTGGAGAATGAGAAGCACCTCTTCATTGCCATTCCTTCCAGGTCCACTATAACTCAGAGTGGCAGCACCAAATAAGCGTCCTTATCTACAGATTAAATAGAACTAAACTGCGTTTTTATGCTAAACTGAATTGTTTGAAATAGTACTGTTTTGACATTTAACTGTGTGTAAACAAAATCTATACTTATACTGAACTGAACTATTTGAATTAGAACTGTTCTTAATAAATTGAATAAGATTGAAATAGAAATGTTCTTTACAATTAAACTGTGTACTCATGCTAAACTGAATTGTAAGAAATAGAACTGATTATTTGTATAAAAATGGATTTGGCATTATATAACCCACAAATTTGATATGCCATAAACCCCAACCAACCAACCAACTTTATATATATATATATATATATATATATATATGAGGGAAAAGGGAAACAAGTCCGACAGTGAGTAAATATACTAATATGAAAAAAAAGCTAAAAAAAAATTATGGTATTTTTTAATAGTTATATTATTTTCCATGTTAAATGTTCTGTTTTTTTTTTTCAAACCATCTTCAGAGCATTGATAATATGTGAATTATTTTCTGAATCAAATTCAAAGTTAAAATGATACGAAAATTCGAGAAAAGTCTTGGCGTTCTTTTACCGATAGTAGTGTTCTGTTTCAAAACACACACACACGCGCACACACACACACACACATATATATATATATTGAGAGAGAGAGAGAGAGAGAGAGAGAGAGAGAGAGAGAGAGAGAGAGAGAGAGAGATCGGCCAATTTCGATACTTGCAGAAGTTGGAAGATGAGCAAAAGAAGACTGTGTTGTACCAATTATACAGCAGCCACTTTTATATTAACAGCAGTTCACTTATGCACACGTTTCTCCTTATATGTTTATACACAAATACACACACACAAACATATACATACACATGTATGTATGTGTGTGTATGTGTGGGTGTGTACAATGTATGTTAAAAAATAATGACCTCTAGCTGTATTTAAAAAGGGAAAGTTAACAATGAATGAAAGATTACTTTAGCTCAATATACTCTAAATGATAATTGATTTACTTATTCCCGCGATCATTCTAATGGTCAAAGCACCCTTCTAAGTCAACTTTTGATATTGTCTGAGCCTATGTTGAGGTGTTCTCCACGTCCCCAAATTTTACGCCTGCAGTGGATTTTTTGTTGGGAAAACAATAAAACGTTAATCCGTGTTTACGTAGAGTGCTACACTTGCACATACCTGCGTTTCATCAAAACCAATCCCTTCAAATAATTATTTAAACAGCTGATCAAAAATATCGACAACTGACAATGTCTTGTCTTAATGGTGTTATTCCCCGGCCGTGCTTTCAGATAGAAGTGGTTTTCTTTTTTTTAATGAGTATGAGTATGTTGGGTTTAATTTGCTGGCATATCAATCTTCGTGGGTTATTTAATGCCAAAGCGATACTTCGAGCAGAACAGCATTGATACTATTTAACCAATAGCTCGATGGATAAGATGGTTCATACCTTTCCAAAGTGTATTAGTTCGAAAATGAACGTAATGGCGCGACGGGAGTTCGAACTCGCTTACTACGATGTCACAATCCTACACGTTTGCCCCTACGCCATGGAGATTCTTTATATCTGTGGATATATTTCCACATTATCATTGCTTTTTTTCCCACTTTTTTTGTTAAATGGGTTATTTAATGCCAAAGCAGTCCCGGGAGAATGACAACAATGGTGCTATTATACCTTATAGCTAAGTATTTCTTGTGTAACATTGCACAAGCAAAATGGATATGATTGGTACAATATCACCTAAACGAAAGATAACAGGGTTTTATGATTTATTTATTCATTTATTTTGTTTTTTTTATTGAATGGCATATTAACTTTCGTGGGTTATTTAATGCCAAAACCATCCTTGGAGAAGGACACTATCCTTCTCCAAGTACATAATTCTATTAAGTTTTTAAATAGTCTCACAATGTGAGTACGTGTTATATACTTCTCTGTGTGTGTGTGTGCATGTGTGTGTGTGTGTGTGTATATCTTCATTTAAGATTTTTCTTCGAAATGGCTTTAAAGCTATAGACATGATTATTACATTTCGTATGAGACAGCTAGAATATAATTAGAAGTTATTAACTTACTTTACTCACTATTTTTCAAAATCAGATGAGATTTGGAGTAAAAAGTTAAAATATTCACAGCGTGAAACTTTTAGTAATGGTTGTGACTGGTTGCAAATATTTCAACATTTGATACACACACGCGAGCGCGCGCACACACATATATATATATATATAACCAAGACTTGACCTGATGATTGCATAAACGAAAAATAAACTCCTTCAGAGGGATTGAATCTGTGCCTACGTAATCAAAACTTATATATGTACCATAGTCCTGATATGGCTATGTGTGAAACGTACACAGAATGTTCATAACATATATACAACAAACATAGGAATCCTGAAACACGAAAAACACTTACGACTTCTTAGTTCAGGTACGAAAATTTTTATTACTTTTGAGTTTAAAGGTTCTTGGACATAAGGAGAGAGATATACATTCTTTCTATTCTGGCTTTGCCATCTGCTGCCCCCACCCCACCCCAATTTCGTGCAGTGCCTATGGCGCGCAATTTCGTCTGGCCTCTGCGAGCCCCGAAAGTCGACCCTTCTCGTTCGGGGTCTAGTTCTCAACTCAATTGACTTTTTCAAAATCCCCAAAATACTCCGCGCGATTCAGGTGCATGACGTCATTCGCACTCCCTAGCCCCATTTCCCAATTCGAGTTTCTATTGTGACATCTCTGAGTGACACGTCCGCTCCGCGCACGCACGTAGACACCTGCGCTCATGTTTGCACCTAGCTAACCCATGCACTGAACCGAAAGGTTCTCAGCCTAACTAAACACAAAGGCATAAAACGAAATCCCTCGGCCATTATATTACATATATTTGAGGAAAATATGAACAGCAAACGGTTGTTAAAGATTGATAAAAGCAGTCATTTAGAGCCTAGAAAAGTCCTGCGTGCCGCGTTCATGGTGTCATGGCGGAAGTCTCCTTTTCTGTCTCCCAGCGTGCATCTATTTGCTGGTGGTGAACTGTCCTTTTGAATGGCCAAGGGGAGATAACTTTGACCTCTCTTTTATGGTGGTCCTAATAGTTTGATTTCTGAGTTTTCCTTCTCCAAAGCCTGTTGCCACATCAAGTTTAAAGAGCCAAGTCTGACCGACTATTTACCCCTAAATGGAGATTGAATTGTTGATTTCATACCTCTTCAAAAGGTATTACCTCCATATGACATACAGACAGCGTCGTCCAGGATTCGAACTCAGATTTATTTTTGCATTTCTTATTCATTTAACTTCTGCATCACGAACGCCTCCTTATAACTTAGACGTATGCCCAATCACCTATTTAAAATCCATTGCAGGATTTTAAACACATTAACAACACTGCGTTGAGTGGGTGTTATTATTTTGAATCGCCTGGTCCCACTGCTCCTTCCTTCCCTCCAGGCAATACCTGTTTTGCTGGGCCGAGTTAATGGCTCGGAACCTGAGGCGCTTCAAAATGTGGAATGCCGAAGGGATCAAGCGCTTTTGTGACGGCCGCGCTTAAGTCTTGATTCGAGCGTGGTTCCCATCCACTATAAAATGACCTTATGTCAAATCCTACAGGGTGGGAGGTCGGATAAAGATCAATGATATAGACTTGTCCTACCTCGTGGTCTGGAAGTATGCCTGTCATTCGTGCCAGGTGGGCGTTATAAAGCCCGAATAGCGAGGTTCAAGAGGGCCTTCTCCGCTGGAAATACCTGCTTTCCTGGGCTGAATTCATGGCTTTACTTTAAGGCGTCCTAATATAGGGAATGCCGGACGGACTAAGCATTTTTTAGATAGCGACGCATGAGTCTCAGTTCGTATGAGGTTCCCCACAATCTTGGGTTAGTGAGAAATCACTTGAACATCCATTAATTACATGGTATGTTTTGAAGTAAATCTAAGTCAAATCTAACGTAAATAACAAAGGGAATTATGATGTCGGTGGTAACGTTTATTCAGTTACAGACACATCTCCTTTTATATATATATATATATATATATAATGTGTGTGTGTTTGTGTGCAATTAGAATTACAATACTCATTGTCCCTATCACCCAGCCCTATTATGGGCTATATCATACCTCAAATGTGATTCTACAAGGATAACTTTGGCATTAGATAACCCACGAAGGTTGATATGTCATTAAACAAAGAGACCGAAACAAAATACTCATCGTTTGATGAAAACTAAAACATTAAATTGAATAAAAGTTGAATATTTTATTATAAACCGGAAGTGACTAGCAAATATAACAATATAAAAAACAACAGTATTGATAACCCACAATCTAAGTTTCACGTAATCGATCATCAGGTGATCGTTAGACAAGCATGAGACATCGTAGAGATCACAAGATCGCCAAAATTTACAAAGGATTTCAACGTAGAAATGACAAAGTTTAATACATTCCTTTTTGTGTTTAATCAACATTGTATTAGAGAAAGTCTCCTCCCTATGTACGCATTACATATACACACCTTTAGAGGGTGTAGGGGCAAATCTGCTAGATTGAAACAAGTAAGCGAGTTCGAATTCCAGTTGAGCAATAACATTCACTTTTGGACAAATACTTTTGGTTTTTATCATTAAGGGTTTTCGGACTATTGACTTCATCTTAATGTTATTTCCACAGCCGATATGTCCTCCGGCCTTCTTCAGGTGTTTGACGAACTCGGGGACCTTCACGGAACTTCAAACTACGTCCTTTATTGAATCCACGGGGGTCGCCTGTTTTGATTCCGTTAGCCATAACCGGGTACAAGAGTTAAGTATCCCTGTATTGTTACTCACCTGCAGCCAGGATTTAACCTGCTACCACCAGATGATTGTTTCCTTAGAAGCTTAGGGAACCAACTCCTATAACCGTTCGTCTCAGAAATTTAGACAACAAATACTTTTGGGTAAGATATGAAATCCTTGCTGTTCTTCTACAAGGATAACATTAGCATTAAATGACCCACGAAGGTTGATATGCCATTAAACAAAGAAACCTAGCCCAAACAAGTACATTTATATGAGTGTCAGATGGAAATGGGAGTGATTATTTTAGATAAGCATTACTGAATAGCATGTGTGTCGCTATGCCTTTGCAGAACAACAGTCAACCAAGTAAATATGAAGTCTTAAAGTGAAAAAGCAATGTATAAAAATGCAATAAGATCTTAAAGCACTGATCAATGCGATACGTTTACTTGAGAATTAAACATAAAAATCAACAAAGCATAGAAAAAGGAAATGTTACATGAAAAGAAGCACGAAAAATACAATCAAATGAAGAATACAACAACTGCATCTCTACAGTGGGGTAAGACTCCTACAACGAGTGTCCTGGTTATATAACACTAAACATTCTAATAGTCTCCAGCAATGCTAGAGCTCTGGGGAATACGGAGTACCCTTTTATTGCTATCACTCCCAGGTCAACTCAAGCCTGGAGTGGTAGCACCTAATAGGGTCCTATCCATCGGTCAACTGAACTACGTTCTTATGCGTGAGAATTAATTCTTTTATTTATTGCGGACTTTTTATCCTCATCTTGGTAGTTTTTGTGTTATTTCTTCTTTCACTACGTTTCGGCCAAATTTCACCTCTGGCCTTCTTCAGGTGATTTACCGCGACTTATGTAGTGAAAGAAAAAACAACACAAAAACTACCAAGATGAGGACAAAAAGTCCGCAATAAATAAAAAAATTAATTCTCAGATTAAGAAGCCTCATCTCAAAATGATTCCAATTAAAAAAAATTACATTCTTATGCTAAACTGAATTGTTTGAAATAAAACTGTTTTTATATTTACCTGTGAGTAAACAAAAACCTGTACTTATGGTAAAATGAATTGCTTGAAATGAGACTGTTTGTATACATAAAAATGGATTTGGCATTAAATAAGCTACAATGGTTGATATGCCATAAAATCAAACCAAACATAATCCACCAAGACTTATTACGATAAACATGCATTTAACTCAAAAATAAATATTTTGAGTTTTCGTGGTGATGTAGCGAAAATGCTGGACTGCAACCTAAAAGTGAGTGAGTTAGAACTTCACTTTGGCTATTACATTCACTTTGGAATACCTTAGGAAAGTTATTGAACCCTTTTATCCTACCCCATCTATGGGTACATAGTGTCACTGCTGTTCTTCTACAAGGGTGGCATTGCTATTAAAAACCCACGTAGGTTGATATGCCATTAAACAAAGTAATCAAACCAAATGATTGAATGGTTTCAGATATTTTGTGTTGTTTTTAAAAAAATTTCTGGAAGCAACACCCGACAAATCAATAACTGTACGATCACTTACGTCCCATCTCGCAAACCAACCAAGTCAGCCGAGCAAGACTTCTGGACACTGCTAAAAAAACAAGGACGAACTCATAAGCAATACGCTCTTATAGACTCCTACACACTGACAAATCAGTGTTGGCCAACCAACGAAAAGTTACATTCATTAGCTACGTGCAGATACTAAATGCTATTTAGAGGACTTGCCAAGTGCGATAATCAGTAGGGAAGGATGACGAGAGAGATAGAGTAAGGAACACGTGTTATCTGCATATCTTGATGAGAATCAGGTGAATCTATATAATTATGTCTTCCTCTTTTAAAAAGGGGTGAGCTGTGTATGATACTAAACTGAGTCTGGTGGTGAGGCTCAAGTTCCCGTGCGCTGATGTGCAGAGTTACCTATTCATTGCCAGGTCCGCTTTCACCCGGTGTAGTAGAATCTGTTGGGCCACTACATAAATAGGCTAGTTTAAGAATTATTTGTTTGACATATTAAAACATATTACAATATCACTGTGTGCCAACAAAAATTCATTATTACATTAGAATTGCTTGCGCATAATCCTTTTTAATGCTGGAGAAGTAGAGACGAACTCATAAGTAACATACTCCAGTAGACCCTTTCACATGGACGAGCAAAGGCAGGACAACTTGCTAGAACCTACATACAGCAGATCTGTGCCGATACAGGATGTTGCCACGAAGACCTACCAGAAGTGATGGATGATAGGGAAGGGTGGCGGGAGAGGGTCAGGGAGATCGGCAATGGTGGTGTGACATAATGATGAAGATGAAGAATAGTGACTTGAAGTTAGAATTGTTGACTTATCATTGAGGTGTAAAGGTTTTCGTCTTTAGAAATGGACACGGTGACTTGAATTCCGATTCTGGATGTGGCTGTTTGCACTTTACATAACGTTTAATGCCTTTCGGAAAGGTGTGCATCCCTCAATCTACGGGTAAATAGTCGGATGCCTCTATGATTTTGATATGTCAACTGATCTAGAAGGAAAAAACTTTGAAGTCAAACCTTCTATACTCCACTTTACCGGAAATTGTCATGATGCTTAGAGTGTTCGCCAATGGCCTGGAAGACCTGGGTTCAGTCCCTAGTCGAGTCATACCAAAGACTCAAAAAATGGTCCTTGATGCCCCCTTGCTTAATACTCAGAATTATAAGCTATGGATCAAGAGTAAAGTGGAGCAATCTAGGGAAAGGAGTAGCACTCTCCCCAACACTTTGGTGTAGTAGCTATCGAAAAGGGAGCCTTTGGGTTACCCTCAACTACGGTCGCCATCTTTACTTACTTACTATACTCCGATTAGAAATTGATTTTGTGTTGCTTCCAGCACGCGTAGAGGGGTTGGATACACACACACACACACACACATATATATATATAGAGAGAGAGAGTCATCCAAAGAAAGACTGTTTCGTTGCATCACAACTCTTCAGTCTGGCTAGACACTCGAGATGCCTCAAGTTGGGATCAAAATCCGGCTGACTTTACGTCAGTAGAATATCTTACCCCAGAACCATCATCTGCGTTAGCGAAGGAATTTTTCATGTATCTTTTTACATATACGCTATCAGCTACCGGAAGTGCTATAGCGTTCAATTGTTTACTTAATACTATGCATTTTGGTTTGGTAGTTCTAATCTTTCCATTGTTTCTTTTTTACCACTTTTCATTATCAGCATGGCGCATTTTTCAAATCTAAATTCCATTTCTATATCCTGGTTGCATATTCTTATTTTGTATCAGGGTCTTCGGTTCTTTTTCATTTTCTGTAAATATCTTTATAACATCAATGTACACAAGGTGATTAATCTTTTCTGTGATTATGTGAATTTTTAGTAACCTGTACAAGTATATAATTTGGTAGCATCATGGCATTTCCAACAATTTCCATTATTATGATTTTTATACGAAACATATAATTACTTGAAAAAATACTGACTTCGGCATTAAACAACCAAACTAGAGTTCTCCTGCCGTAAAATCAACAAAACCAACCAAAAATAAAATCCCCAAACTAAGTAAGCTAAGATATAATTGCAAAAAGAGAGAGACAGAGAGACAGAGAGGAGGCGACAGAGAGCGAGCGAGCAAGTGAGAGAGAGAGAGAGAGAGAGAGAGAAAAGAAGAAGCTCATAGAGTAACGGTTTATCATTGTAGGAAATAAACATATAACTCGAGTTCAAGTATTGGACGAGGATCTTTGCGTCTCAAATTTCCTTGTGAAGGTATCCATCCAACTATTCTTCCTCTAGTTATGGGTAAATAATAGGCTATTGGTATTGCAACCAATCTGGGAGAAGGAAAAGTTTAAAATCAAACCTTTTTAACACCATTTAAAAAATGACATTGAGGCTGAGTACCCGGCAGCAGTCCTTCATTTAAGCATGTTTGATTAAATAATAAAGACACATTTTGTCGATGTAATTTTATTTGGATTCTTTCAATTTTCCTGACAAGTGTTCTGGCTTTAGGTTGAAGTTGGTAGATGAATTTACCGAAATTGTCCCAAACGCTTTCGGACGCTCCATAGGACATCGTCAGCGGTTGTTATCAAATTTTTAAGATTGTTTTTTCTCTAATTTAAAAAAAAAGTTTGGTTTGGTTTGGTTTGGTTTGGTGTGGTTTTATGGCTCATCACTCACCGTAGGTTATCTAATGCCAAATCCATTTTTATACATTTAAACAGTTCTATTTCAACATAAGTACACTGTTTAAATGTCAAAAACAGTCGTATTTCAAACAATTTAGTTTAGTTTAATTATCCATAGCCCGAATGGACCTGGGAGCAATGGCAATAAAAGGGTACTCCACATTCCCCAAATCTCCAACCTTACTGAAGCTTCACTATCAGATTGTTTCGTGTCATATTCAAGATACTTGTTGGGGTTGTTCTTACCCCTTCTGCAGAGAACCAGTCTGTGAATTCTGCAGCCCAAGCCAAGTGGGTCATTTTTTAAAAAGTTTTCTAACATCACTAATTATGTGCATCAGTATTTAGGGTATTTATTTATTTTTCTTTATTGTTGTTAATTTGGCGAATACTAACCGGCTCATTAGTCTCGTGGGTAGAGTATTTGCCAATGGTCCGGAAGACCTAGGTTCAATCCTTGGTCGTGTCATACCAAAGACTTTTAAAATGGTACTTGATACCTCCTTGCTTAACACTCAGCAATATAAGATACGTATCAAGAGTAAAGTGAAGCAATTCAGGGAAAAGAGTCGCACCCTTCTCTACACCTTGGTGTAATAGCTATTGAAAAGAGAGCCTTCTGGTCACCCTCGACTACGGCCGCCAACTTTACTTACTTTTTTTATAGTTAGGCAGCAGTTCTTCATTTAAGCAAGCTTGATTAAATAATAAGGAGCATTTTGTCTACATAGTTTTATTTGGATCCTTCCAAGTTTCCGTTGGTGTTGGCGTTGGTAGATGAATTTACCAAAATTGTTTCGAGTGCTTTATTATTTAATCAAATACGTGTATATATATATATATATAGCTTAATGAAATGAGTCACTTGAATATCGCTCCGTAATTTACGCCATGATAAAGCACAAAAGTGATTTTTGAAAGTGGCGCTTTAAAAATTGATTAATATTCATAGTTTTTTTTATGTTCTCATCTTGATAATGGTTAGGAGTACGGTCGACATATTTGATGTTTTGATTTTAAATAAGCATAGTAATATAAGACAATCATGAGTTTTAATGTTATTACGTGACGTATTGGAAATCTGATCTTGCTGACAGAATAAAAAGAATTTTTCCACTCCATTGCTGTATCAGTACTACTGTAGAGTGGCACAACTTTAACAAAACGCCGGAGAGAGAAAAATAAGAAGTGAACTACGCAGTGATGATTTGTGCTGTTTTGAACAAATTTCTGAAAGTTATGCCCTACAAATCAATTGCTGTGCGACCACTTACATTCCATCTCGTAAACCATCCATGTAAGACGAGCTGGACATGCTGGACAATGCTGACGAAATAAGGACGAACTCATAAGCGATACTCTCCTATTGACTCCTACACATGGACACACCAGTGTTGGCCAACCAACAAACACTTACATTCATCAGCTATGTGCAGGAACGAGGTGCCGTCAAGAGGACTTGCCAAGTGTGATAATCAATATGATGAGTCAGCGAGAGAGATAGTCTAAGGAACCCGTGCAGATGGCGTTTCTTTATGAGGATCAGGTGAAACGTAATTTATCTTTTATCTTAATTTCTTAGTTTTCATTTGTTGTTTTTTTATTGCCAAATACACAATTCTACGGCTGTTACTGAGTGGAAATAATATATATATATATATATATATATATATATATATATATATATATATATATACAGTGCGTGTCATCGCACGTGCGTGTGAAAGAGAAAAACTGCTTGTAAAAGATCATTGCGTTTATATTTTATTTTCGTTCTTTTGTGATGAATTACTGATTGGTTTCTTTATTTAATGGCATATCAATTTTTGTGTGTTATTTGATACCAAATCCCTCCTTGTAAAAAGTATAGCAGTGCTACTATTTAACCTATAGCTGGGGAAAACAAGGAGGTTCATAACTTCCGCAAAGGTATTAGTCTAAAAGTGAAGCTAGCTGCGCGACTGGTATTCGATCTTAACTTCGAGGACACAGCATTTTAGCCATTACGCCACAGGGACTTTCCAACAAACGAGTTATTGAATTAAATTTGTATTCATCAGAATCTCTCTCTCTCTCTCTCTCTCTCTCACTCTGACTGTCTGTCTCTGTTACCTTACCTCGTACGCTCACATCTGTGTTCAGTAAATAATAAGATTCAATACGTTGAATAAATAAATTGACTATTAAACAATAAAAAAAAACCCACAATAACAATCTCTTAAATAAAACCATTGTGTTTTGGTTTAATGAGTACAGTGTTCACCAATGATCTAGGAGACTGGGGTTCATTCCCAGGTCGAGTCATACCAAAAACTCAAAAAATGGTACTTGATGCCGTATTGATCAGCATTATAAGGTAAGGAGCAAGGGTAAAGTGGAGCAATCCAGGGAATGGAGTAGCATCCTCTTCTACATCTCGGTGTCGTAGCAATTGAAAAGGGTCGCCAACTTTAGTTTACTTAGATTATAACTCAAAAGAAAAGATTGTCTAAATTTCGGAAACGTACCTTGATAATTTTTATCACAAGAATATTCGGACAATTGCCTTCGTCTTCATTTTTATTCTCTCAGCTCAATCGGCTGTATCTCTGTCGAGGGGTAAGACCCCCTACACGCAGATACACTCCAACGAGTGTCCTGGATACGACATTAAACAATCTGATAGCGAGATTTGGAGGATATGGAGTACCCCTTCATTACCATTGCTCCTTAGTCCACTCTGACCGAAAGTGGTAGAACCTGATGGGGCCCTATTAATGGGTCAAATCGAACAAACTATGTGCAAACAAACGACTGATGTTAAATTGTGATTGTTACATAGCAATTCCTGAAACCAATTAACTGTGTGCAAAAAAGAGCTCGGGCTCGTTTAAGAATGTTATTTACAAAATGTGCTCACAAATCATGCATGTATTTCATAGATATGTATAAATAGGATTTGGCATTAAATAACAGACAATGGTGGATATCCCATAAAACCAAATCAAAATATTGTTTTACTCACAATGTTTCGGTCGATATGTTCTTCGGCCTTCTTCTGGTGTATTATATCGAAAGCTCAGTCCCAACTTCATGTAGATAACAAGGACCACTTACTATAGCTTAACACTTGTTCTCAATCATGGTTAAAGGAATTACAACAATCTCTCCCCGTGGATTAAATAAAGGGTTCGGTTCGAAGTTCTGTGTAGGCTCCCTTGTTCGACATGAAACATCTTAAGAAGGCCGAAGGACATATGAGCCGAAATATTTAGAGTATAACAATGAAGGTAAAGACAAGAGTACGAATCTTCTCAGCGACAAAAAAAAGAGAAAAGATTGATTGGTCGGTAGGTTTTATAGCATGTCAGACATAGTTAACTAAAGTCAAAATCGTTTTTTTCTTCTTTTTCTTTCTTTCTTTTTTTCTATAGATTATATGATTTCAAGCAATTATTCCTATTTCAAGACCAGACCTTGGGTTAATGAAGCAGAAGAAAAAATATAGAACTTATCATCTAGAGGATTTTGCTGTGTCAGCAGACCATAGAAAAATTGAAGGAAGGCGAAAGGCTAGAAAAAACATCCTAGACATTGCCAGAGAATTGAAAAAGTTTTGAAACATGAAGGTAACAGGGATACAAATCATATCTGGGAGCCTTGGAACAATCTTCCAAAATCTGGAAAAGAAATTGGATGAAAACGAAATCAGAAGAAGAATTAAAACCATCATTACAACTAAAATTGGCCCGGATACTTAAAAGATTTTTCGAGACCTGTCACTCAGACTCCAGTGAAAAACCATCGGTTAAGCTGGAGTGAAAAATTCGTAATAATAATCATAACTGTAAGCGGTTGCAGCAAACTAGTAAAAGCAAAAACAAAAAAGAGTGCACAACTGGGTAGGAATGGGGATCCACTGAGACTTGTGCAAGAGATTGAAACTTGACCATGCGACCAAATAGTATATTGATAAACCAGAATCCATTCAAAAAATGAGACCCATAAAGTTCTTTGGGATTTTGAGATACAGACAGGCTACCGAATCCCGGCCAGAAGATCAGACCTTGTGTTAATTTACAAAAAAGATAGAGAACTAAGTGGATTTTGCTATTTCAGCAGACCATAGAGGGAAAATAAAATATAGACAAATACTTGGACCAGGTAAGAGAACTAAAAAAAAGTGCTGTGAAACATGAGGGTGACGGTGATACCAATTTTAGGTGGTACACTTGGAACAGTCCCCAAGGCCTAGAAATGAGACAGGAGATAAAGGGGAAGAATACAGACCATTCAGACTTTTAAAATTTACTAGTACACGCAGAAGAATCCGGGACACCTATTGGGACTTGCTGTCCCTGAAAACTTTTGCGTAAAACCACCAATTAAATCTGGTAAAAATATGCTAACAATTATAATAATAATGGTTGTTATGGAGTTTAGAATTTAGTTAATCTCGCCCCCCACCCCCAAAAAACTATTGTTATATCGGACGGAAAATTAAAAAATTCATGGATATTTGTAGTCACTTGATCTCGGCTCAGATTTATGTGTGGTGATAAAGATGAGCAATTTTTTCATAAATGATTTTTCTCCTCCATTATTTGTTTAAAGGTTGGGGGGAGGGCTTTTTTACAGTTAGGTGGGTGGGTAGACAATTTATTTCAACGTCACTACATGAAACGCCTAGAAGACACAAGGTTTCGCTCTGATTCCAACTCCAAATATAACAATAAACATTTTATTTACTGAAATTCGAGTTTTTAGTCAAAACATAATGAGAATAACAAAAAACATGTCTCTTTTTAATTCCTTTGATCTTTCTATCTTCATTTTGTGTGACATTTTTTTCTTTCTTAGCTTCAAAATTTTTTTTCTTTTAGCTTTCATCCCTCCTCGTCACACACAACAAATGTAGGGGCCCCTTATATCAACTTGTTTGAGAGTTTCCAAGTGCAAATATAAGTAGTGTCCGGGTTGCATTTCTGGATACGGACTCAGTAAGAGTATTCCGACCTTCTTTTAAATGAATACATTCCGAAACCCTGAAACAAGCAACTTAAAATAAAGAAAATATTTAAAAAAGAAAAAATGTTACCATTATATATATATATATATATATATATATATGTGTGTGTGTGTGTGTGTGTGTGTATAATACATACATATATATATATATATATATATATGTATGTATATATATTAGAACACCAGGCCATTGGCCTAATGAGTAGAGCGTTCGCCAATAGTACTGGAGACCAGGGTTCATACCAAAAGACTCAAAAAATGGTACTTGATGCCGCCTTGCTTAACACTCAGCATTATAAGGCAAGAATCAAGGGTAAAGTGGTGCAATCCAGGGAATGGAGTAGCACCCTCCCCCTACACCTCGGTGTAGTAGCTATTGAAAAGAGAGCCTTCGTGTCACCCTCTCGACTAAGGTCGCCAACTTTACTTTACTATATATATTAGAACAGTGTTGGTTGTCCATAAATCACTTTGTGGGTTTGTGTCGAACCTTGCGCAATATAATATGGAGAGTGCTCAATATCTAGGATAGAGCTATTATATAATAATAATAAATAAGTATATATTAGATATATGTATTTAATGCCTTGGAATTTGGTTGGCGACCCCTGAGTTTCATGAAATTTTTTCAAAACAACAATCATTAGGCAGTTAACAAAATGAAATGAAATGAAATAAATGTATATATATATATATATATATTATCATCATCACCGCTAGTACGGATATCCTTGACCCTCTCTCGCTTCTTCTCTCTATCGTTCATCGCCTCACATAGCTGCTGTATGTATGCTCGAGCTGGTCGTCCTGCCCTTGCTCGGCTATATGTGGGGGTCCATAGGAGTACATCACTTATGAGCTCGTCCCTGCCTCCAGCAGTGTCCTACATGTCTGGTTCGTCTAACTTGGATGGTTTTCGTGATGGGAGGCAGGTGGCCGTTGATGCTTTGTCAGGTGTTGCTGCCAGGGCTTATTCAATATTGCTCGCAACATTCTAGTGTAATTGCCGTCTAGCTTATTCTCCAGCCGTTTTGTTAGCGTCCAAGTGGTGTATCCATACAGCAGTATCGACACGACCGCTGATTGGAAGAAACTGTGTTTCTTTTCATCGGTCAGGTCTGATTTCCATATGATCGATAGCTTATCTATAGCTGTCCATAGCCGAGTATATATATATATATATATATATATATATATATATATATATATATATATATATATATATATATTGACCTGGTAGATGGAATGTTCGCCAATGGCCCGGGAGACCGGGGTGTGATCCTGGGTCGAGTCATACCAAAGACTTAAAAAATGTTATTTGATACCTCCTTGTTTAAACATTCAGTATTACACGGTACGTATCAAGAGTAAAGTGAAGCGATCCAGGTAAAGGAGTAGCACCCTCTCCAACACCTATTTTCAGGTCGCTCTCGACAACAGTCGCCCCTTTTTACTCATATATATATATATATATATATATATATATATATATATATATATATATATATATATATACACGGAGAAATAGTAGATTGGGAAAATCCAACAAGATTTGAAAAAAAGATACATGGAAAAGTAAATAAACCAAAACACTGACAACGGATTCAAATTAATATTTCGTCTTTATTTCATCGAAGACTTCTTTTCATTTTCACAAATTATATATATATATATATATAATGTGTAAATGTGAAAATGAAAATTGTCTGAAATCTCTTCTCTATTGTTTAGTTTTATTCTTTTCAGTCTGTGACAACAGATGTACTCGGAACTTTATCGGAACTGAAAGATATTGTACCAGTGAGTAGAACGTTGCGAAAAATATCCTGTCGATACGCTACCTCAGATTGTTTGAGAAGCACAGGTTTAAGAATACGGAATAGATTTTCAGACGAGAAATGAGAAAAAACATATCTATTAATGCAAATCAAATTAATATCAAATAAGGTCATGTCTTTTTTAGGACTTTTTATTCTTTTTTATTTTTTTTCTTAATTGTTTAAAAGTCAAAAGATATCGATGAGGTCTTCAATATCGATATTTTCAGACATTTAAATTTTTATTGATCTTTATATAGTCTATTTTGTTTTGAAAAAAGAAAATTTTGTTCTTAACATAAAGAACATTTTCCTCTTTCTCCATGTCATCAATATATTTTCAATCAGAAAATCTGCCGAGGGATTATTGATGATCAATCGATATTCAATGAAGAAATGGATCCTTACCGAAGACTTCGATCCTTCAATTTTAATTTGTTGCTAATAATTTTCTTCGTTTTGATTGGTTAAGATTTCTCACTATTCCTTTCATCAATAACCTACAAGACTTTTGAAAATCCATTTTGGGACCGTTATCCAAAATCCATTGCTGATGACAAATTACTTCCTATTTACAAATTACACACACACACACACACACACACACACACACACACACACATACATAGTGAGTAGAGTGTTCACTAATGGCCCGAGAGACAAGGGTTTAATACCAGGTTGATCATGCCAAAGTCTCAAAAAATGGTAATTGATACCACCTTGTTTAACACTCAGCATTATAAGGTACGGATCAAGTGTAAAGTGGAGCAATCCTGGGAAAGGAAAAGAACCCTCCCCTACAACTTGGTGTTGTAGCTAATGAAAAGGGAGCTTTCGGATCGCCTTGGGCAACAGTTGGCTAACATTATATATATATATATATATATATATATATATTTATATGTAGAAAAACTGATAACAATAATTAAAGTGGAAGGAATGATTTATTAACGGGTCGACACTATAGCGTTTCGGTTCAATTGCACCATCATCAGGACCATAAGGGGTGATATTAATAATTTAAAGTTAACGATTGATGTTTAGAAATGTGAAATATTTTCCCCTAGGTTTTTGTATTTCACATTTCTAAACATCCATCGTTAACTTTAAATTATTAATATCACCCCTCATGGTCCTGATGATGGTTCAATAGAACCGAAACGCTATTGTGTCGACCCGTTAATAAATCATTCCTTCCACTTCGATTGTTGTTATCAGTTTTTCTACATACTGTCGGATTACAATCTTTTATTTACTCTTCATATATATATGTATATATATATATATATGCTTCCTGTCCCTGGGTGTTGAGCATTTTGCGGAGGAATTAATTGTTGCCACTTGCGTAATGCAAAGCTCTTATAACGAATTGAGCACTTACAACTCCGATAGCATAAAATGTAAACGAATGGAAGTTAATACATATACGTTAAATTCCCTAGCTTGTCTTGCGTCTATATCTGGCTGAGAAGTTATGTGGTCGGCCTGACGTAAAGTTTGGCGGGTTTCGATCCCAGCTTGGAGCGTCTTGCCACATTGAAGAATTGTGATACAACAAAACAGTCTGTCTGTGGATGACTCTCTATATACTCGTGGAGAAATGGTTAGCGTAGTTATAAATGGAATCAGTGACCAGAGTTCAAAACCGAGACGAGGCTGTTTGCATTTCACATAGTACTAATACACTTGGCAAAGGTGCGAATCCAATTATGTTCCCTCCAGATATGGGCAAATAGTAGAGTAGACAGGGTTCTTTAAAAATTGACCTTTTGTCACGTCCTACTCGTGCGGAGGAGTTGGTATATATATATATATATATATATATAAGTTGAGCCTTGAGCGTTGGGCTCTTCTGGTTCCGCCTTTAGAGCTTTTCTTTCAAGAAATAAAAATGATCTCCGACCAACTATTTAACTTAAATAAGACTTAGTGTTTCAAATCATCATGAATCGGAATTTTTCCTCACATTACTTAAAATACTGATTTAGATAAATTTTGTGATAGTGTTCATGGTCACGATACCCAAGGGGGAAAAATGTGACAAGTTATTTCAAGCTAATGAAAATCAGCCGTAAAAAAAGAAAAAACGAAATCATTTAAATACGATGACGCAGTCGAATAGATTTTTAGTTAAGATAATGAAATCATTCTTCAAAAATCTCTTCGTTTTTCAAATATCTATTTTTGTTTTAGCGTAACAGCTAAATTTTGCCTACGAATAGTATTTTCGGTTAATTGTATTATATGACAGCTGCTGATCTAGGACTTGTTCAATATTGCTCGGAGCATTCTTCAAGGCTACATCCTGTATTGGCACAGAGCTGTTGTATGTAGGTTCTAACTGGTCGTCCTGCCTTTGCTAGGTCATATGAAGGGATCCACAGGAGTATGTCACTTATGAGTTCGTCCCTACTTCTCTAGTAGTGTCCCGCATGTCTGGTTCGTCTAATGGATAGTTTTCGTGATGGGTGGTAAGTGACTGTACAGTTGCTATTTTGTGGGGTGCTGCCTCCAAGACTTGCTCAATATTGCTCGCAGTATTCTTGTTTAGTTGCCGTCAAACTTTTTCTCCATACCTTTAGTTAGCGTCCATGTAGTGCATCCATACAGCAGTGTCAGGTTTGACTTCCATATGACCGATAGCCTATGGATAGCTGTCCAGCCCTCTGCAAGTCGCAAAGCTAGACGGCAACTACACAAGAATATTGCGAGAAATATTGAACAAGTCATGGAGGCAGCAGCCCACAAAGCAGCAGCTGTACGGCCACCTACCACCCATCACGAAAACTAACAAAGCTAGACGAACCAGACTTGCGGTACACTGCCGAAGAAGTAAGGACGAACTCATAAGTGATATACTCCTGTGGACTCCTTCACATGGACGAGCAAAGGCAGGATGACCAGCTAGAACCTACATACTGCAGCTCTGTGCCGATACGGGATATAGCCAGAAGACCTCCCGGAAGCAATGAACAATAGACAAGGGTGGTGAGAGAAGGTTAGGGATATCTGTGCTGGTGGCGCGATATGATGATGATGATATTATATGAGGGAAATTTGATAATGTATCATCAGGCCTAAAAAATTCAAGCCCAAGTTAAATAAAAGATTGATAGAGTCTTTTTTTGTATGTAGGGTAGAAAGTTTAAAAAGGATTTAAAATAGTTGCGAAGACATTCGAGACAAATAAGTGTAATTTACAGGTGATGACCCCGGTATCATTTGAAGGCTTGGCTTTCATTAGACGAGTCAAAGTAGGGTTTTTAAAATTCTAAAAAGATAGAGGAGAGATTTCAGCAAAGAATCAGTCAGGCGGAAGCAGTTGAAGACTTCACATCGATTTTCATCAATGGTCTAATCTGAGTGGCAGTGTACCGCAAGTCTGGTTCGTCTAACTTTGCTAGTTTTCGTAATGGGTGGTAGGTGGCCGTACAGCTGATGCTTTGTGGGGTGCTGCCTCCATAAATTGTTCAATTCGCGAAACGGATAATGAGTGTAAGTCTTTGAATAAAAAGTTTACGCGCACAAAAGATGGTTTGATTTGCTTAGGTTTTATGGCACTTCACCCATTGTAGGTTATTAATGCCAAATCCATTTTTTATAAACTGTTCTATTCCAAATAATTCAGTTTAGCATAAGTACACAGTTTTTATGTCAAAAACATTTCTTTTTCAAACAATTTAGTTTAGCATAAGTACATAGTTTAGTTCTATTTAAAAAACAGTTCTATTTCAACCAGTTCATTTTAGCTTAAGTACGCATTTTCAATATCAAAACAATTCTATTTCAAACAGTTTAATTCTGTTTGACCCATACATTGGACCCTATTAGGTGCTACCACACTGGGCCTGGGTGGATCGGGGAGCAATGACAATGAAGAGGTACTCTGCGTTTTTGGAACCTCACCATCAGACTGTTTAGTGTCATATCCAGGAAACTTGTTGGGGGAGTCTTACTCTCTGCAGAGAAGCAGTCTGTGTGTTCTACAGCCCCAGCCAACTGGTCAAAGATGACGAGCGAAGTGACAAATGGCAGATAGATAGATTGATAGATAGATAGAGACTGACAGAGGAGAGAGAGACAGACAGAGACAGAGACAGACAGAGACAGAGAGATAGATTGAGAGAAGCAGGACATCGTAAAAGAAGAGGAAAGAGATAACACTTCATCAAAGTTCTGTGTGTGCTTTTGTGTTTGTAATCTGTCCCGTTGATCGAGACATTGTTCAGTGCTCTAAGGGTAACCCAAAGCTGAACCTTTTCGACATTACTTTCCCGGTGCTGGTATAGGAAAACGAGAAAAGTTTGGTAAACGGAAGGGTTTTGGCCCGTTTGCCAAAACTTTTCTCTATTGATACATCATGTATCGGGAAAATAAGGTCTAAAAAGTCCAGCCTTGGGTCATCCTGACAGTGATTTAAATTTAGATCTTAAACATTCAGGTGGCAACCGAGACAAGTGCTTAACCTAGGTTAAAGATTTTTTTTGAAAAACACCTAAAAATAATTGAGAAAACATCATTCTGGCTTTTGAAGAATCGTAAGTTATCAAATATCAACCGTTCAAATCTTATAAAAAGCACAAATTTGATGTAATGTATTTAGAGAAATCCATTTGGATGCTACTATTTTTCTTATATTTTTTAAAACACACACACACACACACACACACACACACACACACACACACACACACACACACACACATATATATATACACATATTATAATAATTAATTTCATGTATATATATATATATATATATATATATATATATATATATATAGCGGTTAGAGTGTTCGCCAATGGCCCGGGAGACCTGAACTCAATCTCAGGTCGAGTCATACCAAAGACTCAAAAAATGGTACTTGATGCCTCCTTGCTTAACACTCAGCATTATAAGGTACTGATCAAGGGTAAAGTGGAGCAATCCAGGGAAAGGAGAGGCGCCCTCCCCTACACCTTGGTGTAGTAGCTATCGAAAAGGGAGCCTTCGGGTCACCCTCGACTATGGTCGCCAACAACAATATATATATGAAATGATTTTTAGAATATGAGTTCGAGTATCTTTGAGGTCATCAATCTTATGCTGGCTAATAAATTTTAAAAATTCATATATTGTAAATTAAATCTATATAGGTAGTAAATTATTTTAAAAACAATTGTAAATTCTAGAAATAATCTAGTGCTCTCATTCAAAAGTGGCGTATTGTTAATGAAAGGAAGGGTCACTATTTTGAGAAGTAGGGATGTGATCCAGAGGACTAGATTCATTTTGATGTATGATATATATTATTCGATAGTTATTCCTGTACTAAAGAAAAAGGTATTGCTTTTTACTCACTCTTGTGAGTATATATATATATATATATATATATATATATATATATATATATATATATATATATATATATATAGTGCATTTAATAAGTTTCCAGACTTTTTGTACAGGCATTTTAAATTGTCGTACACTCTTGAAAATTCAATACGTTATTGCTAGACATCTGATGAGATGACAGACCAATTTTTATGATTTCAGGTTCAAATGAACAGCTATAGCAGGAATACGAATACACCTTACTAAATCCTGATTGTCATAGCTGGTGAAGTTCAAAAATGCAATCTGGACGTGGGAAAGAATGATATGCAGTAGAATTCTGTTTTAAACCTGGAAAAAAATGCCACAGAAACGTATGGAATGCTTCAGACTGCTTTTGGACGATCTTGCATGAATCGAGCATCAGTTTTTGAGTGGCATAAGAGATTTGAGGAGGGCAGGGAGTCTGTGAGGGGTGATGAGAGGTACGGGAGGAGTAAGGAACTCAATATACCAGAGTTGATTGGCCAAAGGGTTAGGGTTAGGGTTACTATGTTGAGGTTTTAAGGGAGTTCAGGAAGAGATTCTGTCGGAAGAGGCCAGCACTCTTATAATCGGGTCAGTGGCATTTCAACCAGGACAATGCACCAGTCCACAACCCCATCCTTGTCACTGACTATTTGACCAAGATGGGCATCAAGACAGTTCCTCAGCCTCCCTCTTGTCCAGACCTTGCTCCATGTGACTTTTGGCTATTCCGTAAGCTCAGAGGCTGTCTTTATGAGAAAATTGAGATGAAAGTGGCTGTAACGAAGGTCATTGACGCTCACACACAAGAAGACTTCCTTGGGGCCTTCCAGGAGTTGTTGGAACGGTTCAACAATTGCATTGCAGCCGGAGTAGATTACTTCGAAGGGGACAAGAGTTTCATGTGTGTACTATCAATAAAAGTGCCCATACGAAAAAAGTCTGGAAACTTATTTAATGATCCTCGTATATATATATATATATATATATATATATATATATATATATATATATATATATATATATATACCTAACCCTTCCGTAAGAGCAGGATATGACACAGGGTCAATTTTTAAATACAGTTTAAGAAGTTTGAATTCAGAGTTTTCTTTCTCCTAGACAGGTTGCTATGACAAATTTAAAGAGCCCCATTATTTATCCATGACTTGCAGAATAATTGGCTTCAGATCTTTCCCAAGGGCATACGTGCTCGTCCAGGATTTGAACTCGAGTTGTTTTTTACATTTCCAAAGACACTGCCCATTACACAACGAGCACCTCCTGATACAAGAATCCGATATACAAGAAAAGCATGAAATCAAAAAGACATACAATCTTTTAAAAATACGTACTTTGACCTTCAGTGTAAGGGAAACGCTAGATAATTCCAGAAAAAGGCAGAATTTGATCTGTCTCTATTGTCAGTTATTAAAAGTACTTTAGTAACTGTGGCAGCAGCTCCTGGAAGTAGACATTCTGACGCTTAATCTTGTATACTCAAGTTCTACTCTACAAGAGAATTAGGCCTGCATGACGCATATATTATAAGGGAAGGCAGAGGAGTGATATACCTTTCTCTTATTTAAAAAAAAATCATTAACTTAATTATACTTAAAGTTCAATACATTAAGTTACCAATTTAAGATTACATTTCTTTATTACTTTTTATACTTGATAAACTAGGGTGAGCTTAGTACCAGGTCAAAGTATAGAGAAAGTATATATGCTGATCTCTGTAGTCGATCTTCATGTATAAGGGCTTAACTGTTCAATTAAAGAGATGAGCTACTGGACTATTTACACTGGTTTATAGAGGTAAAGGTCTTTGTAAAACCAGCCACACATTTTGGTTTGTTAATTTAGTTTATGACATATCAACCATTAATACTAAATCCTACTTATACAAATTAGATATATAATTTTTAAATATATTCCGTTGATAACATTTTTAAAAGAACAGAGATCATTTCAAACAATTCAGATTAATATAGGTATAGTTTTTGTTTACAGTTTAATGTCAAAAAGTTCCTATTTCAAACAATTCAGTTTACCTTAAGTACACAGTTTCAATGTCAAAAACAGTTATATTTCACTTCAGTTCAATTCAGTTTAGCATATGTACACAGTTTAGTTCTGTTTGGCCCACAGATAAGACCCTATCAGGTGCTATCACTCCAGGCCAGAATGGACCTGGAAGCGATGGCAATGAAGGGGTACTCCACATTCCCCAAAGCTCCAGCATTACTGAAACCTCACCATCAGATTGTTTAGTGTCATAACTAGGACATTCGTTGAGGGGGTTACCTCTCCGCAGTGAAGCAGTCGGAGTATTCTCTAGCCCCAGCCGACTAGGCAGTACCTACACAGAATTTATTAATAATAGTGAAGAACCAACCTCATATTTTGGCATAATAACTGAAGAATGATACACAGATTTTCCAGAGTTATCCTTCTCTTAGACCAGCCTAGTAAGCTGGGGCTGTAGAATACGCCGGCTGCAACTCTACGGAAAGGTAAGACACCTCTTCAACTAATATCCTAGATATTTCAGAAAATCATCTAATAGTTAGGCTTCAGTTCTGAATCTCTGAGGAATGTTGAGTACTCCTTTATTGCCATTACTTCCAGGTCCACTCTCACCGAAGTGGTTGTACTTGTCAGCGGCCCATCTATGGATAAAATGGAATTAGTTAGTCATTTTCTAATCTGGAAATTTATGTGCAAATAAATTAGCAAGTCTTGAAACCATTTAACTGTGTGCAATCAAATGAGCTTTGGCTCATTCAAAAATCTTACTGACAAACTATTCGTTTACAGATCATATATATATATATATATATATATATGTACGCGCGCGCGTGTGTGTGTGAATATAAACTTGATTTAACATCAAATAACCTACAAGGGTTGATATGCCATAAAACACACTCATTATCCTCGACCGGTTGCTTTACCAAAGGTAAAGAATTCAATCAGACCTTCACTTTATCCACAGGTGTAGCGCAAAGAGAAGGATTTACGCCTTTCTTAAGTATATTTGCCTAAAGTCAAGAAAATGTCAAGTCCATTTCAATAATATATATATATATATATAAAGGAAGAGGTGAAAAAGTTCTCACCTTCATCCAAAAGGAGTTGGAGAGTCAGATGTACTCTGAAAAGACTACCCTTTTAAGTTTGCGCCCTGATATCAGCATTATGGAACCCATCTTTCAAACAGGTTCCTCAATCAAAAATGTTCAGCTGTGGCTCTTCATTCTGGGAGAGGGTAAGAACTTTTTGAACGACTCTCTTTTACTTATATATATATATATATATATATATATATATATATATATATATATATGTGTGTGTGTGTGACGAATAAGTGTGTACGTGATTGCATAAAACACCGATCTACAAATTCAATAAATTTTATTTCTTTATCTTGAGAGAAAAGTTACAAAATCATTTCAAGTAGGAAAAGATTTTATAAGTCGGAATGTAAATATTTTACGATATTTACATTAAAATAAGTCAATTTCATGTCTGAAATGTACCAGTTTGCGTTGTCTAAATCTACTTCATATATTTTGTGAGTGTAAAAGATCTTTCTGTGAGTATGCCACTATGTATTATCGTTCTGAGCTGCAAGATCGTCTATCTTAATATATGTGTAGTTGGACAGCAGTAAAAAATATGGAAATTTGAAAGGATCCTGATAAAATCATATAAGACAAAATGTATCCTTGTTATTTAATCAAACATGCTTAAATGAAGGATTGCAGCCTATATATATATATATATATTCACTGTTTATATAAAAAAAACCTTATATGTAAAGAAAAGAAAACAAAATAAAACCCAAACAGTCCTTGTTTCGTAATGGCTGATGTGCTGGACTTCTGTATCGAAAAAACGAGTTCGAACTCCGGTCGCATTATTTCGTTTCACTTCTGGACTAATACCCTTCGGGAAGATAAGAACCCCCCTTATCCCTTCCAGCTAAGGGTTAAATAGAATTACTGCTATTCTTCAACCAGAATTGCAAAGTTGCTTTACCATTAAACAAAGAAATCAAACTATATATGCATATATATTAGGAAAGGATGGAATGCCCAATCCTAACCACGGCAAATTTTGTTCGTTAGTCAAGGTTAGGCAACCCAATTAGGAGAAAGAAAACTGAATTCTAAACGGCCTTATATCACTTGTGTCACATCCTGTCCGTGGCAGAAGGATTGCATATATATATATATATATATATATATATATATATCGAGAAAGAAATCGATAGAGTGTAACCAAACTCAGAATGGATAGATATTATCCTAATTATCTAAGTATAGGTCGACCCTTGCATTTGCCTTTCTACTTGTCCTTTAAATTTTGACTTACATATGAGTTATCAAATATTTCTTTAATTCAATCTCAAGTTCATATTTTACTCAGTTTTTTCCTTCGATTTCTTCTTTGTTCATATCTATCTAGACTGTTTTTTCCCTCGTCTTTTCTTTTCCTTAATCCTTAACTCTTTCTTCCCTTCTTTTCTAAGCTTCTTTTCTTTCCTTCCTTTTCTTTGTTTCTTCTTTTCCTTCCTTCCTTCCTTCCTTCATTTCTTTCATTCCTTTTATTCCTTTCCTTTCTTCTTTCCTTCTTCCTCTCCTTTACTTTCTTTTCTTTCTTCTTTCCTTCATTCCTTCTTTCATTTAATTCCTCCATTTTTTCCTTCATTTCTTCCCTCCATTCATTTTTTCTTCTTTTCTTTCCTTCCTTCCTTCCTTCCTTCCCTCCATCCTTTATTTCTTTATTTCTTTCCTTTACTTTCTTTCCTCTCTTCTTTCCTTCTTCCCTTCATCCATTTCCATCCTTTTCTTTCTTCTTTACTTCTTCATTTCTTTTCTTCTTTCTTTTCTTTTATTTCCTTCCCCCTTTCCTTCTTTTCCTATCCTTACTTTTATATCTTTTCATTCTTCTTCCCTCCATTCTTTCCTTCCTTTTCGCTTCTCTCTTCTTTACTTCCTCTCTTCTTTACTTCCTCTCTTCTTTCCTTTCTTTCCTTTTTTTTACTTGCTCCTTTTTTCTCACTTTCCGTCTTTCCTTTTTTTGTTTTCTTCTTTCCTTCTTTTCTTCCGTTCCTTCTTTTCTTTATTTTTTCTTCCCTCTTTCTTTCTTTCTTTCTTTCTCCTTTTTCTGCTTTTATTCTTCGCTTTTTTTCCTATAAACGTTTGTCTTTTCATTAACATCATATCGGTCTTTTCTATCGTTTCCAGTCACGAAGTCGCCGTACAAGGCGGATTGTAAATGGGTGGGGTTTAAGACAAAAGACACCTCACCCTTGCCGACTACCGCTCCACCTATCCAAATTCGAACGAACTATAATTAAAATACAGAGGAATCAAATGAAAGTCAAAATAAGTAAAAATATGTAAATAAACACGAATGACGAACTTAAGGCATAAGAGAGTGACAGACAGAAAGACAGACAGACAGGTAGAGGTTAGGGTTAAGGCGAGAGCGTTTTAAAGGATTTGTAAATTTTAAGTAAAATCGTATGCAAGACGGGTGGTTAGGGAGACTAAGAATAATCAAAACAAAAAAGGGGGCAGATGAAGAGTGGAGTTGTGAAGATACGCGATAGAAAAAAGAGGAGCCGTTGGCATCTAAATAGCTTGAATTAAAAAGTAGGAAATCTATCATTATAACTACTACTGTATGCAAAAAAATTAGCGCCAAGAGAGTATACGAATAGACATGACTGGGTGGGCAATATGATCCACCGAGAATTGTGCAAGAAATTGAAATTTGACCACACGAACTAATGGTATATGCACAACCCAGAATCCATCCGTGAAAATGAGAGGCACAAACCTATCTGGGATTCTGAGATACAAACGGATCACCTAATTCAGCCAGACGACCAGACCTAATGATAGTCATCAACAAAAAAGAGAACCTGCCACATAATGGACTTAGCCGTTCCAGCCGACCAGAGAGTAAAACTGAAGGAAAGCGAAAAGAGAGATAAATACCTAGACCTTGAGGAGAGGACTGAAAAAGAAAACTGTGGAACATGAAAGTGACGGTGATACCAGTGGTAACGGGCGCGCTCGGCACGGTCACCAAAACTTTGGTACAGGGACTGGAGGACTTGGAAATAAGAGGACGAGTGGAGACCATTCAAACTACAGCATTGTTGAGATCGGTTAGAATACTAAGAAGAGTCCTGGTGACTCGAGCAGAATCGCTGTCACTCAGACACCAGTTGAAAACCATCAGCTAATGCAAGTGTGAAAAACTCTCGAATGAGCAAAATGATAATCTGACAACAGATGACATAGACAGAACTCTATGTGTCAAGAAAAGAAGGAGGAAGAACATTGATTATCATTGAGGATTGTAGAGTTTCAATAACTCAGGTACTGGAGAAATGTCCAAAATAAAAAAAAAAAGAGTAAAGAATGATTAATTGCTACGGCCTATAACAGCAATATCAACAAAAATAACTTAAGGACAAAGTGGAAAGCAACAAAATCCAGAAAACAAGAATAGAAAGAAAAACAATTGTGTGGATACTTGAAGCGACAAACTAAGGAAATTGAATGCGAAATGACATGGACATTACTAAAAAGGGAAAATCTCAAGAGAGAAATTGAATCTCTTTTAATAGCAGCACAAGCGTTTTGGCTTAGTTTGGTTTTATGCCATATCAGGCATTGTACGTTATTTAATATGTGAAAAGTAAACTTGGAGACTGTAGTCGAGGGAAACCCGAAGACTCCCTTTTCAATAGCTACTACACCGAGGTGTAGGGAAGGCGTACCCTATAATGCTGAGGGTTAAGCAAGCAGGTACCAAGTACCATTTTCAAAATCTTTAGTATGACTTGACCTGGAATTAAACCTCGTTCTCCCGGACCATTGGCGAATACTCTATCCACTAGGCCATAGAGCCGGTCCCATTTAATATGTACGTCATTTAATACCTGATTCCGTTTATCAATACGTATCAAATAATGATTTGTCGACCCATTTTGTTCATAAAAATTTTAAATGAGACTGGGCTCATTTTATTCTCGCAGTTAGGGTATCATCCCTATTTTCGATATACAATAGACTCTTCCAATAAGGATATAGTATTAGACTGTTATCCACTCAGGGAGTACGTAGCAAGAGATTTTCCTTAAAGTGCAGGGCGGAGGCGTGCACCGCTTATATCTTCTCCTTAATCCTTTACCGATTGTCTGTACTTCCTCTGCCTGAGGCTCGTCGGCTGGCGCGACAACGATCCCTCCCCATAGCCATCTGCTAAGGTCGAAGGCCGATTGTCTGCAGACAGGTCTGCGTTCAACGTACACGCAATGGGGGTCTAGGTATGCCTGATCTGGAGAGCCATTGGTTCACTGAAAGACTCGCTTACTTGGGCTGATCCTTGTCGGGGGACGCAGTATGGAGATGAAAGGCTAGCGACCCCTTACTTTGTCAAAAGTCAGACCCAAAGGCCGAAGGTCGACGTGGGAAAATGGGCGAAGCACCGTTTGTCCGTGAATGCCGAGCGGCCCTCCGCAAAATTCTTGGGTTGAGTGACCTTTCACGGCCCCCGAAAGAACTGTATCAGGAACTAGTGGTGGGCTCCGCTTCGGACCATTTCAGAGAACGACACGGCTGGACAACGGAGGAGATCCGCTCCCATTAGAATTGGGTGCCAGTTTCGGGCTTCTTGAACAATTCCGGGATCTCGCTTAGAAGGTGGTTTGCACGGAACATGTTTCACCCTTTTTGGCTTGTTTTTCAGAGCGGGCCCGATTGTCCTCGCTGCGGCAGTGGCTTGGAAGAAATGGCTGAGCACGCCTTCTACAACTGCGAGCGAGTTCGCCCGTTCTGGGATCACGTCGGGGAGTGGACGGCAAGCATCGAACCCAAGCAGCTCGTGCTGCGCGACATTGGTAACGTCGTAGACAACGTTTTACTTCCGTTTCAGTGTGAGAAGCGTGTGGTGTTTCTCGCGATCCTACCTGTTGCTAGAATGGTGATTTGGACGACGTGAAGAAGGGATTGTATGACGATACAAATTTTTCTCGTCGTGATCTGATATTGTTCTTTAGGTATCAGCTTAGGGTCAAGATCAGATGCGACCGAAAACGCTTCGATCACATGATATTCGACAAAAGGTGGGTGAAGGAAGTGAGCCTAGTCGTACGAAAGTTGGAGTCATATTTCCCTCCTCTTCCTGCACATGGCAACTACGGTCTGGGTCCTTCGGCACCCCATCCCGGGTAAGTATGTTTTGTTCTCCTCTAATCCCTAGTTAGCAGTATGTTGCGAGTCATCATCTCCGTCACCAAGTTGTTAGCCTCCAAGATCTACCCCATCCCTATTTATTTTACCCCAACCCTTACTCAAGCCCACCTTTTCTTAAGATCTAGGAACCTCATCAGAATAAATTCATGCTACCTGCCCTCACCACGTCCGACTCCTCTTTTTTCTTTTGTCCGATTATATTAGATCCCCATTCTACTTAGGGTCGGTCCGGCTTTTTTTCGACGTTCTCAGACACCAGAAAACAGCCAGTCTACATATCGTAGAAGCGGGGATGGGAGGACAATAAACGGGGATTTTTTCTTTCATTTCCGTTTCTCTTTTGGGATTTTTTTCTCCCATCCCCATCACATCCTTGTAAATAATCATCTCTGTAAATAAAATCATACATTTCATTCGGGGTTTTAAGTAGGTCTTTTCACAGAGCGATTGTGGTATTTTGGTGGCTGCAGCGTACTTGGTGAATGATGGCTGCTAATATATTGTATTGATGAATGGGTCGGTGAATGTGGCTAGCTAGGGCCCCCAAGAAAATATAGATATGGCATGACCGCTCCTAACTAGCCTCTCAAAAACATCAGAGCTCTCCTTCGTATTTTTCAAAGGAAATAAAGGAGTACGTAACAAGAACTACATAGGTGATATTGTATTACTTGTTTTACTGTCATATATAACCTTTAATCTTCTCTCTTAATAAATGTTTGTCTCACTTATTTTAGCTCTTTTCAAAGGACAGAACACTTACGTACTGTTAAATGAACAAACAGTTCTATTTCAAAGAAATCAGTTTAGCATTAGTCAAAATTAAATGGTTCCAAGTATTGCTATGTATCACTAAAAATTCAATTAAACTTCAGTTATTTGCTCATACACAGTTAAATGTCCAAACAGTTAGATATTTCACACAATTTAATTTAGTGTAAATCATTTGTTTGCACTGAGTTTAAATTTCAAACTGTTCTATTTGACCCATTGATAGGGCCCTATCAGGCGCTGCCACTTCACGCCAGAGTGGACCGGGGAGCAATGGCAATGAAGAGATGCTCTGCATTCCCCAAAACTTTAGCATTATTGGAGCCTCGCCATCAGATTGTTTCGTGTCATATATCGGGACACTTGTTGTGGTGAGGGTCTTACTCCTCTGTAAAGAAGCAGTCAATGTATTCTACTGCCCTAGCCGACTGGGCAGCACAAAGTAAAGCCATAAGAACCAATTATATCAATAATCAAACAAAAGACTCCTATTAATTAGCATGAAAGTGAAAAGATTGACAAATAACTGGATTTTTCCAGGGAACTGAAAAGGTTGTGGAAGATAAAGGTAACGGCGATAGCAATTCTATTTGATGCTCTTGGAATGGTTCCCATCAACCCGAAAAAGAGACTGAAGAAATTAGAAATTGAAGAAAGAATCGAGTTTCACCAGACGACATCGCTGATTAGTTAGAATACGTAGAAGGATCCAAGAGACCTGAGGACACTTGCTGTCACTCAGACTTCAGTGAAAAACCAGTTTTTAAATCTGGTGCGGAAAACTCTCAAGGAGTGAAACAATAATAATAATAATAATGAGAACAGAACTTGTCGAATAGTGGACTTTGCCCTCCCAATGGACCAGAGAAAAAAATTGATAAATATCCTATTTACCCACCCCTCCGCTCGGGCAGGATATGACACAAGGTCAATTTTTAAGCGGAGTTTAACAGGTTTGAATTCAGAGTTTTCCTTCTCCTAGACTAGTTGCCTAACCAAGGCTGAAGAACCCAGTCTGTCCTACTATTTACCCATAGCTGGAGGGAGAATTATTGGATTCATACCTTTCCCAAGGGTATTAGTGCTATGTGAAATGCAATCATTCTCGTCCAGGATTTGAACTCGAGTCGCCGTGTTCATTTCCTACGGCGATAACCATTACACCACGGGCACCTCCCAAAAAATTAATAAATATCAAGACCTTGGCTTACCGCAGCGAAAATTTTAATTCACAGTGAAGTCTTAGGAATGTTTTCTAAATATGTTTTCTCAATATGTTTGCAAAGAGAACATATATATATATATATATATAGAGAGAGAGAGAGAGAGTGTGTGTGTGTGTGTGTATCACCAATGGTCTGGGACACCGGGTTCAATCCCAGGTTGTGTCATACAAAAGACTCAAAAAATGGTATTTGATCATTTACCTAAACTGTTTGTAAATTGGTTTTCTGCTGCTACAAAAAGATTCATCCACAATTTTTACTCCTACTTGACTTTGAAGATTTATTGACTGCTTTAGTTTCAATTCCAATATATATAATAATATATCTATGTAAGTATATATATACGTAATTTAGCCAAATATAGTCAAGGCCACCTCGAAGGTTCCCTTTTCAATCGCTACTACACCGAGGAGTAGGGAAGGGTGCTGCTCCTTTCCCTGCTTTCCTTACTCTTGATCCGTACCTAATAATGTTGAGTGTGAACCAAGGAGGCATCAAGTACCATTTTTGAGTCTTTGATATGACTCGACCCTGGATTAAATCTCGGTCTCCCTGTCGGATGGAGCTCTAGAATATGCCCACAGCACTAGAGAGCGGTAAGACCTTTCCAATCCCTTAAAGAGTGTAGTAGGAATGATACTCAACAGTATCTGATGGTGTGGCTTTCGTTCTAGAGTTTTGGGGGAATGTGGAGTAACCCTTTATTGCCATTAGTCTGGTCCAATTTGTCCCTGAGTAGCAGTACTTTTTTAAGGTTCCATCTTTTGGGTTAAACAGAACTGTTCAATCATTTACTAAGGATTATTGTTATTTGAAACAATACAGCCGTGTGCAAATTATTTATATTGCATAAGAATACTTGATAAAGAGAATTCATAATGTTAAATAATAATACTTGAAACCACTTTACTGTGTGTAAACAAATGAATTAACCAGAGAGTAATGTTAATGAAAGGGTACTTAACATTTCCCAAATTCCAGGACTGGTACCTCAACATCAAATGGAGTTTAGTGTCATAGAGCCAATAAATTGAATTTAAAAATGATGTAAAAATATTTCTAATTATAGTAAAGTTGGCCACCGTAGTCGAGAGCGACCAGAAGGCTCCCTTTTCAATAGCTACTACACCGAGGTGTAGGGGAGGGCGCATCTCTTTTCTCTTTCTAATTATAATGATATAATCAGGTTTGGTTTGCATATCAACCATTGCTGGTTATTGATCTTAAATCCAGTTGTTACATATATATTAAATCTTTGATTTGTTTACACATCTTATTTCTAACAATTCGATTTAGAAAAAGTCATTTGTTTGCATATTGTTTCGATGTCAAACAATTCTACTTGACTCCTAGTGTTCGCCAATGGTCTGAGAGACCGGGGCTCAATCCCAGGTCGAGTCATTTCTAAAGCCTCAAAAAATGGTTCTCGATGCCACCTTCCTTAGCATTCAGCATTATACGGTTAGGATCAAGGGTAAAGAGGACCAATCCAGGGAAAGGAGTAGCACCCTCCCCTACACCTTGGTGTAGTAGCTATTTAAAAGGGAGCCTTCGAGACGCCCTCCACTAAGGTTGCCAAGTTTACTTTTTTATTCTGGGCCAGAGTGGACCTGGAAGCGATGGCAAGGAAGGGGTACTCGGCATTCCCCAAAACTCCACCATCAGATAGTTTTATGTCATATACAGGACACTCGTTGGGGGCCGAGAGGAGTTACCCTTCGGCGGAGATGGTTTATTCGATGGTCCCAGCCGACTCGGGCAAGTTATAATCAGGATAATAATGAGTGACTGTACTTTTAAAAACAAAATAAATGTTACAACCTACGTTTTTCTTATTCAAACAACAAAAGTAAAACTTTCGAAAACATTGCGTAAGATATTTATATGTCAGATTAGAGGTTAATTGTGTTAATTCGTTTATTTTATTCTTTGACCGAAGGATGGCTGAAAAGTTCATCGGCAGACCAAGATACCTTTATAGAATGTGACTAAATTAGGTTTATTTTTCAACATAGTCCCACTTGTAGCCCTCAGACTTCTTCCATCAGGGTTACAGTGCATGGATCCTACTAGTAAAAAAAAGTTATCATCAGCAGATATGACGTCATCAATTGAATTTTTTAGCTAATGAACTTTTCAGTCAACACTCGTACACCACTTTACAGATTTTTTTTTTAGTTTCCCTTGCTTATTTCATGGCCATGGTCCAGCACGTTTGTCAATACGCCACGGAGAACACCATCTTAAGTTTTAGTTTCTCTTTTCCAGAATTAACCGGCACATTGGCTTAGTGGGTAGAGTGTTTGCCAATGGTCCGGGAAACCTGGGTTCAATCAAATGATCAATATTTAGTAGAATTGTTAGTGTTAGATAGCAATACTTGAAACCATCTAATTGTGTGCAAATAATAGCAGTATTTAATTGTGTAGAAACAAATTTAGGCTAACTTTTTAGAAATAAAATTAAGTTCGAACTGTTTACTTACAAATCATGATGATCCGTTTAACTGTATGCAAACAAATGGCTGATGTTAAATTAAATTATTAGTGGCAGATAGAAATACTTGAAAGCATTAAACTGTGTGGAAACAAATGAGATCTGGCTTGTTTAAAAATGTTATCTATAAACTATACGTTTACAAATCATATATATACCTAAACCATTTGATGGTGAGGCTCCAGTCCTAAAGCTTTGGGGAATGTGGAGTACCCCTTCATCGCTATTACTCCCAGGTCTACTGTCATTCGGAGTTGTAGAGCCTGTTAGTGTCCCATCCATGGGTCAAATAAAATATAATCATTTATTATACAGGAAACTATTAAACCATGTGCTACCGAATGATTAATATTATATTGAATTATTTGTGAGATCATTAAGATTATTCTGAAAATAACAATATAAACATATATACGGTTAGGATCAAGAGTAAAGTGGACCAATCCAAGGAAAGGAGTAGCGCCCTCCCCTACACCTTGGTGTAGTAGCTATTGAAAAGGGAGCCTTCGAGTCACCCTCCACTTTAGTCGCCAAGTTTACTTTTATATATATATATGTATATATATAGCATATTTGATCAATACATGGGACACTAACGGGCACTACCACTCTGAATGAGAATGAACCTGGGAGTAATGCCACTAAAGGGGAACTCCACATTCCCCAAAAGCTTTATGACTTGATCCTCACCATCAGATGGTTTAGTGTCATAAACAGGACACTCGTGAGGTGTGGGGTCTTTCCCTTCGGCGGAGATGCAGTCAGTGTATTCAACAATCACGGCTGATTCGAATGAAACCATAGTTATGGATTCTCACTGGATGCTCCATACTTGTGGCCTAGCACCAAACAAAAGTATGCTTAGTAAATAGCTATATATGTCTCACTAAGTTTTAAAAAAATCTGCCATATATTCTCATATATATATATGAGAAACACAGATTTTATTATTTTCAGAATAATTCTTATAATCTCAGTAATAATTCAATATTATATAAATCATTTACTGGACACATAGCGTAACGGTTATCGGCGTTGGTTCCCTAAACTTCTAAGGAGACAATCATCTGGAGGTTGCAGGTTCAATCCTGACTGCAGGTGAGTTACAATACAGGAATACTTCACACTTGTACCCGGTTATAGCGAACGGAATCAGAACTGGCGACCCCCGTGGATTCCGTAAAGGACATAGTTCGAAGTTCCGTGTAGGTTCCCAAGTTCGACAAACACCTGAAGAAGGCTGGAGGACATATTGGCTGAAACGTTGTGGATATAACAATAAAGATGAAGACAATTGCCCGAAAACCCTTAATGATATATATATATATATATATAGATAGATGCTTTATATATATATATATATATATATATATATATATATATACACACACGAGGAGCTTTATATATATATCAGATGCTTTATATATATATATATATATATATATATATATACACACACACACGAGGAGCAATAGCAATGAAGGAGTACTCCATATTCTCCAAATCTTCAAGGCTTGAGTCAAGATTATTCTGAAAGATGGTTTAATGTCATATCTAAGACAATTGTTGGGGACGGGGCCTTACCCTTCTACAGAAATGCAGTTGATGTATTCTCCAACCCCAGCTGACGGGGTTTGCCATATGAGTTTTTTTTTCAGTCTTCCTCCTTGTGGTCCACACACTTCTTTCGTACATATATATATATATATATAGGCTTCGGTTTCTCTTATAGAAAGATAAAACGAGAGATTTCCGCCAATGATTTGGATCAAGGGAACAGAAATTGGTTTTTAAAAATTCCTCGTTATCAAATTCATTACAGATTAGAATACCAAAGGCATGAAAACAATTTTACTTGCAGTCTTATGTCATCGTTTTATTAACAAAATGCAACCCCCTTTTTTCAGTCCGTGCAAGCATGTCTATAAACTACCACATCAATGTAGTGAAGTGTGGCCAGAAGGCTCCCCTTTCAATAGCTATTCAATAGAAATAATTATTTGAAACCATATAATTATTTGCATCAGATATCCTAGTCAAGGGCGACCCCAACACTCTCTTTTCTTTAGCTACTACACCAAGGTGTAGGGGAGGGCGCTACTGCTTTCCCTGGATTGCTCCACTTTACCCTTGATACATACCTTATATTGCTGAGTGTTAAGCAAAGAGGTATCAAGTACCATTTTAAAAGTCTTTGGTATGACGCGACCAGGGATTGAACCCAGGTCTCCGGGACCATTGGCGAACACTCTACCCACTAGGCCAATCGAAGCTTTTCCTTGATATACTGTTAATCAGTGTTTACCGACGGATATCATTTCATTCAACTGGAGAAATGTCAAAAAAGAAAAAAATGAATAAGATTTTATTCGTCTTTTGGACCCAGCGGATTATTTAGTGTTGTAGCCACACTCGCGCGATCCTTTGAGATAAATGCGATATCATCATCAACCCTTCTGATGTTTGTACTCGTCCGTCTGAACAGGGAGACGGGATTTCGTTGGTACTCTTTGACCTACTTAAGGATAACAAGATCAAATGCTTGACTTAGATCAAAGCAAATAGATCGTGGTAGATACATGCTTTCACAGACAGAGGTTAACGTGTAACGTGCTGGAAAATATCTTGAGTCGGTTTTCGAATCAGAAACGAAGCCAAATTTCAAATAAAGCGGTTTGTATCAGATATGGATGCGTTTGTAGCGTGACGGTTACCATAGTTGGAAATGTGTATTCACCCAACCTCACTGCACAGGCAGGGTGTGACACAAGGTCAGTTTTTAAGCGGAGTTTGTCAGGTTTGAATTCAGAGTTCTCCTTCTCAAAGACTGGTTGCCTAACCTACGCTAGAGACCCCATAGCTGGAGGGAGAATAATAACATTCAAACCTTTCTAAAGGGTATTAGTGCAGTGTAAAATGCAATTAGCCTCGTCTAGGATTTTAAATCGTGTCACCATGTCCAAATCCTACGACGAAAACTATTACAGCAAGGGCACCTCCCTTATCGTCGTTGAAAGTGGGCTCGGCTATTTGTATTGAAATTCTAAACAAGGTTGATCTGTGGAAAGGTATAAATCAAACTATTCTCACTTCACCTATCGGTAGTAATAGTAGAGTAGATTGACCAGGTTAACTTTGCTTGAGCAACCAGTCAAGGAGAAGGAAAACTCTGAATTCAAACCATTTGTAGACATGGGTAGCGCCTCTGCAACCAAGTTACAAGATCAGTGAGACTAAATCAGACGAGGAAATACCTGAACATTCTGTAACCCTAGCATAAAAGGTCTCAAATTTAAATGAACTTGTGCCTGAGCCTGGCTGTGTAAAGTTGATCACGATAAGTCTCATGCAGAACTGTAGAATGAAACTCGTATATTCAATATTTCTTCGGTTTTTCCATTATTGAATATTGCATCTGACAGCCACTAAATGTGGATCACTGATTTTTAGAAATCTTGTATTTATGTATTCATAATTAATTTCGGCAGTAGCTTTTTTGTACAGTTACTCGGACCAATTGCCTTCAAAAATATTACGCTACACTTTATAACAGAAACTCATTATGTTAAGTGGTGCTGGAATGCGAAATCGCAGTAGCGAGTTCGAACTCCAGTCGCGCAGTTACGTTCAGTTTCGGACAAAAAAATAACTTTTGAAAGTTATGAACCCCCTTATACTCTCAGCTATGGGTTAATTAGTACAACGGTTAATTAGTACAACGGTTAGTACCGTCCTTCTACAAGAATGGCCTTGGCATTAAATAACCCACGAAGGTTGATATGCCGTTAGAAAGAAAGAAAGTGAAACCAAAACTGCTCTCCTTCTACAAGCATGGCTTTGGCATTAAATAACCCACGAAGGTTGATGTGCCATTAGAAACAAAGAAACTGAAACCAAAAGTACTTTTCTTCTACAAGGATGACTCTGGTATTAAATAACCAACGACGGTTGATATGTCTTTAGAAACAAAGCCTCTCCAGCAAAAGCCCCACTCTCTGAGTAACATAAAAATACTGCACCAGCCAAATGCCTCAGTCGCCTGTCTATCAAATACAACAAAAAATAAAACAATTCCATATGTATATATATATATATATATATAATTCTTATATTATTGTTACACTATTGTTTCAATAAATTGTGGCTAATTGTTAACGAAGAGTTTTTCTTATATTCAAGTTGCCACCAGTCAGGCAATTTGTTCCAACGAGCCATCCCAAAAGTCAGAAGAAGTTCCGGATAGATTGTGTCATCCCCCATCTTTCAAAACACAACGTGGGCAACTTGCCGGAAACGCATATGGTAGTCACAGAACTAAGGCCATAACCAAGTACCGTGACATGTATTGGACTACACTTTTTCTTTGTCAACAATACTCTGACCAAACCAAGAACATTTGTTTATTTCATTCTTTACCGACAATAATAAACTTCGTAGGAGAATATATCTCTCTCTCTCTATATATATATATATATCAAGAAGTATGTTTTTACATGAAACTTAAAGAGAAGAGGTTTTTGATATACTGTCTCGTTAAAAAGAAAATTTACGAAAAACTAGTTGAAGTATGCACTCTCCGCCGGGCGCAATTATTCAGGTTATTATGATATGAAATTTTATATTAAATAAAAAATCTTAACGAAACTAAATTAGAACCCATATAAAAAAAAAGAAATGTCAGTGGTTATGAAGTTTCAGTTAAAGACGGACAAACATATCTCCATAATAAAAACTAGCAAAAATATGTGTCATCCGCCGGGCTTAAGTTTTCAAGTTTTAATATGATAAAATATTCTAAATCGGAAAGAATGACAAAACTAAATAATGCATATAAAAAAGATCACACCCATTTTTATTTTATTTTGATTGATTTCTATATAAAATTATACAGAGGATTACTTTCAATATAAAATTATACACAGGATTACTTTCTATACAAAATTATACATAGGATTACTTTCTATATAAAATTATACATAGGATTACTTTCTATATAAAATTATACATAGGATTACTTTTAATATAAAATCATACATAGGATTACTTTCAATATAAAATTATACTTTGGATTACTTTCAATATAAAATTATACATTGGATTACTTTCTATAGAAAATTATACATAGGATTACGACCTATAGAAAATTATACATAGGATTACTAATTATTTATTTAGTTTTCTTAAAACCAGTATGCCAATCATCCCTATCATATACTTTATAAAGCTTAATTTATTTTTTATTTTTTGTTATATATAACACATGTAGGATTTTAACAGGGACTATTTTCAGGTAAATCTAACTCAGCTTGACTTAAATAGAGAGACATCGTTAATAAATAAGTGGCTAATCAATGATTATTAAACAATCATTGAGAATATAATGTAAATGACTAAGGGAATTTTGACGTCCGCCGTGACGTAGTTTCAGTCGCAGACTGACATACAGTCGCCATCATAATGAAAATGTACAAAATGAGATGGGGCAAAAACCCATTACGCCAGTCAACTAAAGCTGCAGAATACACCGACTGCACCTCTGGGTAAAACAAGTGTCTTGGATATGAGAATAAGCTGTCTGATGATGAGGCACCAGTCCTAGAGCTTTGCCATTACTCCCAGGTCCACTCTCATTCGGAGTGCTAGTACTTGTTAGGGTCACATCGATGGGCCAAATGGAAATATTTAACCATTTACTTGAAACCATTTAACTGTGTGCAAAGAATTGAGCTCTGGCTCATTCGAAAATAATGCTACCAACAACCTATTCGTTCACAAATCATATACATTGAATAGGTATGTTTATACCGGATTTGGCATTAAATAACCAACAATGGTTGATAGACCATAAAATCAACCAACCAAAACTTCTCTCCCCACCGCCTACTCCACCCTAAATACTGGACACATTTTAAATTATTCCAGCGTGTCCCTAAAATATATACAAAAGAAAAAAAATAAATTCCTAGCTTGGATGTCTGCAACAATTATATTACTTTGAAGACAGGCGAATAAAAAATAATGGAAATTCCAGAAGTATTTTTTTTTATTTTACCGTATTATATTTTAAGAGACCACTACTTCATCTGGGCAAGTCTCTTTTTCCCCTCTCTCTCTAAATGTAAATAAATACAACATTGTGAACAGGAAATTCAACTATCAGTTTTAGAATCACAGACAAATCAATAAGAATCGTTTTAACCAAAATTCACACCATTTAACTCTCGAACAAAATAATTCAGTGAAATAAGGACAGAACAAGGGCCACTTTAAACTTTTTTCAAATGGGGATTTATCATAATTTAACACGTTTGATGAAATACATAATCATCGTACATGTATTCCGAGTTAATATTCCAGTCGTGCTATTACGTTCACTTTCGGGCAAAAACCCTTGGGAAAGGTATGAACCCCCTCATCCTCCCAGCTATGGGTTAAATAGTACCACTACTGTTCTTCTAAGAGAATAGCTTTGGCATTAAATAACCTACAAAGGTTGATATGTCATTAAACAAAGAAACCAAACCAAACGTACATGTATTTGTTTTCTTCGTTTTTTCAAGTTACAAAAGAATATTTCGGCAAATACCTTTAGAAAAGGTATGAACTCCTTAATTCCCCCCAGCTATGGGTTAAATAATGGGTGCACCACTTGGACGCTAACAAAACGGTTGGAGAAGAAGCTAGACGGCAATTACACAAGAATGTTGCGAACAATATTGAATAAGTCCTGGTAGCAACACCCGACAAAGCACCAGCTATACGGCCACCTGCCTCCTATCATGAAAACCATCCAAGTTAGACGAACCAGACACACAGGACACTGCTGGAGAAGCAGGGACGAGCTCATAAGTGATGTATTCCTGTGGATCCCCACATATGGCCGAGCAAGGGTGGGACGACCAGCTCGAACATACATTCAGCAGCTATGTGAGGATACGGGATGTAGCCCTGAGGACCAGCCAGAGGCGATGAACGATATGGAGAAGTGGCGAGAGAGGGTCAAGGATATCTGTGCTAGCGGTATGACACGACGACGAAGGGTTAAATAACATCACTTCTGTTTTTCTACAAAGAATATATATATCAACCCTTTCCGCACCAGCAGGATGCGACTCAAAGTCGTTTGTTTAAGCGGAGTTGAACAGGTTTTAATTCAGAGTTTTCCTTCTCCGAGACCATTTTCTATAACAAGGTAAAGGTGTACAGTCTGCCCTACTATTTACCCATAGCTAGAGGGAGAATAGTTGCAGTCATACTTTTCCAAGGATATTAGAGCTATGTAAAATACAAACAGTCTCGTTCTGGATTTGAACTCGCGTTGTCGTCTCCATTTACTCCGACAATAACCATTACTCAACGAGTGCTTCTCTCTCTCTCTCTCTCTCTCTATGTATATATGTATATATATTATTTAAAGAATCAGTGGTCAAGTTAATATAAAGTGCAATTCTCATTTACACGTGAAGCCAATCCCCTGGCAATCATAAGCATTTCAGTCTTGAAATGTAAACACAAATGAAATAAACCTTCTCTGATGATAGATAGATATATAGATAGATAGAACATACTGAAATAGATAGATAGATAGATAGATAGATACAGCCACACAAGATGGGAGAGGAAAAAGGCATGTGAGTGAGAAAGATATATATATATATATATATATATAGAGAGAGAGAGAGAGACAAAGAGAGAGAGAGAGAGAGAGAGAAAGAAAGAGTAGGAGAGAAAAAAGGGGAGGTATTTACGCAGAAGTTATTCTTGCTCGCATCTTTTATTGAAGACAATAGACAATTTAAACCTTTAAAGCTTTTTTCCCGACTATATAGAAATCTGACCTCACAGATAGAATAAAATTGGGAGTCTTCCAAGCTTTAGCCGTATTGGTGCTACAGTATGGCTACACCACTTGGACTCTAACAACACGCTTGGAGAAAAAACAGGCGTGAATTAAACAAGGATGTATGTTCTTTTGAACAAACCTTGGAAACAGCACACTACAAAACAGCAGTTGTACGGCCACCTAACTCCCATCTGAGAAACTATCCTAGTTAGATAAACACGACATGCTGGGCACTGCTGGGAAAAAAAGAGTAAATACGAACTCAAAAGCAACGTCCTCCAATGAACACTGTCACGAAAACACAACAGTGATGGCTGGCCAGCGGAAAATTTTTTCTGTGCCGACACTGGATATTGTTTAGAGGATCTAACAAGAGTGATTGCTGATAGGGACGAATGGCGAGAGAGATTCAAGAGAACCCTTGATCTCACTTCAAAACTTTATAAAAAATCTCTAAAGTTGATAATAAATGTAAATATTTCTTCTGGTTTCTTTGTTTAATGGCATGTCAACATTCGTGGTTTATTTAATGCCAAAGTAAGTAGAAGGACACTTGTGATGTTATTTAATCCATATCAGGAGGATAAGAGGATTCATGCCTTTCCCATGAGTATTAATCCGAAAGAGAAAGCAATTGCACATCTGCAGTTCGAACTCGCTTACTGCGATATCAGAGTTCAGCACGTGAGCCATGATTCCATGAGGACTACCTTTCTGTAAATGTCCTGAATACGTACAGTAGTCTAAATAGGATGAAAAATTCGGGGAAAAATTATCGTTGAAATTGTAGTTTTTATAGAATTAAACAGAAAATGTAAACAATATATTGAATATTTACATAGCGGTAAAAGTGTTCCTAGATTTGAAGTCTGTTTAGAATATTTGATTTTTTTTATGCTCTCTTCACAATGGTCAAATTGCCCAGTCGGTCGGGGCTGTAGAATACACAAACTGCATTTCTACAGAGGTTAGACTCCCTCATCGAGTGTCCAGGATATGACATTTAACAATCTGATGGTGGGATTCAGTAATGCTGGAGCTTAGGGAAATGCGGAGTACTCCTTTATTCTCATCGCTCCTAGGTCCACTCTGGCCAGGATTGGTAGCACCTGATAGGGTCCTATCAGTAGGTCAAGTAGAATTGTTTGACATTTACACTGTATTTAATTGTTTGAAATAAAACTGTTTAATCATTTAACTGTGAGTAAACAAATGGTTGATGTTTGATTGAGCTTGTTAGTTATACGTAGTAATACTTGAAAACATTAAACTATGTGCAAACAAATGATTAATAGTAAATAGAATTTATTTCTTGTCAAAAACCGTGCACGCATGTACTTCTGCTTCTACATATACAGGATTATAAAAATATCAAATTTGGAGGGTAAATTCTTCTTTCTACCTATGTACATCGGTGTGTACAGTTATTCACCAATGTCATTTTCAATATGCATATCTATGAAAGTAAATTTGGTTTGCGTCAGGGCATCTCTCTATCTATTACATATTCCTTTATTTATTTATTCATTCATTCTATCTATCTATCTATCTATCTATCTTTTTCTCTCTCAGTCTACCTATATCTATCTATTTTAGTCGTCTTCTATCTATCTATCTATTTATCTATCTCAACATCTATTAATCTATTTTAGTCTACCTACATCTCTCAATCTCAACCTTAATCTATCTATCTATATATATATATATATATATATATGTGTGTGTGTGTGTGTGTGTGTGTGTGTGTGTGTGTGTGTGTGTGTGTGTGTGTGTGTGTGCGTTTTGGCAATAATTTTTCATTTGTGCTAGTTTGATTAAAGACGACAGATAAGGTTTTGTAAAGAAACTGCAAATACTTTTAGGCATTTTTAAATTCTTTCTGGCCATTATAAAGATCAGGATATTATTTGTTTGCTGGCCAATTTTTTTAAATCTTCGACTTTCCCAATTTCTTTTCTATGATTATTAAGATGGAGGTGTCTCCCCCACCTCTCTCTCTCTATATATATATATATATATATATATATATATATATCATTAATAATAAATAAATAAATATTAGATATACATATTTAAATCATGGAATTTAGACTGCGATCCCAAGGTTTCAGGGAGTTTTTTGCAAAACAACAATCATCTGGCAGTTAAGAAAATGAAACTGCCTGATGATTGTTGTTTTGCGAAAAACTCCCAGAAACCTAGGGGTCGCAGTCTAAATTCCATGATTTAAATATATATAGTAAAGTAAGTAAAGTTGGCGATCTTAGTCGAGAGTGACTTGAAGGCTCACTTTCCAATAGCTACTACACATAGGTGTACGGGAGAGTGCTGCTCCTTTCCCTGGATTGGTTCACTTTACCCTTGATTTGCACCTTATATTGCTGAGTGTTAAGCAAGGAGGTATCAAGTACCATTTTTAAAGTCTTCGGTATGACGCGACCTGAGATTGAACATAGGTCTCCTGGACCATTGGCAAACACTATTATTATTATTATTATTATTATTATTATTATTATTATTATTATATAATAGCTCTATTTTAGATATTGAGCACTCTCCATATTATTTTGCACTTGGTTCGACACAAACCCACAAAGTGATTTAGTGACAACCAACACTGTTATAATATAATTATATATATATATATATATATATATATAGGTCATCAATGTTACTCGGCCTCATATTTTTTTACATAATTTACTCTGTCTATATCTATGCATATATATGAATTGCCCCAAACCCTCTGCACGAGCAAGATGTGACACAACAACTTTTGAATGGAATTTAGAAGGCTTGAATTCATAGTTTTCCTTCTCTTAGACTTGTTGCCATACCAACCTTAGGAGACTAATCTGCCCTATTTACTATATAGCTGGAGGGAGGATAGTTGAATTCATACCTTTTCAAAGTCTGTTAGCGCTATGGGAAATGCAAATAGCCTCGTCCAGCATATGAACTTGTGTCGCCGTGTTCATTTCATACGACGATAACCATTATAAAAGCACCTCCAAACTTTACTATATGTATAATTTGGCACATAAGAAGAATAAGAAGTGCCCGTGGTGTAATGGTTATCGTCGCAGGGTATGGACACGGCGACACGAGTTCAAATCCTGGACCTGACTGATTGCATTTACCCTTGGGAAAGGTATGAATCCAATTATTCTCCCTCCAGCTATGGGTAAATAGTAGGTCTGACTAGGTTCTTCAGCCTTGGTGAGGCAACTAGTCTAGGAGAAGGAAAACTCTGAATTGAAACCTGTTAAACTCCGCTTAAAAATTGACCTTGTGTCATATCATGCCCGAGCGGAGGGGTTGGGTAAATATGGATATGATAAGAAGAAGAATAAGAAGTATGATTTTATATATAAAAGAATTTTAGCATCAAACTACATTAAAAAGAAAAAAAAAACTTTTCAAATCTCTCTGTATGGCACATGTAACGTTACGCCCCTCTCCCCCACACACTTTACCATTTCACTTCTTACGGCCGGCCGGTGATCAACTAGTGGTTCGAGGGGGGTAACGCACATTTCTTGCCACCACAAGAATACGAGCGAGGGGACCGGAGAAAATAGAAGGACAAACGAACAAACACGAACAATGCTTGGGGTTAACCAAGAGCAGAAGGAGGAGTTATGCAACACTATATGCATGTGCAGACTAACGCTAGCGTGGGTTACAAGCGAAAATTCCACAAAGCAACTGGAATGCCGACATCTCTTGACTCGATCTTCTTCGCTGGACCCTATCTTCTCTGCTACTGTCTCCGGAGTCGACCGCATCAGTCCCTGGTTCCTCGCCAACTCTTCTGCTGACTCGCCTCTCTGCTGTCCCGTCGCCAACTGCCTATCAGCTCCTTTCTCCAACCAACTCTCTTTCGCGTCTCCTTACCACTTCCGGATACGGCGAGATTTCAGGTCCAAAAATCCTTTGTCTGTTTTGGCGCGAAACCAGACAAAGGAATTTTGGACCTGAAATCTCGCCGTATCCGGAAGTGGTAAGGAGACGCGAAAGAGAGTTGGCGGGCCACCCATATAATGTTACACACAGCTAATACTTTACAACAAACCAATCAGTAAAATCTAAAACAATATTTTCTCTTAATCTATACATTTTTTCAAGCCAAATGTTTTTACCCCAGGTTTATCGCCAAAGCTGACGCCAGAATTTTTTATGTCAACCGTTTAATCTCAGAGCCAGAGAACAAATCCCATGCACACTCACACTTATAAATACACACACAAGCACATGCACATACATGTGAAGCTCTTTGCATTATATGATGCAAATACCCATGGGAAAAGTATGCGGGCAACTTTCTCCCTCAGCGTCCGGGTAAATAGTAGGGTAGACTGGCTCTTTAATCTTAGTATGGTAACTGGTCAAGGCGAAGGAAATCTTTTACTTCAAACCTGTTAGAGGGGTAAGTCCACATCCCCAATTAGTGTCCTGGATATTATAGTAAACAATCTGATGGTAAGGTTCCAGTATTGCTGGAGCTTTGGGGAATGCGGAGCACCCTTTATTGCCATTGCTCCAAGGTCCACTCTGGTCGGGAATGGAAGTACTTGATAGGGCCCTATCTATGGGTTAAATAAAACTAACTGCATACTTATGGTAAACTGAATTGCTAGAATTAGAACTGTTTGACTAAACTGGATAGCTTGAAATAGAAATGTTTTTGACAATTAAACTGTGTACTTACATTTAAACTGCGTACTTATGCTAAACTGAATTGTTTAAAATGGAACTGTTTTTGACACTGAAACTGTACTTACACTAAACTGAATTGTTTAATATAGAACTATTTTGAGATTTAGCTGTGTAAACAAAATCTGTACTCATACTAAACTGAATTAGCTGAATTAGAACTGTTTGAATAAACTGAATAGCTTGAAATAGAAATGTTTTTAACAATTAAACTGTGTACTGATGCTAATCTGAATTTTTTGAAATAGAACTATTTGCATAAAAATGGTTTTGGCGTTAAATAAACTACAAGGGTTGATATGCCATAAAACCTAAACAATTAACCAATCAAACCCGTTAAACTTCGTTTAAAATCTCACCTCGTGTTGCGTTTAGCTCGTGCACAGGAGTTGGGTAAATTCCCCCCACCTATATATATATATATATTTATATATATATATATATATATATATTTATATATATATATATATATATATTTATATATATATATATATATATATATTTATATATATATATATATATTTATATATATATATATATATTTATATATATATATATATATTTATATATATATATATATATATATTTATATATATATATATATATATATTTATATATATATATATATATATATATTTATATATATATATATATATATATATATTTATATATATATATATATATATTTATATATATATATATATATATTTATATATATATATATATATATATATTTATATATATATATATATTTATATATATATATATATATATTTATATATATATATATATATATTTATATATATATATATATTTATATATATATATATATATATATATATATTTATATATATATATATATATATATTTATATATATATATATATATATATATATTTATATATATATATATATATATATTTATATATATATATATATATATTTATATATATATATATATATATTTATATATATATATATATATATATATATTTATATATATATATATATATTTATATATATATATATATATATATTTATATATATATATATATATATATATATATATTTATATATATATATATATATATATATTTATATATATATATATATATATATTTTTATATATATATATATATATATTTATATATATATATATATATATATTTATATATATATATATATATTTATATATATATATATATATATTTATATATATATATATATATATATATTTATATATATATATATATATATATTTATATATATATATATATATTTATATATATATATATATATATATTTATATATATATATATATATATATATATATTTATATATATATATATATTGCGCAAAAAAAGTAAAATGATTGAATGAAACCCCGATCAACAAATTTATAAATTTTTATTCTTTGAAATTGGGCGTAAAGTTTATTGAAAAATAAAAGTTGCAAAGTCTTTTCTTGTAGCAGAGTTAATATTACTTAGAGTATATATGCCTTAAATAGAAGATAGTTCAGATTTAATGAGTAAAGTATAGCATTAATTATCAGCTTAAAATAAAGGGACATTTTTGTGTCGAAAAATTATTTTTGAATGACAATGTCATTATGTAGAGAAGGAAATGTGTTCATGCTTTTACTTTTATGCACTTGCCGATGGAATTTTTATCAGCAAGGAGCAGATAAATCATTTTAACCCAATAAAAATATAAATAAAACATTCGTTCAATTGAAGAAAATTTAAATGAAGATGAAATTGAATGCATTCTTGGAAGAAGAGAATGTAGACCTTCTCTCTAAAAAAAAAAAAAAAAAAAAGAAAAAAAAAGGAAAAAAAGAAGAAATTGCAATGTGAAGTAAGTATAACATAATTCATTCTTAGCTAAGAAATCTTTAATTTTTCGTTTATTTAAACAATTAAGGTTTGCTCGAAATTAGATTTTTAAAAAAGTTGATGATTAATTCATGTTTTCGATTGGTAAAAAATTGTAGTCCAAATATTCTTGAAGGGAAAAGATTACATCAATATTTTGCTGTTTTGTGCCTTCAAGTTTTTCGCTCCAAGTCAAATATTGTTGTCGGCGAAGTATTTTGGAATTTGAAAACTAGTGCAAAAGCGCCAATTGGTTGATAAATTAAAAAATACAGAAACAAAAATGAAAACTTCTGGAGCCGATTTTTTTTTTTTTTTTTTTGCGCAAAAAAAAGTATGGAAATCAATTGAGTTCCTATATATATAAATATATATATAGTTTGAGCATCTAATATCCAGGAGGAAATTCCTAAAACGTGGCGCCTTTTTTTTCTTAACAATCGTTTCCTTACACAATAAAAATCAATTCTCGTCATTTTCTAGCGGTATCTAAACTCATTTCTATTTCATGTTTTGTCATTGAAAGAATTTATTTAAATCACCAGAAACTAAAAATATTTATATACTCTGTACACATAAAAAAAAAACCCTCCCATATTGCTTCTTGCAAAAATTAACACACAAAAGAGACAATATCAGGTTTAACTCAACTTCCTGTTATTTGCTTAACGTTTGCTTTTTATTTTATAATTCATTTCAGTATTAACCCTTTTTTTTTCACAGAACCCAGAAGTCTCCTTTGCCTCAATATTAAGCTACTCATCTGCTCATTGTCCTAGTGGCTTGAGTGTTCGCCAATGGTCCGAGAGACCTTGGTTCAATCCCACGTCGAGTCATACCAATGACTTTAAAAATGGTACTTGATACCTCCTTGCTTAACACTCAGCAATATAAGGTTCGTATCGAGGGTAGAGTGGAGCAATCCTGGGAAAGGAGTAGCGCCCTCCCCTACACCTCGGTGTAGTAGCTATTGAAAAAGGAGTCTTCTAGTCGCCCTCGACTACCGTCGCCAACTTACTTTTCTTACCAACTCATTATGATAATTTGCTAAAATTCACGTTATCTTCCTAACTCTTATTTAAACCTAGTCTGGCGCCACACCATCCCATCATATTTGGGGGATACGTGTCGAAGATTCAATAATTTTAAGAGACTGTATAAATATAAATTTGAAGGTGTGTTAGACGAAATTATTCGTTTGGTCAAGATACATATTAATTATATCGAAATCTAGACTGATACAAGGTCACAATTTTTGAGGACTTAATAAAATAAGGATCGAAATCAATATACCAGCCAAATAGTCTATTAGTCTAGATTACTAAATTAAATTCTTTGTGTCTAAGTATGGGCCTACGTTTCTACGATTTTCGATTTACGTCTGCTTAGAGTTTGGTGGTTATTTCTATATATACACGTGTGTGTACGTACAGAAAAGTGTGTGCAGTTGTTAATATCTTTTAAGTATGGCTCAGTGCTTTTGCGCTGAAATATGTGTAAAGGTCCGTTGTACGTGGTGTAACCCATCTGTGCCCAAGGATAAGGGAAAGAAAGAAAGAAAGAAAGAAAGAAAGAAAGAAAGAAAGAAAGAAAGAAAAGAAAAAGAAAACGAAAATAAAAAAAGAAAGAAAAGAGGAAGAAGAGAAGCAGAAGAAGAAAGAATGGAGAAATAGGTAAATTAAGAAAGAAAGAAAGAAAGAAAGAAAGAAAGAAGGAACGAAAGAAAGAAAGAAAGAAAGAAAAGGAAAAGAAAAGGAAAAATATAGAAAGAAAGAAGAGAAACAGACAAAATAAAAAAAGAAAGATAAGAGAAAGAAGAGAAGAAAAAAGAATGGAGAAATAGGCAAATTAAAAAACAAAGAAAGAAAGAAAGAAAGAAAAGAAAAGAAAAAAAAAGAAAAGAAAAAAATATAGAAAGAAAGAAGAGAAAGAGGGTAGAATAAAAGAGAAAGAAGAGAAAAAGAAGAGAAGCAGAAAAAAAGACTAGAGAAATATGCAAATTAGAAAAGAAAGAAAGAAAGAAAGAAAGAAAGGAAGAAAGAATCAATGTAAAACTACATGGAGGGTAATACATCAGAAAAAGAAAAAAAATGAAGATTAAATCCACCAGCGTTAAAAGTAAATAAATAAATACAGGAATGAGTAAAAAAGAAAATGAAAAAAAGAATCGTGTGTATTTCTATCTCTGCACATTCATGAGAGCCTAACTTAAAAAATCTTTATGTAGAAAACTAAACGTGATTCCCCGGTCTTTCCAGCTCCTGTACATATCTCTCAACATTTTTAAAGATGGTTTGATTTGGTTTCTTTGTTTGATGGCATATCAACTTTCGTGAGTTATTTAATGCTAAAGCCATCCTTATAGAAGAACCCATAGCTGGGAGGATTTAGGGAGTCTTACCTTTCCCCAAGGGTGTTTGTCGGAAAGTGAAGTTGCCCAGTCAGCTGGTGCTGTAAAATACACCATCTGCACCTCTGCAGAGGGGTAAGACCCCCAGAAGAGTGTCCTGTTTATGACACTAAACAATGTGATGGGGAGTTTCCTGTGATGCTGGAGCTTTGGGGAATGCAGAGCATCCATTCATTGCCATCGCTTCAAGGTCTACTCTGACCCGGAGTGGTAGCACCTGATAGGGCCATATCTATGAGTCACGTAGAGCTAAACTGCGCACTTATGCTAAACTGAATTGTTTGTATAAGAACAATTTGACTAAACTGAATCACTTGAAATTGAAATGTTTTTGACAATTAAACTGTGTTCTGACATTTAAACAGCGCATTTATGCTCAACTAAATTGTTTGAAATGAAACTTTTTTTGCATGGTAAACTGAATTGTTTGAATTTGTACTGATTATTTGTATATAAAAGGATTTTTCATATCAACCTTCTCGGGTTATTAAATCTCAAATCCATCCTTCTAGAAGAACAATAGTGGTACAATTTAACCCATAGCTGAGAGGATAAGGGGGTTCATACCTTTCCCAAGGTTATTTGTCCGAAGGTAAACGTAAAAGCGTGACTGGAGTTCGAAATCGTCTACTACAAATCGGCAGTCCCGCATTCACACCAATAAGACGTCCAATAAATATATTTTTGTATTGTAATTCAGGAGCTGTCCGTGCGTGTGTGTTTCAGTATATATATATATATATTCCTATAAATAATCATATGTATGAATATTGGTATGTCGAACTGTATTTTGGGAGTATGTGTGATGTAATCTTATGTGATGTGTGTACGTGTGTGTGTGTGTGTTTATCAGTGCTTAAATCTATATATGAGTGCACGCATGCGCGTCCATTTTTTCTTTTTTAAATCTGTACGTCTGTGCATATACTTTCGTGGCGTGTGTGCCGAAGAGTCACCTCTTTGTTAGTCGGCATTTCTACAAGAAGAAATAAAAGGGTCCCCATGTCCTCTCTTAAGAAAAAAAGAAGAAGAAAAAAAAAACAGAAAGAAAAACGAAAGAGAAAGAGCGGTGGTAAAAAAATATATATTTTTCAAATTCGTCCAAAACCAAGCAGCCTCTGCTTCTCACTACCCTCGGCTCCAGAGAGTCGCACACTTCCAACGCTTCACACAACATTGAGTATAAGAGAGAGAGATATTTGTCATCGACAAACTCCTTACTCTCTTCTCTATTTTCTCTCCAAGTCACACCCGCCTCTTTAAGCTCCCTAGCGATCTTCACCCAGGTATCTCGCCACCCTTTCTCTTCCTCTGTCTCTCTTCGGTTCAAATATCTCCAAATCTCAGCCATTTCTTACTAACGTTCCTTCTCTCTCTCTCTCTCCCTTTCTCTCTCTCCCTTCCTTCCCATCAACCACACTCTTCTGGATTTTTACGCCTTACCGCCTCTACGATTCCTTCGCCGCCGTGGCCCCATCGCCTCCCACTTGCCATGAAACGCGTCCTTTTTACCCTCTGCTATCCCATCCCCTAAATTTACACCCTCTCACCATCCGACATCATACGAGTCCGTTTTACACAGACTAAGACTTGATATGTTCACTTACGCGAGCAATGGTTACCATACAGCAATGCGAACAGACAGATGAGAAAATACAAATACGTTTCTAAAGTGAGGAAAATATATCCCATACATACACAAGTGTACATTTATATTGACTCACAATTCAAAAAAGAATGTACATCACCAAAGAGGGAAAGTTGTACCCTCATGACATTGTCCCTCAGTTTGATCCACAGAAAAAAAACAAACAAAAAAAAACAAACTATTATTATATCAACCCTTGCGAGTTTTTTTTTTTTACACCAGTTTTAACTGGAGGTTTTTCACTGGAGTCTGAGTGACAGCAAGTAACTTCTGGTCGCTATTCTAGTCGATCTTAACAATGCTTTCTGTCTGTACGGTTTCGATCCTTGCTCTGATTTTCACTTCCTAAGCCTCTGGGAAACGTTTCAAGTACACCAACTACAATCGGTATCACCGTCACCCTCATGTTCCACAAATTTTTAATTCTCTAACAAGGTCCAGCATTAGTCTTATTTATTTATTCATTTATTTTATTATATTTTATTTTTATTTATCTATTTTTGTCTTTTTTTTTTTTTTTTCGCTTTCTTTCATTTTCATTCTGTGGGCCACTGGAACGGTAAAATCCACTAAAGGGCATTTTTTTGTTAACACAAGGTCTTGTCTTCTGGCCGGGATAAGATTATCTATTTTTATTATTTTATTCATTTGAGGGTTTTTCACTCCAGTGTTAGCCGATGGTTTCTCACTGGGGTTTGAGTGGCAGCACGTCTCCTCAATTCTCCAGGAATCCTTAGTATTCTGGCTGATCTTAATAATGTTGTTGTTTGGAACCATCCAAACAACAACTCGTCCTCTTACTTCCAACTCCTCCAGTCCCTTTATCAATCCTTCGGCGAGCGCACCAATTAATTGTGTCATCGTCACCTTCAGGTTCCACAGTTTTTTAAAGTTCCCTATCAACGTCTGGTAATCTTTCTTTTCACCTTTTAGTTTTACCCTGAGGTCAGTCGAGATGGCAAAGTCCCCTAATCGGCAGGTTCTCATTTTTTTGTTGTTGACTATCACAAGGTCTGGTTGTCTGGCTGAGATTAGGGGATCCGTTGTATCTTAAAATCTTTTTTATAAGACAGATTTTAAGTTGTGCGTATTCCATTTGTTCTTATGGTCAAATTTAAACTTCTTGCACAATTCCCACTGGATCACCATCCCCACCCAGTCATGTATAATCTTATACTCTTTTTTTGCGCTAGCTTACTACATTTGCTTATTTTGTGAGTGATTGCTTAATCTTAATCACCATATAATCTACTTCTGTTATTTTGTTGTGTCTTGTCTATTTTTGCTTTGACATAGTCCTTACAGCGTTGTTCTATACTGCAATCAGAAGCGATTCAGTTTCCCTGTTATCATAAGTATTATTCCTTGCAAAATTTTCACTCCAATGTTAGCTGATGGCCTATCACATTATTATTATTATTATTATTATTATTATTATTATTATTATTTACTCCTTGAGAGTTTTTCACATAAGTTTTAGCTGATGGTATTTCAATGGAGTTTGAGTGACTATAAGTCTCTTTAAGTCTCCTGGACTATTCCCAGTATTCTGGCCGTTCTCAGTAATGTTGTTGTTTGGATGGTCTCCACTCGTCCTCTTATTTCCAAGTCCTCCAGTCCCTTAAATAACCCTTTGGTGACTGTACCAAAAGCACCAATCACGATTGGTAAAATTGTCACCTTCATGTTCCGTAGTTTTTTCAATTCCTTGCCAAGGTACACGAACTTATCCTTCTTTTCACTTTTTATAAGTTTTATTCTGTGGTCAGCCGGGACAGCAAAATCCACAATTTTATAAGTTCTTTTTCTTTGTTGATTATTGTAAGGTCTGGTTTTCTGACCGAGATGAGGGGATCCGTTTATATGTCAAAGTCCCAGAGGAGTTTATGGGTGTCATTCTCTAGGACATTTGTTCGTATGGTCAAATTTAAATTTCTTGCACGTTCCTCAGTGGATCACCTTGCCCACCCAGAGGTATCTAGTCTTATACTCCTTCTGTGCTAATTTGCTGTATTCGCTTATTATGTGATTGATGGTTTAGCCTCTATCACTGCATAACCTACATTTGCTGTTTTGTTGCGTATTATTATTATTATTATTATTTCACTCCTTCGGAGTTTTTCACCCCAGTGTTAGTTTGTATTCTTTCACTGAAGTTTAGGTGACAGCAAGTCTCCACAGGTCCGTGATACTCTTCTGGGTATTCTAGCCGAACTTAAGAATGCTGTGTTCTGTATTCTGTATTGTTCCGATTCTTCTGATTTCCGCTTCCTCCAATCTCTTTTAGCGTGACAACTATTATTGGTATCACCGTCAGCCTCATATTCCACAGCGTTCTTTAAATTGTCTGGCAAGATCTTAGTATTTTTTATCGTTTCGCTTTCTTTCATTTTTACTCTGTGGTGGGCTGGAACAGCAAAAACTACCAGGTGACGAGTTCTTTTTTCTTCTTGATTAACACAAGGTATGGTCTTCTAGCATGAACTGAGTGATCCGTATATATCTCACGGTCTCATAGAATCTTATACGTCTCATTTTCTAGGGCATATCAAACCTTTTGCATATACCATTTGTTAGAATGGTCAAATTTCAATTTCTTGTACATTTCCCAGTGGATCACCCTTCCCTCCCAGTCATGCGTAATCTGGTACAATTTTTGTGCTACTTTTCTACATTTCGTTTATTATATTATCAACTGTTTAATCAGTTTCCCCATAACATACTCTTGCTATTCTGATGCGTTGGTCCTCATAGTGTTATTTTGTTCAGCTATTAAAAGAGGTTCTATTTCTCTCTTGAGGTTTCCTCTTCTTGCCCATGTCCAAGTCAATATTCTACAGCCAATTACGACAGTGTGGTGTAAGTTTTGCTCGTTATTCAACACTGTTGTGACCATGCGATTGCCCTAATGATTTCGTCCCTGCTTTTCCAGTTATGTGGTAATCAACTAATCATTTGTTTGCACACAGTCAATTAGCTTCAACTATTGTTATCTAATACAAACAATTCAGTTTATCATAAATCATTTGTTTGTATACAGTTAATTGGTTTCAAGTATTGCTATTTAACTCTAATACAGGGTGGAACGATAAAATTGTCGCCCTAAAGAAAACAACACTACAGATTTATTTTAAAACTTTTATTGAAAAAATCAATTCAGGTAACTTGATTATGTTGTAGAGCTGACATTTATTCAATGTAGCTGCCTTCAGCTTCAATCACCGCCTCGATACGGATCTGGAACTGGGAGCGTGCCTTTTCCACAAGCGCCGGCGGGAGCTCGGCGAGTACTCGGCGGATGGCGGCGATCAGGCTGGCTTTTGTGTTGTGGGAGGTTATGTTGATGATGTTCTCGACGTATGACCAAACGAAGTAGTCCAGCGGGTTCAGGTCAGGGGAGGAGGGGGCCCGTGAAAGAAGGGTACAAAGTCGTAGCACTCCTTCTGAAGCCAAGCCTGGGTCTCATTGGACTTGTGGGCTGGCGCCGAGTCCTGCTGCCACACCCAGGGTCTGCCACCGGGCACCTGATTGCACCAGGGAATCACCACACTCTTCAGCACATCCAGGTACACTTTAGTGTTGACTTTCAAGCCGACTTCGAAGATGTGAGGTGGTATGATGTAGTCCTCACTTGAAACCACATTAAAGACCATTACCGTAGCCGGAAACTTTGTTTTCATCACCCTGGGCACGTTACTGTTATTCGTGGTAATCCAGGTTTGCATTTTGAGGGTGCTGGCCATGATCCTGTTGTCATAACTTGGATCGGTAGAGAGTACGAGTTGTACAGCGGTTCATCTCCGATCTCGCTCGTTGAACATTGTGTTACTTTCAGACATGATAGAAAGCACCTATCGCTCTTTGAATTTGTACACAACTGGCCAACTAGTAGGTGGTCTGCAACAAAAAAATAAAACCGGTTTTCATTAAACAGAAATGGAATCATATCGTCTTTTCTAGGGCGACAATTTTATCGTTCCACACTGTATTTTAATTCAACATTATTCATTTGTTTGAACTCGTTTAAATAGTTTCAAGTATTGATATATAATACAAAAAATTCAATTAACCATTAATCATTTATTTACACATTTGTATTGCTATTTAACACTAATAATTTCGATTTGATCCCGACCAGATTTTATACAATATCGCTAAAATTCTTCCGACCACAGTACTGTTTAAATTGTGAAAAATTTAAGAATAACGATGAATATCTGTAATATACTATCACTCAACCCTTAAAAAAGAGTAGTACCGATAATGATTAACACATCTGGAAGAACAAGAAAGACATTCGAAGAAGAAAATGATGATGGATATCTGTAACTTACTCTACAGTAGATTATATCGCATCGAGTGATAACAAATTTTAGATTTTCCTAAATATTCTTAGTATGTTTATTGAAATTGAGAAAATAGCTTAATTAGGGTACGAAAATTTTATGTCAAATATTTGTTTGCATATTCCGTTAAAACGAATAATGCAATTTCCAGTCCAGTTTACGATTAAATAATAATAGGATGAAGTATGTATTCATACTCAGAGGAATGATCTTCTTTAACAGAAAGGCGTATCAAATGCCAAATTTTGGGTAATTTCCGTTATTCATTTGCAAATAGTTCTAATATAAATTCTACAAATATGGAGAGGTATAGCATCAATCTTAATAGCCGCCTGACTGTGGTCTCTCAGCGAAACTATAGAAGAAAGAGATGAGCATTGTTTTCATTTGTCTGAGCCAAGTAAGTATCCGGGATAGAGAAAAGAAAATATAGCAATGTGATCATTCGAAAGGGAAATTATCAACCTCCATAGATTTGGAAAAATATTTGGGAGATACAAAAGTGTCCGGAATTCTTCGAGAAAATGTTTTTCTTATATAAATCCAGAGAATGATTATTCATTCATCAAAATATTTTCGCAAGCTTTTAATGATCTTGTAGCACCTTTCAGCTAAAGGATAAATAAATATTCTATCATAAGATAAGATGCCAGATGAGATTCGATGAATTTGCCGAGACGTTTTTTGGTTTTTTTGATTAGTTGGAATAGCACGTATTGAATTAAGTGATTCTTTGAAGTGTCAGGACTAAAGAATATGCTGTTCTTTCAACTGCAGCTTCATGTTTGGTTTGGTTTTAGTTTATTTGTTTAATGGCATATTTACCTTCGTGGGTTATTTAATGCCAGAGTGATCCTTGAAGAAGAACTAACAGCAGTGGTACTATTTAACCCATAGCTTAGGTGAGGAAGGAGTTCATGCGTATCCCCAAGGGTATTGGTACGAAAGGGAACGTAATAACACGACTGGAGTTCGAACACCCTTACTAATAATAGTCTAATGGCATATCAATCTTCATGGGTTATTTAATGCTAAAGCCATTCTTGTAGAAGAACTGCTGGGGTACTATTTAACCCATAGCTTAGATGATGAAGGAATTCATACGTTTCCCCAAGAGTATTGGTACGAAAGGGAACGTAATAACACGACTGGAGTTCGAACTCCTATACTAATATTAGTTTAATGGCATATCAGTCTTCTAGGGTTATTTAATGCTGAAGCCATTCTTGTAGAAGAACTGCAAGGGTACTATTTAACATATAGCAGGCGTGGATATAGGGGTTCATTCCTCTCCCGAGGATTTTATTTCGACAGTGAAAGTAATTGCGCGACTGAAGTTCGAACTCACTTATTGCGATATCGTAATCCAGCACGATAAACACAACGTCGTGAAGAATCCCTCTGGTTTGTATGTTTACATGTTACGTTGTATTCAAAACGTGACGACGGGTGTTGCCATGCTGGAAAATAATTGGGAGACGTCGTTGTGCAGTAAAGGTTATTTTCATACAAATTTAAAGGAACCAATTGCAGAGTAAAATAATTTGTAGGTTCCAGCAATTTATAATTAAAATACTTTTTCAGTCTTTCCTCTTGGTTGCCCAGTCGACTGGGGCTGTAGAATAAACTGACTGCTTCTCTGCAGACGGGTAAGACCAACACACAAGAGTGTCATAGATATGACATAAAACAATATGATGGTAAGGTTCCAGTAATGCTGGAGCTTTGGGGAATGCGGAGAACCCCTTTATTGCTATAGCTTCAAGGTTCACTCTGGCCCGGAATGGTAGCACTATCTATGGGTCAAATAGAAATAAACTGTGAACGTTCGTAAAACTGAATTGCTTGAAATAGAACTGTTTTTGACATTGAAATTGTGTACTTATGCTAAACTGAATTGTTTGAAATAGAACTGTTTTGATACTGAAATTGTGTACTAAACCAAATTGTTTGAAATACAAGTATTTTTGACAATAAACTGAGTGCAAGCACATATCTAAACTTATACGAAACTGAGTTATTTGAAATAGAACTGTTTTTACATTTTACTGAGTGTAAACAAAAAAACTATACTTATGCTAAACCGAACAGTTTAAAATAGAACTGTTTATATGATTAAAAATGGATTTGGCATGAATAAACTTCAATTGTTGATGTGCCATAAAACAAACCCAACCAAATCTTCCTCTTGATAAAATTTTAAGTTATGAAGGGAAGCAGATAAAGTTGAAAAAGATAGAAAATAAATCTAGCCAAATACTCAAAACTCTTTATTCAAATTTTTTGTTTCACTCCATTTCTTTTTCACAATGAATACTTTTTCTTCTCTCATTTTTCTTTTTTGTTGCTTTTCTTTTTAGAAAAGATAATAAATCAAATTAGTAAAAATAATAAATAAAAAGTTATTAATTATCTTTATTTCATTTTTTGTGTTACAGTAATATTTACTTTTAAAAAAGATAAAGATCCTCCAAGAAGGTATCATTCTGCTATAAGACTAAATACAAAAAAAAAAAAAAAAAAAAAAATGGATGTTTTCCATTCAATGAAAATGTTTTTTGTCCAAGAAGTGCCAAAAATATTTCAGTAAGCAGCTGTTCCTTGAAAGAGGGCTTTAAAATAACTACAAAATTAAGTGATTGGAGCCAATTTTAAATAAACGGCTAAAATGTCCATTACATTATGCAAAAGCTGCTGCTGGGAAATTTTGCATCAATTGAAAAACTCCTTTGTTCCACCCGTAATTTCCACCCGTAATTTCCTACTGCTTCACAAGCCTGGCACTCGCCTCAGGTGGGTGACGTTGATCCGAATCGCCTGGTCCCAGAGAGCTGTTCCCACAGGCAATACATGCTATGCAGGGCTGTGTTCATTGCTTGGCGCCCTGGGGCACCCCAATTGGGGAATGTTGATGGGATGAAGCATTTTTGCGATGGCCTTGAATAAATCATGATTTGTGCATGGCTCCTCAAAATAAAATGACCTTATGTCAGATCCTACTTGTTGAAATGTTAGATAAATATCTCCACCCATATATTTTTTTAAAGTTCAGCTGCCCTGGATTCAGATCCATTTTTTGTAACAATGTATTTTTCTTCGCTTGTAAGTACTTTGTTTTAAAAATAAAACAAACACTACTCCACCAAAAAAAAAACTAAATGAAAAGAAACAAACAAAATTAAGAAAAACAATAAAAAAAAACTTTTTGCTTTCGGGAAGGTACGAGAAACGAGTAAATATCAACATATATTGGTTTTATAAATGCAAGTGAAATACATTTTCATAAATTTTAAATTTTCTCTAAAACTTGTAAACGACACATTAAATTGTTAAATAGCCGACTAATATGTCCCTAACTTTATGCAGAAGATCGTTTAGTTTGGTTGTTTTGGTTTTGTGGTTTTGTGGGTTATTTAATGCCAAATCCTGTTAATATATATAGCATGGAGCTGCATCATGGGCCTACTACGTCTCTGCATAGGAGTAAGACCTCCACATTCTGCGAGTATCCTAGATATGACACTAAACTGCAACTGTTTGTGAGGCTCCCGTCCTTAAGCTTTGAGGAATATGGAGTACCCCTTCATTGCCATTACTCCCATTTCCACATTAACCCGGTGAAGTAGCACCTGATAAAGTTCCATATGTGGGCAAAAAAGAAGTTAGACAGTTTAACTGTATGCAAAAAAAGGACTGATATAATAAAAATTTGTTTGTGTTTCATAGCAATGTTTGAAACCATTTAACTGTGTGCAAACAAATGAATTCTTGCTCGTTTAAAAATGTTATCAACAAAACGGGCGTTTACAAAGCATAAATATTTAATATTTATAATTAGGACTTGGCAGTAAATAACCAACAGGAATTGATATGCCATAAAACCCAACCTAACAAACAATCAAAGTGTGTATGTAAGTTTATTTAAAAAAGATTCAGAACTCATTTGTTTGATCATAGTTAAATGGCTTCAAGCACAGAAAATGATTAAATATTTCTATTTGGGACGCTAACAGATGTTACCACTTCGGGTTCGTTTGGAACAGGGTATAATTGCAATGAAGGAGTACACCACATTCCCAAAATCTCCAAGACTGGAGCCTCACCATCAGATGCAGTTTAGTGTCATATCTAGGACACTGGTTGGGAGGCGCTTACCCCTCTGCAGACATGCACTCGGGTTATTCTGTTGGGTGAGCAGAAGATTGTTCTGAGGAATGTTGTATCGGATAAACTATTAACATCGGCCGTTTTAAGTTTTTGAATACCGTAAACTGAATATAGGCGTTTGGTTGAAAAGTGCTTTTAAGTGAAATCATATTGAGGTTGTAGGTTCAATCCCAACTACAAGTAAAGTAGCAAGGAATGCTTACGATTGCTTAACATTTGTACCCGGCCAAGTTTAACGGAATTAGAACACTCTAAGTAAGTTGGCGACTGTAGTCCAGGGCGACCCAAAGGCTCCCTTTTCAATAGCTACTACACCGAGGTGTAGGAGAGGGCGCTACTCCTTTCCCTGGATTGCTCACTTTACCCTTGATCCATACCTTATAATGCTGATTGTTACGCAACGAGGTATCAAGTACTATTTTTTAAGTCTTTGGTATGACGCGACCTGGGATTGAACCCCGGTCTCCCAGACCATTGGTGAACACTCTTCCCACTGGGCCAATGAACCAGTAGAACAATCTACCTCGTGGAATAAATAAAGGGGTCACTTCGAACTTCTTTGTGGGTTCCTGAGTTCGACATGAAACACATGAAGAAAGCCGAATAAACTTTGTGAATATAACGATGAAGATAAAGACAGTTGTTGAAGATTGATTTTTGCATGTGTCAACCAAAGACAGAAAGACAAATCTTTGATTGTTATCCGATATACCTTTGCCTTAGTACATTTTCCAAGATTCTGTCAATTTCCTAAAGAGTGGAAAAGGTGTACAGCAGTTTAGTGACCGCACAAAAAATTAATTCGCACTTCTAAGATTTCCCTAACACTAAACCAAAGGTAATACTACTCACATCTTTTATTAAACAATATTAGACTCCTTAAACTAATTCACCTTATGAGACTATTAATTCATCCATACATAAAGATCAAGATAAATGAATTAATGTAAAACGTTACCCCCTCACCCCCCACATTATCTCTCTCTGGCTTCTAACCATGTCTTCTTCTTAGCCGGCCGGTGATCAACTAGTGGCTGAGGGGGCAACGCACATTTCTTTACCTACACAAGAATACGATCGAGGGAAACAGGAGAAAACAAAACAGACGAACAAACACGAACAAAGCTTGGGGTTACCAAGAGCAGAGGAAGGTATGCAACACTACATGCATGTGCATTCCTGATAGCAGATATGGACTAACGCTAGCGTGGGTTACTAGCGAAAATTCCACAGTTATACTGGAATCAGACATCTTGAGACTCTTCTTCACTGGACCCTATCTTGTCTCCTCGCCTCTCTGCTCGGTGTCTGGTGTTGACTGCCCCTCCGTGGATCCACGCCAACCTCTCTGTTCGCCTCTCTCTTGTCCAGTCTCAACTGCCCTCCGTGGTCTCCTGCCGCAACTGCCTTCTCTCCTGTCCAGCCACCAACTCCCTGTCTCCTGTCCAACTACTAACTGCCTCTCCTGGGTCGCGTCGTCAACTCTCATTCGCCTCCCCGTACCACTTCCGGGTACGGCGAGATTTCAGGTCCAAGAATCCTTTGTCTGGTTTCGCGCCAAAACAGACTCGTCTGCTTTGGCAGCCTACCCCCATAGTGCTACATTAAGTCAATGGTTCACTGACTGACATATCGAATCAAAAATATTTTCTTAAACCATTCATTCGACTCATATTGGAAATGATAAAACAACTATTATCACTACATCAAAAGCAAGAAAAAAGTTGACAAAACCTAAATCCGGATCATGCTCACCCGTCCTTTTATCGCCTCTAACAACTATTTAAAAATGTTCAAGCCAAAGGGCATGCGTAAAGGCAATGAAAAGCACATGTCTTTACGGTACGTTTGTTTAAAAGTTGGTCCGTCTTTTTTTGTTGTTGACTCCAATCATATCAAGCTAAAAAAAAAAAAAAAAAAAAAAAAAGAGAGAAAAAAAACGGTCGGCATTATTTCAACTGAAACCAACGTTTTGAAAAGAAGTTGGAATGAGTTTTTTCCTGAAAGACAAACTGCAGTGCTGTGGGGGTTTGCGTTAAAAAGGCACGTCGATGATTATCAAGAAACACTCTTTCGAGACACACCTGCTTACTGTAATATTTTTAGCACTTCTTAAACAACAAACGTTTTCATTGAAAAGAAAACTCTCTTTTTGTTTGTATCTAGTCATGTTGTAGAATGATACCTACCTTGGAGGATTTCTTTTTTTGCCTTTATTTTTCTTTTTTTTAATATCGTTGTAACACAAATACTGAAAAAAGAAAAGCAGAAAAAAATTATCAGAAGAAAAAAACTTATTTAAAGAAAACAAATTTGGTGGAAAGATTTCGAATGGTGTTGAATATTCGGGTAAGTTCCTTCAGTGGATTATTTGGCAAAGAATGAAGAAAATTACTGCTATAATATATTTGACGAATATCTATAGAAAAACACTTTGGCACACTCATAATTGCATCAAATTGAATTCTGGGATCAACATCAAGGAAATATCCGGTCGACAGATACAACTGTGTTCTATGGCAGACGCCTGAAAGATCCTAGTTTAGAATAGGATCACAATAACAAAACATTCGGTGATTTTGATAGACACTTCTAAGATTTCCTCAGCACTAAACAAAAGATAATGGTGAGGACATTTTTATTGAACTCTTTAAAATTATTCACTATATGGGGCCACTAATTCATTCATACACTCCTGGACAAAAATATAAGACCACCCTAAAAGATGAAGATAAAGATATTGTTTACATTTTTGGAATTATGAAAATCAGATATCTGAAAGGTACGGTTAAAAGACATTTAAAATTAAAATATGAAGAAATTTCAGTTTATTTTTTATATGTATATTAGCATTTATGCTTAATTTTAAAATTTTGTTTTGACATAAATATAAGACCAATGAGCAGAACTATGGGATATAAAGGCAAATTTCTTATTCAATAATTTGTAGATCCGTCGTTTGTTTTGATAACCTCAAAAGTTTGGCTTGGCATACTATCAACTAGTTTTTGAAGTTGAACCAAAGGTATTTTTCCCATGCGTCTAAGATTGCGTTTTTGAGTTTAGAAGTTACTGAGTACTGTCGACCTTCTTCATAAACCTTTGCAACAATCAATCCCCACAAATTTTCTATAGGATGGAGATCTGGAGAACACGCTCGGTGGTCAAGAAGTCCTTCTTTTGTTCAAGAAAGTACTTCTTTGTTATTGATGCATTGTGGATAGCAGCATTATCTTACTGAAAAATCAATTCTTCTCTACATAGACGACGCCCTGTTATATATTGACCTTCGACCGAGGCGTCAATCAAGAGATGCACCTGTGTAAATAAGCGGAAGAACAGCAGAAACAGGTGGACGTTAGAAAATAATATAACCAGGTGCCGGATGGTTCGAGTCAGTTGGACACAGGATGCCGAAGTGAGAACCAGCTCTAGACAGAGGGCTTTGGGTCCTTATTGACCCCCGGTTGAGCAACCCAAGCCAAGATGCGAAAGAAGTGCTGCTATGGGCGAGGAAGAACTTGGATCAATATAGCAGTCCGTCCTTGTCTCCACTCATTTCTCACACGCAACAAATACCACCCTTTCGAAAAGAGAGATTTATATTTTTTATAAAGAAGTGTATTCGTTCGTTATTGAAGTCGTCATTAACGGTTAATGATGTTTCCCCATGTAAGTGTATATTTGTAAATGTACACGTGTAGTTGTATTATGGATATATAACAGCCCTTCTTGTGGGAGAGATCCAATTTACCCAACCCCTCCGCTCGGGCAGGATATGACACAAGGTCAATTTTTAAAGCGGAGTTTAGCAGGTTTGAATTCAGAGTTTTCCTTCTCCTAGACTAGTTGCCTCACCAAGGCTGAAGAATCCAGTCTGTCGTACTATTTACCCATAGCTGGAGGGAGAATTATTGGATTCATACCTTTCCCAAGGGTATTAATGCTATGTGATATGCAATCACATTTTGTGCGAGAGATAAACCATTTAGTATATTCCCATAATCCGCTACTTTTTGTCGATCACTGACAAATTATAGTTTAAGTTTTCCTGAAGATGAAAAGGCCCTCCAGATTATAAATGATCCTCCTCCTTTATGCCTTGTTGAGTAATATTCTTCAGTAAAATTTTTTGCGTGTCAGTACTTCTGAAAGCCATCTGGACCGTCTAAATTGAATTTCTTTGCGCTCAAGAAAACAACTTTTCTCCATTCTTTAGCATTCATGTTTTGATATTGACGAGAACATTCCAGTCGTTTCTCTTTGTGTTTCATAATAATCCTTGGACGATTAATTCTTTCGTTGTTTGAATGCCTTCTAATTGTTCTAGTACTACAAAGAGCATCCACTCGAGATTTCAATATTTTTTATGTTGACGAAGTTTTCTTTTTTACTTCACGAACAATTCTTCTCTTGAATTGTGGTGATAATTTTTTCTGACCATACTTATTTGGACTTTTCAAGTAATTGCCGATAACGGTTTTATTGCGTCCTAAGGTCTTCGAAATTTTTCTCTGGGATTTTCCGACTCTTTTCAGAGCTGTAATCTCTCTTTTTTCAAATTCAGATTATCTAGTTCCTTTAGGCACTTATGTTTTTAGTATTTTACGTATTACAGTTTTAATAGCTTTTTTTATTACGTAGACTATATATAATATATATAATAAATTTTTCAATTAAATTGTCTTTTTTTTCCTTTAGTTTTTATTGGTGGTCTTATATTTATGTTAAAAATGAATTTTAAAATTTAGCATAAAGGCTAATATAAATATAAAAAAGGATTGAAATTTCTTTTTATTTTGAATTTAAATGTCTTTTAAACTTATCTTTCAAATATCTGATTTTCATAATTTAAAAATTGTTAATATCTTTTTCTTCATTTTTGAGGGTGGTCTTATATTTTTGCCCAGGAGTGTACATAAAATCAAAAGTAATAGCCGATAAATCAACCACCTTCAGCAAAAATTATGGAGCTAGTACACTTGTATTTTCTCCTTATGGGTTATTCCATAATATTTTCCTCTATATGGCTTGGACAAAACCATACCATTAATCTATATAATCTTCTCTAGTTTATTTAAGAAATATTTTCTGAAGCCAGAACGTTTAGCTATTAAGGAAAAACTGTTTGCGTCTTATCTGTTATTAGTTTATTTACAACTAAATACAAACCTAGCTGAATATCATCTAAGGGTGCTAATTTCATATTTTTTTGCCAGGAGAAGCTTCTATGTATCTTGTCCCCAAAGCCATTAAATTTATAATCTAAAGTTTTGTTTCACTGAGTCAAACCCAATGAAAATCGAATTCATTGGAAGAGAAACTGTTTTTACGAGAATAACTTGACAAAGATCGCATAGTTAAAGTATGCAAGTTTGAATTGTGTCAACACTCAGAAACACACCAAGAAAAAGAGAGTAAATTATTTTGTGAATGAAAATTCAATGCTCACTCTGACTAAGTGTAAGGAGAAAAGGCTTGATGGCAATTGAGCAAAAATGATACGAGTTATATAGATCAAATCCTGGAGGCAACATACCACAGAACAGCAGCTGTACGGCTACTGACTGCCCATATGGGAAACCTTCCACATTAGACAAACAAGACATGCGGGATACTACTGAATAAGTAAGAACAAACTCATAAGCGATGTTCTCCTATAGACCCCTTCACACGGACGAGCAAGTCTTTGGCGACCAGCTACAACCTATTTACAGCAGCTCTGTACTGATACAGGAAGTAGCCTGAAAGACCTACCGGAAGCGATGGACGATATAGACGAATAGCGAGAGAAGGTCAGGGAAATCCGTACAAGCGAAACGACATCATAATGATATATATATGTATATATATATATATATATATGTTGAGAGAGAGAGAGGGGGTGAGAGAGAGAGAGAAAGAGAGGGATAATGAGATTAGTATGACATGAAACAGCATCTAATGATAGGGTTACAGTCATGAAGATTTGGGAAGTATGGAATACCCATTCATTGCCATTGCTCCTATGTCCACTTAGACCCGGAATGGTAGTTTCTATTAGGGTTCGATGCATGAGTCCAATAGATCTATTGGCAAGTAAACAAGGCAAAAAAACAAAAAACAAAAGCAAAAACCTTTTCACAGAAAACTTTTCAAAAAGGTTAATATGAACGGACAATGAAAGTAATTCCCTAACCTATATGCATGAAATAACCCCATATAGTTTGATATACCGTTAAAATGAATCAATCAAGGTATCTGAAATGAGTACATATGTTACTGACACAATCGACGGAAGTCTCAGAGTACAGGAACCGAATTGTTGCAATTAAAAACAACCAAGATGCATGAGAGTACTCCAACACTAAACTAAATCTGATGGTACTATTTACCCAACCCCTCCGCTCGGGCAGGATATGACACAAGGTCAATTTTTAAGCGGAGTTTAACAGGTTTTGAATTCAGAGTTTTCCTTCTCCTAGACTAGTTGCCTCACCAAGGCTGAAGAACCTAGTCCGTCCTACTATTTACCCATAGCTGGAGGGAGAATAAGGGGGTTAATACCTTTCCCAAGGGTATTTGGCCGAAAGTGAACGTAATAGCGCGACTGGAGTACGAACTCGCGTACTACGATTCCGCAGTTCATCGCTTTAACCATTACACCACGAGGACACCCCTGCCTGAGTAACTCTTCATTGATATTACTCTCTGGTACACTCTAGCCCTGAGTTGTAGCACCTAATAGGATCCAATTTGTGGATCAAATAGAACTGTTTAACATTTAAACTGTGTGCAAACAAATGACTTATGTTGAATTAAATTGTTAAATATAGAACTGTTTGACCATTAACTGAGTGTAAACAACCGATTGTCTTATTGAATCGCTACTAATGCATGGCAATACTTGGAACCATTTAATTTTGTTGAATTATGCTAAATTGAATTGTTAGGAATAGTACTGTTTGATCATTTATCTCTGTGTAAACAAATGGTGGATGTCTAATTGAATTGTTAGTGATACATAGCAATACTTGGAATCATTTTCCTTGTTGACTTAGGCTAAATAGAATTGCTAGAAATAGAACCGTTTGATAATTTAACTGCGTATAAACAAATGACTGATGTCTAATTGAATTGATAAACATAGCAATACTTGGAACCATTTCACTTTGTTGACTTATGCTAAATGACTTGTGCTAAATAGAATTGTTAGAAATAGAACTGTTTCATAATTCAACTGTGTATAAATAATTGACTGATGTCTAATTGAATAGTGAGTGATACATAACAATACTTGGAACCATTTATCTTTGTTGACTTATGCTAAATTTAATTGTTTGAAATCGAAATGTTTGATCATTAACTTTGAGTAAACAAATGACTGATGTCTAATGGAATTGTTTAGATTCATAGCAAAACTTGTAACCATTTAACTGTGCGCAAACGAACGTATAATGTTGAATAGAATTATTAAGGCTAAATAGCAATACTTGAAACTCTTTAACTGAGTGGCAAAATTGAGTTATTGCTATTACATAGCAATATTTGATTCTAATTGAATGAGTGCAAATAGATTATTAGTATTGAACAAAATAATTAGTGTTAATAAGCAATTCTTGTAACCACTTCACTGTCAGCAAACAAATGATTAATGTTGAATTATGTTGAATACTATCTAACACATTAGTGTTAGATAGTAACAATTAATACCATTTAAATGACTGCAAACAAATGATTAATAGTTAATAGAATTATTCGTATTAGAGAGAAATACTTGAAACCATTACCTGTGAGCGCAGGCTAGTTTAAAAATGTTATCAACAAAATATGTTTACAAATCATATATATATATATATATATATATATATATAAAGAGGATTTGGCATAAGATAATCTACAAAGGTTGATATGCCATAAAACTTAACGAAACCAAATCATAAAGGGTTTCGCATTAAATAACCTACAATAGTTGATATGCCATAAAACCCAATCAAACTAAATCATAAATATTTAACATATATTTATAAAGAAAATTTTACATTAAATGACCTACAAAGTTTGGTATGCCATAAAACCATATCAAACCGAATCATACATATATAATATATATTTATAAAGAAAATTTTACATTAAATAACCTACAATGGTTGGTATGTTATAAAATCAAACTTGAGGAGTTCGAATTTGTAATGGTACAAAATATCAAAAATGTTGAATGGAATTTGTGAATCCCTCATTTGTGAATTTGTGAGTGTCTTATTTTCCAGCTTGACTTTTATTTACAGTATATATTTGTGAATAAGTCAAAATTTTCAAAACCAAATCTATCAGCCAAACATTTCTGGTTGATCGATACATTGGCAGCAATTTCATTTGATTGAAAGTCATGAACACATAAGGACTTGAGGTATACCTTTAGCTTCAGTTAAGACATTAAAAAAATTACCATTTAAAAAAATCTATTGCACAACATTAACTAAATGAACTTAATTTAAGGGAAATCCAGACAATTTTTGTTCAATGTCGTACTTTTGTATAAAGTGATTCAAACTATATCAAGAATGAGGGAGGGTTTGTCTGTCTGTCCTCTATAGACGGCTAAACGGTTTAATGTAGAGATACCAAATTTAGTATTCATACATATTGGAATAAAGACTTATCAGGAAAATTTTAATGAAACGTAAAATATTTTTAACTCTTCATCGAGTGGTTTTTACACTAACAACCACTCATGATCAGCTGGAAACCAATGTTGCTGTTGAAGTCCTTTTAAACCTTTATCTGAGGATGGGAATAAAAGAGTTTCATCAACCCTGCTGCATGGATATTTTCTTTGTTTAATGACATCCTTGAACAGTTGTGGAAGTACTTAAGGGATAAGAGAGTTCATGTCTTTCCAAAAAGGCATTAGTCGAAAAGTAAGCGTAATAGCACGACTAGAGCGGTTTGGTTTAATGGCATATCAAATCTTTGTTGGTTATTTAAAGCCAAATCTATTCTCCTAGAAGAACAGTAGTGGTACTATTTAACCTATAGCTGGGAGGATAAGAGGGTTCATAACTTTCCCAAGGGTATTTGCCCGAAAGTGAATGTAATAGCGCGATTGGAGTACGAACTCGCTTACTACGATTTCACAGTCCATCGTTTTAACAAATACACCACAAGGACACCCCCAGCACGACTGGAGTTCGAACTTGTTTACTTTAGTGTCATAGTCCAGCATGTCAGACATTAGGCCATGGGGACTTCCCCACACTCTCAAGATAATCGTACAGAATTAAAATTTTCAAATTTCAGGAAAAAAATGAACCATGTTATAACTATTTCTGCTTAATTAAACGTTATCAATTAGATTTATCAATAGTTAATGACATAAAACAATTATATGGTATTATTGCTAAGTTATTAATGACAATCCAGACAAAAATTAAAAATGTTCGAATCCCCACACCCATCACTAATATTTCCGTTACAATATCACTTTCATTAGAAGATATAAAATGTAAGTGGTAAGTTGGTTCTCTGTTTCGGGCGTGTACCGTTGGATACCCCCCCACACACACACACACTTCTCAAAACATTTTTTATGCATCTTTCCGCAGAATTTTCCACAGAATATCAATTAAGAATCAATTTTTCAGATTTTTAACAAATTTTGGGGAAAAAGTCACTCGTTCAATTATTTTTAGAGGTAGGGATCAATTTACTGCGTTTCTTGGACACCCCCCGACCATTTTACTCCATTTTTCTTGATAATATAAACCAAACAATTTTGGGGTTCCACATTGTGCCATGGTTAATATATTGGGCTTCGACATAGCAGTCAGTGAGTTCCAGCTCTAGTTATGTGAACTTTCAGACTGATGCCCTCGTTAAAGGCATGAACTCACTGATCGCTTCCAGCAGTGAGTTAAATAGTACCGCTACTGTTTTCTACAAGGCTGGTTTTTGCATTAAATAACCCTCAAAGATTTATATGCCATAAAGCGAAGAAACTGAACCGAACCAAACAATTTACTTTGAAAATAACAACCGCTACTGCAGACTCTTTCAGAAAGAAAATTGTGAAAAAGTTTAGCAGCAACAATATCTTTAAGTGTTGGTTGGTTGGTTTGGTTTTATGGCATAACAACCCTTTTAAATAAGTTAATATCAGCCATTTGTTTGCCCACAGTAAAATGATCAAACAGTTCTATATCTATCAATTTAATTTAACATCAGTCATTTCTTTGAAAATAGTTAAGTGGATATACATATGGTTCGTCATTGAATAGTTTGTTGGTAATTATATTTTCAAGAAGGTTAGAGTAAATTTGTTTGCACACAATTAGGTATTGTCATTGTTTGCACATTGTTAAATAGATTCAAGAATTGCTATGAAATTCGAATAAATCAATTTTTGTACACAGAAGGTTTCAAGTAGTGTTGTTCAACACCAATAATTCTATTCAACATTATTCATTCGTTTTCACACGATTAAATGGTTCCAAGTATTGCTATTTAACATAACAACTTCAATTCAACATCAATTATTTGCTTACATAGAGTTAAATGATTAAACAGTTCTATTTTTCCCATAGATGAAACCTTGGCAGGTACTGCCACCCCGGATCAGAATGTGCCTGGGAGTAATCCACATTTTTCAAACTCCAGGACTAAAGCCTCACTATCAGATGGTTTCGTGTCATATTCAGGAAACTCAGTGGAGTGACTTACCCCTCTGCAGAGATCCAATTGGTGTATTCTACAACCACAGCCGACTGTACCCAGAGCTGATTGAAATTACGAACAAGACATCTTTAGAATAATATGACTGCCAAGATATTTTTACAGCTAAAATGCAGAAAAGACCGTAAGCAGCTTTGGGGAACGGGGCAAGAATTTCAGCAGACATCTTCCACCGGAAAATCTGTTTGTCGTAAAAGTAACGTAGCAAACTGACCCCACTTTAAAAGTTAAACAGGCAACTTTTCCTTAAATTTTCTTATTATAATGTGAACATTTGAGTCGCCATTAGTGTTACTCAGAAGAACATTATTTCTATATTATGACAACAATTTTAGAGGTGGAAGTGGGATTAACAGTGATACGCCACCGCACAGTTCAAACCCTGTACGTCACTGTTTGCCTTTCACTTCGCACTGATGCCTTTTTAAAGGCATGAAACCATCTCTTTCCTCTCTTTTGCCCAGCAACGACTGAAATAAATGCGTAAACTGGGTTCTTTAACCTTAGTTAGACAACCAGTCAAGAAGAAAAACTCTAAATTCAAACTAGCTTTACTCGGCTCAAAAATTGACCTGGAGTTGAGTCCTGCTTGTGGTGGAGGGGCTGCGTCAATAAACACTTCTCAGAAATGCCACAGTCTTGTTTATACGTGAATATACAATTACTTATCACTGAAACTAATCGTATGTGATTAGCCACAGATATGTTCCTCGGAATTACTTTTATTTATATCATAAAATGGTACCGTTTTTAGTTTTCGGGCATTTGTGTTTGTTGGGTTTTTTTGATAATTTTTGGAGGCTGTTTTCACGAGTGCACGTTTTTCTTTCACCGCTAACGTTTCCCATGGGACTCTATATTTAGTTTTGGGTTTTGTTGGAATACACTTCGCTGCCGAATTGAGGTGCGTCCGTGCTAGTGGCACGACATGATGAGGATGATATCATAAAATATATTTTCGAAAGAGAAGGTCCACGAAGAGATTTGTGTTTTTTTAGGATTTATTTATTTATTTTGTTCTTACATACGTGTATGTTTTCAGCTTGATGCTTTCGTCAGGGAACATGTATATCACATGGCCTTTTTAAGGAGGTATTCAGAGAGACTTGAATTCATTCGTGTTTGCAGTTGGAATGGTTTTCAGTTGGTTATGGGGTTTTTTTTATGAAGGTCGCTCTTCTCTTTTTCTTAGAATATATTTCCTTTACTCTACATTAAACCTCATTTGCTTTTGATATTTGATACAATGTGTGTGTGTGTGTGTGTGTGTGTGTGTGTGTGTGTGTGTGTGTGTGTTAAAGTAGTTTCGGATTTCACTAACAGGTATTTTTTCTTTGGGTATGTGTAAATGTGTGTCTTGGATTTTTTTTGGTGTGTGTGTAGATACAGTAAGTAAATTTGGCGACCGTAGTCAATAGCTACTACACTGAGGCGTAGGGTAGGGCGCTACTCCATTTCCTGGATTGCTCCACTTTACCCTTCATCCTTACCTTATAATGCTGTGTGTTAAGCAAGGAGGCATCAAGTACTATTTTTAAAGTATTTAGTATGACACGACCTGGGATTGAACCCCGGTCTCCCAAGCCATTGGCGAATACTCTACTCATTAGACCACTAATGAATTGATTTCGGTCATCATCAATTCCGTTTTTTAAGAATATCAAAATGACCCTTACAGATAGGTGTCATGGGTATTGCATGAAACTGAATCTGATGGTGAGGCTCCAATTCTGGAGCTCTAGGTATTGTGGAGTACCCCATCATTGCCATTACTCCAAGGTCCACTCTGGCCCCTAATCTTAGTACCTGTTAGAGTCTCATCTATGGCTTGAATAGATTTGTTTGCACATTATTTGTACTAGATAGAAATACTACATAAATGTGAATATAAACATATGATCTATGCAATTTCCTAACCTCTAGGAATTATATAAAATAAATCCAGATGGGTTGACATACCGTTAAAATCGTTCAACCAACCGGATATTTGCATTTTATTCATTAAAAATTTTTTTTTTCAAATTTCTCCCCTTTGAAATTGATTTTTAATAATTGTATATTTACTGTGTTTGAAATTGACCAATTTTAACTTCTTTGTTTTCTATTTAAGTAGTAACTGATTTCTTTCTATTTTGCTTATGTAGCATGATGTGGGTTAGATTATTCTTTTTAGTTTAGTCAATAGGTTCATTAGAGGAAATGAAAAAGGGGTGACTAAAACACGTTAAGCATCTGTCAATCTATCTTTGTCAGGAAGTTGAAACAAAAACAATTTTGGGGAGTCTGCAGAGAAGCAATTAAGAAATATGAGACTATTAAAATCTTGTTAACCATGCCATAATCCTCAAAAAATGTTCTATCATATAACCCTACTTATTAATTTTTACAATTGGTGTCTCATATGTATATATATATATGTGCGCGCGCACTCTTAGTGTAATGGTTATCATTGTAGGAAATGAAATTGGCAACCCAAGTTCAAGTCTTGGTTAAGGCTTTACATTTTACTTTCTGCTAATGCCTTTGGGGAAAAGCATAAATCTTCTCTGCCCTCCTTCACAGCTATGGGTAAATAGTAGAGCAGACTGAACTCTTTAGCTTTGGTTTGGCAACCAGTCCAGGAGAAGGAAAAAATGATTTCAAACCAGCTTTTGAAAAAGAATAAGAGAGTTCTTCCTCGAATTCCCCCAGTGTTATTTATTCATTTATTTTTGTCGTTACTGGTGCGGTACGGATCGCCGCTTTTCACAATTGTCTCACTTTTTCTCTGTCTGTGACAATTGGCTGATTTAATTTTTTTTTTTCTTTTGGATTTCTAATCCAAATAAACACAATCTGAACGTTCAAATTCTTCTTTAGTTGATTTCATTTTAATTCCTTTTGTTTTCAAACGCATCTCTGTAAACGCTGTGCGATGTGATAAAATGCGGTTATCTTAATTAAATTACTGTAAACGACTTGCACGAACACGCTGTAATTACGGTGAGACAAAAAATAAAATAAATGAATAAAAAATTTTAGAAAATAAAGTCTTTTGGACTCTGATTTGATTTTCAAAAGTGGGAAGGAATTCTTTTATTTACTGAATGTCAACCAGCGTTACAAATGTTATCAAGAAAACGATAAATCATGAAACTTACGACGACAAAAATTAATTTTGTATACAGGTTTACATACTTGTTTGTTTTTTTTTTAAGAAAAGAAAGTTGATAAGTTACTAAATATTATCACCTTTTTATTTTGTTTTGTTTTTCTTTTATCAGCCTCAATGGAGAAAAAAAAATGAAAGACTTTATATGACTTCAATTCTATCCAATTTTTCTGACGTAATCAAGTCGAGGATGTTATTTTATTCTATTACTCTCTAGGAGTCACCAGTAATCTTTGAACACAATTACAATGTTGCCCTGTTAATTTTTCTTTGATTCCTTTGATTATGACTTAAAAATTATTAAGGCTTCAACTAACAACAGAAGCAAATACATCAAAATCATATATTTTTGTAAAAATATCTTTTTTCTTCAGTCTGATATGATTACTTGATTTGTCGGATAATCTAATGGTTTATACACACGCGGCAGTAAGAGTATCAATTCAAGATAACATTAAGACCACTTATATTACACCAACCAAGTGTTTTAAGCATCACAGTCTGTACGTAAATGTACATAAGAGTTTTGATAAACTGCTGATCGAATTAAAAGAAAATCGGACTACAGGATTTATATTTTAGAATGGCTTGATGGAAACACAAACCAATAGGAAATTCGAATAAAACGTTTTGACTAAATGTTGGTCGGATTAGAAAAAAGGTCAGACGACCCGACGGGAATCTGTAGAATGGATTTATAGAAACATACATGAAATTAGGAAAATCCATTCATTCGTGAAACTTCGATGGGTTAAGCGACTCTAAGCTCCTCGCTTTTTGCAGCTTTCGTCTTCTGTAACCATGCTCTCTTTACACACCTCAGATTGTAAGACCTGTCAAATGAGTCGGTTCTTCCTTTTCCCCGAGAAAAGAAGCCAGACAGATCCAGAAGAAAATAGGAAGAGAAGGAAGAAGGACGACGAGAGAGAAACCGAGGGAGGCAAACAGGGTTCATTTGAAGCGAATGGGATAGGGTAATTGGCAAGACATGTACGAAACCGGCGCAGTGAATTCACCCGGCAAAGAAGTTAAGAGAGAGAGAGAGAGAGAGAGAGAGAGAGAGAGTAAGGAAATCCGAGAGGAGAGTAAGAAGCACTGGGAAAAGTGGGCCAGCTTTCTGGAGAGGGATGATGAAGAGATAAGCCGAAGTGGGCGGTCGACTGGTGTCTGGGATCGGTAAGAGGAGAAACAGAGTGACGTATCAAATGAAGAAACGGTGTTGCAAAGTAAGTATAGAGTTTGCAGCTTCATTGTAAGGTTGAGGCGTTTAGTTTTCTTGTGTCGTCAAAACTTTCACTGTTGGCACGCCAGGAAAATGAAAGACTGGAAAAATAAAAGAGGGAAGATAAAAGTATGACAGAGGCAAGAGAAGAGAAGGCAAGAAGTAAAGAAGAGGCTAGGACAAGCGAATGACAAGAAAGAAAGGAAGGAACAGAAGTGAATTGGTTTGGTTTAGTTTGTTTTTTTTAGTTTAACGACATATCAAACTTTGTGGGTTATTTAATGCCAAAGCCATCCTCGTGGAAAAACAGAGGTGGTACTTTTAACCTAATGCTGTGGGGGAAAATGCTTCATACATTTTCCAAGGTTATTTGTCTGAAAGCGAACATAAGAGCGCTATTAGATTTCGAAGTTATATTCTGAGATGCGGTAGTTCAGTACGTTAGTTATGATGCCACAGGGACCCCACCGAATTGTTTTTTTATTGGTTTATTTAATGACATATCAGCCTTCGTAATACCAAAACCATTTTTGTAAAAGAGCGGTGATGGTACTACTATGTGGGTGGAGAAGTTCATACTATTCCCAAATGTATTAGTCCGGAAGCGTACGTAATAGCCAGAGTGGAGTTTGAACTCACTAACTCCGATGTCGCAGTCCAGCACGTTAACCACTACGCCACGAAGACTTCGAAAAATGTAAAGGATAGAAGATAAATAGAGAGAGTTTAGTTAGGCTTTATGGTATATCACTCATTGAATGTTTTAATATATATAAACAGTTTTATTTCAAAGAATTCAGTTGAACTCAAGTACGCAGTTTAAAATGACGAATACAGTTCTATTTCCAGCTATTCAGTTTAGCATAAGTACTAAGTTTAGGTCTATTTAACCAATATATAGGACCCTATTCAGTTTAGCATAAGTACTAAGTTTAGGTCTATTTAACCTATAGATAGGACCCTATTAAATGCTACCACTCCGGGCCAGAGTGGACCTGGGGGCAATGACAATGAAGGGGTACTCAGCATTCCACAAAGCTTCAGCATAACTGAAGCCTCAACATCAGATTGTTTTGTGTCATATCTAGAAACCTCGTTGTGGGGTGGGGTGGGGTGGGGTCTTACTCCCCTGCAGAGGTGCAGTCGGCATATTCTACAGCCTCAGCCTACTGGGCCATAAAGAGAGGGAGATGTCATACAACATCTGAACGATACAAAGGAAATGGAACAAGTGATGTCAAGAAGATATAGATGAGTTGAATTAAAACACTAAGAGAAAATAACCGAATGGGGATGAAAGAAAGATGTATAATGGCAAATCAACCTTCGTAGATTATTTAATGTGAAAACCATCTTTGTAGAACATTGGCGATACTACTTAACCCATAGCTGGGGGGAGGATTCATACAATTTCCAAAGGTGTTAGTCCAAAAGTGAACATTATAGCGTGACTGGAGTTCGAATTCGCTTACTCCAATGTCACAGTCCAACACTTTAGTCACTACTCTACGAAGACTCCCGTCCCAAAGAAAAGGATAAAAGAAAACGAAAGAGAGGACATATAGCACCTGAATGATAAAGAGAGAAGGGAAGAAGAGACGTCAAGAAGATAGAGAGCAGTTGAATTAAGACATAATGACAGAGAAGATAACCGAATTGGGAAGAAAGAAAGATGATAACTTTTTTCTTTAATGGCATATCAACTTTCTTGGATTATTTAATGCCAAAGAGATCCTCATCGAAGAATATTGATACTTTTTAACTCATAGCTAGGGGGATAAGTTGGGTGGTTCCTACCTTTCCCAAGCGAATGTAATAGTGTGACTAGAGTTCAAACTCACGACGATGTCGCAGTCCATCACGTTATCTACTACACCACGGAGATAGCTACCTCATGCATTTTAGAAATATAAATATGAAAGCTATAGTTATGAGATTGACATGAGCTGGTAAGAAAACAGACACACACACACACACACACTCACACACACACACACACACACATATATATATATATATATTTGGGTGAATAAAGATAGTGACGAAATCATTATTAACTTGGCAATTGGACTGGAAACTTCTTCATTTTAGAAGTGAATTTTAAGTGTATTGCTCTAACAGAAATCTCGCTTTGATTTGGCGTTTTTACCAGCTTAAAACAGATTTGGCGTTTTTACTAGATTATAACAATAAGTAAAGTAAAGTTAGCGACCATAGTCGATGGTGACCCGAAGGCTCCCTTTTCGATAGCTACTACACCAAGGTGTAGGGGAGGGCGCTACTCCATTCCCTGGATTGCTCCACTTTACCCTTGAACCGTACCTTATAATGCTGAGTGTTAAGCAAGGTGGTATCAAGTTCCATTTTTAAAGTCTTTGGTATGACTCTCTAACCGCTGGGCCAATGTCCCGGTTATAACAATAAACACGATAAATCTGCTCACGTCTCTTCTTTCCCATCGCCACAGAGTGACCAACATAAAATAAAGTGTGTGTGTGTGTGTGTGTGTGATTGGGTAGTAATTTACGAAGGTCTTTACTTCGATTTAGCACAAGGCCAAATGAATGGGGCACCCAATGAGACTCGAACTCACTCGTGTAGGTTTGCTAGTCTAACTTGCTAACCATTACACCACCAGAGGTGCCCTGTGTGTGTGATTGGGTATGTGTGTGAGTGTTTGTGTTTATGATTTAGGTGTGTTTTCCTTATCTTTTAGTTTTTAGTTTCGATTTCTTTGTTTAATGGTATATTTCATAGGTAATCTATTGCCAAACCTATCATTGTAGAAGGACATTAGTGATACTATTTAACCCGGAAGGATAAAAAGGTTTCATCTCTTTCTTAAGGGTATTTGTCCAAAAGTGAGCGTAATAGTCCGATTGGATTTCGAACTTACTTCAAGATCGCAGTTTTGCACTTTAGCCATTAAGGCAAAATCATTATCCCGCCCCCGCAAAAAAAAAAAAATGGAAAGCAAAAGGACGTAGAATTAACAAGATATGAATAGAAAGAGAAAGAAAGAGGGAGGGTGAAATATAGAAAGGGAAATGAGAGAATAAATTGTATGAAAAAGGAGAAGGAAAATTAGACAAATACATAAATATATATATATATATATATATATATATATATATATATAATTTCAAGAAAAAACAATATTTGGTCATATTAGGATAATAAATTTATTTCCATCCTGTTAAGGGCATTGATATGAACCAAAGACTCATATATATATTAAGCTTAAGATTTTTAAATGAATAGTTTGTGGGTAATAAAGAAAAGAGGAATAAAAAGAGTGGGTTAAGAAAAGATGGGAAAAAATAATGATAGAATAACAAGAAGGGGAAAAAAAGAGAGATTGTTGGTTGGTTGGTTGGTTGGTCGGATTTTTTATAGCATATCATCCCTTATAGGCTAGTTAATGCCAAATTATATATATATATACATATATAATTTGTTTTAGGTACCAATAATATATATATATATATATATAATTTGTTTTAGGTACCAATAACATATATATATATATATATATATATATATATATATATATATATATATATATACGTTATTGGTACCTATAAATTTATACAGACAAATGCTAAGCGGTATATGCAATAAAGAGATAACAATAAATGAAAAAAAAAAAAAGAAAAAAATTATCCGAATCGCTAGAGCCCTTTCATCCGATATTTTTCAAGCGAATCAATCGGAAGACGTTTAAAATAATGTAAACAGATTAATTAATTAAAAGCGGGGTGAAAATGAGAATGGTACAGCAAGACCAAAAGGGAGAAAAAATAATTAAAACCACCCCTAGTCAAACAACAATTATCCCCTATTAAATTTAAAGAGTGCTTTGGATTTTGCTTGCAGAGTTGGTTTGTAAAATAAGATGTAACGTGCCTCTAGGATGACTAGATGTTGTTTTGTCCTAGCTCTGTGCAAGACACCAAAGCACTCATCATTATAATTAACCGCACAATATCAATAGCATTCAAATGCTCGCAGATGGCGGAATCGAGCAAATTTAAATGCCCAGATGTTGTGTGGTTACGGATGTCTCTGGGAATATGCTGCTTAACCCTAACCTTAAGGCGTTAGGAGGTGCCCCCTATATATGTAGCTATACAGCAACATTGAAATTTATAAATTAAATTAGTTAATTGAAAGATAGGGAGCACATCCTTATGAGGAGAGCGAGTTGTAAAAATGGTTCGAACCAAAGCCGCTTTAAAACAGCGTGTAACAGAGGAAGAAACTTTATCGGCAATCAGCAGACAAGGAGATCCAATCCAAGGAAGTCTGACATAAACAGGACATTTAGGAGGGCCAAATAGCACTATGTTATTCTTAAACTTATCAACAGTTTTGTTCATGGTGTCAACAATAACTTCCCCAGGATACCCGTTGCCCGAGAATAAATTTTTAATCTCTTCAAATTCACTTTGAATCCTGTTATCTGAACAAATCTTAAGAGCCCTGAATGTAAGATACTTGATCAGGTTAACCTTCCTAGACTTAGGGGCAAACGCATCCCAACTCAAATATAAGCCAGTGAATGTAGGCTTTCTATATATACTAGTTACGAAAGCAAACGAACGTCGTTCAACCAATACATCTAAGAATGGTAATTGATTATCCTTCTCTTCATCCATGGTAAAGGTTAGAGAAGGATGTAAAATATTCAGCCGCTGGAAGAATGACAAAGCTTCATTACGTGAACTAAAATAAACAAAAGTATCGTCAACATAACATAAATAAATATAAGGCTTAGGAAACCTGTCAAAAAGTAGTTTTTCATAGAACCCAACAAAAATATTTGCAAAAATAGGGCCCAATGAGAAATCCATCGAAATGCCGTCATGGTGTCATTAAAACTAAAGGAAACTGACTTGGTAGCCAATTCCATCAATTCCACAAAAATACTTTGAAGAAAAGAAGAAACAGATGTTAATGGACTTTGATATAGAAAGTCTGCTCAAATAGAAATTACGTCATCTTAAGTAACATTAGTGAACAGTAAAGTTATATGAATTGAGTCAACCCAAGGAAGGAGTTAACGGATTATGGAAGAAAAAGTAAATGAATCGTCCACACAAAATCCTTTATAAAATGCTAAAAAATAATTGAGTACATGTATTAACCATTTTACCAATGATTGTTGAACAGAATGGCACATGGACAATGTATATATATATATATATATATATATATATATATATATATATATCATAAAAATTATCTTATCAGATTCGCAACAATCTATCATTTCTCTCTCTCTCTCTCTCTCTCTCTCTATATATATATATATATTAAGCATACGATTTATAAATGAATAGTTTGTTGGTAATATTATTATTATTAAATAAACCAGAACTCATTTGTTGTTCCCAGGCAGTTAAATGTTTTCAGCGATTGCTATTTAATACTAATAATTTCATTCGACTTTATTCATTCCATTGCATACAATAAGTAATTTCAAGCATTGTTATGTAATACTAATAATCATACTTAATTTTGACCCATAAATGGAACCCTAACAGTCACAACCACTCCTGGTCAGAGTGAACCGGGGAGCAATGGTAATGAAGGGCTACTCAACATTAGGGTCATATACAGGACACTCGTTAAGGGAAAGGTCTTATCCTTCTGTAGGGGTGCTGTCGGCATATTCTGCTGCTGCTAACGACGAGGCTTTTAAGAGAATAAATGAAAACGAATTAGAAGATGGAAAGGTGAGGGAAAGTTTGGTTTGATTTGGTTTTATGGTACATCAACAATTGCAGGTTATTTAAAGCCAATTCCATCTTTATACATATAAACAGTATTATTTCAAACAATTCAGTTTAGTATTAGCATAGTTTTTTGATTACATTCAGTTAGATTTTAAAACAGTTCTATTTCAAACAATTCAGTTTAGCATACAAAAACGGTTATATTTCACACACTTCCGTTTAGTATAAGTACGCAGTTTCAATGTTAAAATTCGGTTCTATTTCAAGCATTTCAGTTTAGCATTAGTACGCAAATTAATTCTGTTTGACCCATAGATATGACCCTATTAGGTGCTACCTCTCCTGGCCAAAGTGGACCTGGGAGCAATGCCAATGAAGAGGTACTCAGCATTCCCCGAAGCTCCAGCATTACAGGAACTTCACCATCAGATTATTCAATGTCATATCTAGGACACTCGTTGGAGGAGTCTTACCCCTCCGTAGAGAAACAATTGGTATATTCTACTGCCCCAGCTGACTGGGCAAGGTGTAGTAAAGAGAAAGAAGAAAGAAAAGATGAATGAAAACAGAAATCGGGAATATTAAAAAAATATTTATAATATAATTCGATTTGCTTTGTTTTTTTTTTTTTGTCGTTTTTTTTTTGTTGTTGTTGTTCCATCGTGGGCATTGCACTTGAGTAAGTGAATCAGAAATCAAAAAATAAAAATAAAAAATAAACCGTCCATGAGCTTTTTAACTTTTATTGACGAAAGCCGATCAGTATAAGTCAGCTAAATTTTGCCATAAAGCCATATTCTTTAAAATCGATTATGATCATAATCAAGTTGTGCTGATAGCACGATGTCTCTTAACTCTCTTTTTCTCTCTCCATCCCTCTCTCTCTCTCTCTCTCTCTCTCTCTCTCTCTCTCTCTCAGTCTCTATTATTCATTTCTCTATGCAGGTCCCCTAGACTGCATCCAGTGTTCACACAGAGCGGATTTATGTAAGCCTTTTGATTGGTCAACATTGGTGTGTTCATAGGAGATCGTCGCTTATGAGTTTTCCCTGACTCCTCCAGCAGTGCCTTTCTTGTCTTGTTAGTCTTACTTGGGTGGTTTGCGAGATGGTAAGTTAAGTGGCCGTACAGTGGCTGTTTTGTAGGGTATTGCTTCCTGGATTTATTCAAAACCGCACGTAGCATTCTTAAGTTTTTCCCATCTAACTTCTTTTCAAAGCATTTCTTTAGAGTCCAAGTAGTGCAACCACACAGTAGTACTGACACGGCAACATCTTGGAAGGAATCCTGTTTTATTTCATAAGAGATATCAGATTTACACCAACGTTCCTTATTCATTTTTCTCTTTCTTATATATATATATATATATAAGTAATCGAGGGAGGCCCAAAGATTCCCTTTTTTATAGCTTCAACACCCAAGTGTTAGAAAGGCCCTACTTTTTTCCCTGAATTGATCCACTTTAGCCTTGATACGTACCTTAAAATGTTGAGTGTTAAGTGAGTTGGCATCAACTACTATTTTTAAAGTCTGTGGTACGATCCGACCTGGGATTGAGTCGGTTATTGCAATGTAATCTAAATAAATTACACACAGCTGTATAGTTTCATATAACTACTGATAATAATCCTTAGTAAATGATTGAACAGTTCTAATTGATCCATAGTTGTCAACCTAATAGGTACAGCAAGTCTGGATCAGTGTGGACCGGGGAGTGAAGACAATGAAGCGGCACTCCATATTTCTCAAAGATCTGGAGCCTCACAATCAAATGCAGTTTATCTCACGTCCAGGACAATCGTTAGAGGGCGTTATCCTTCTGCAAAGCTGAAGTCGGTGTATTCATCAGGGCAGTAACCAACTTTAGTATTAGAAGATTGGGTCACTGTTTGCTAAATAGACATTTCGAAATGGATTTGATTTCCACACCCTGCAAATATCAAGAACACTGTGTGTGTGTGTGTGTGTGTGTGTGTGTGTGTGTGTGTGTGTGTGTGCTTTCTTTTCAAGCAACAGATATCTAAACGAACGTCTCAACACTGCCATGTCATAAATGATAAAAAAGAGCTAATTCAGGTCAGAGATACTTCCTTGATGCTCATACCATGTAACCGAATACTAAGAGAAGATATAAATACCAAAATGGGCTTTTTCTAATCCTTTACATTGGCTTCTAGGACAAAAGACGAGATTTATCTATCGATCGATCTAACCCTGTTCATATGTATCTATCTAATTCTGTTTCTATCTATCTATCTATCTATCTATCTATCTATCTCTGATCATATCTGTCAATCAATTTCATTCTGTTCATATCTATCTAATTTTTTCATATCTATTTCTTCTCTGTCTGTATATGTAAGTGTGTATGTGCGTGTGTGTGAGTTTGTGTAATATTTCTTGGGGTGAATTTCTAAACGTTTACTACATTTGTTAACAGGAATATTGGTGTTTAATGATTTTATGTTGAAACCGACAAGAAATTTTGAAACCAATAATCCAGGTACCAAATCTAGGAAACGTTTAGAAATTTATCTTAAAAAAACAAACATTACATTAAATGCATGCATAGGGCGCCTCTGGTGGTGTAATGGTTAGCAAGCTCGACTAGCAAACCTACACGAGTGAGTTCAAGTCTCATTGGGTGCCACTTTCATATGGCCTTGTGCCACATCTAAGCAAAAAAAAAAAGCTTAGTAAATTTCCATTAGATGCATTCATATAAGTATGAATGTATCTATGAGTGTACATGTGTTTAATATTTAAATTTTCAGTTTAATATAGTAGTTGGCTTTCTGGTTGAGATCATTGTTTATTTTCCGTCGATATTTTTGTCTCTAATTCAACGTCGGTTAAGAGTAAGTTTTTTTTCTAGCAATTCAAACTGGTATTCCACTGTACAGTTGTATGGCGCTGTGTCAAACAGAGAAAATGCCTTCACAAAAAAACAAAAAAAACAAAAAAAAAAAACATAAGCGCGCTTGTATATTTTCAGTGTACACTCCTATGATCCACACTCACTTCTGTAGCTTAAATTTTCTAACATCTACACGGGTGGCTTTTCAAAATTACACATTCTATTATGCAACCCCCCCCAACGATGGATATTCATTTTTTCCATACACACCTATCAAGTTCATTATTACATTAATTATTGCCCTAAATTTTCACCTAGTATATTATTACGTTAATTATTGCTCTATATTTTCACCTAGTACATTATTACGTTAATTATTGCCCTATATTTTCACCTAGTTTATTATTATGTTAATTATAGTCCTATATTTTCACCAGGCTTAATATTAACTTCATTATCGATTGAGTAGAGTGTTCGCCAGGAGACCGGAGTTCAATCCCTTGTCCAGTCATACCAAAGACTCAAAAAATGGTACTTGCTGCCCCCTTGCTTAACACTGAGCATTGTAAGGATCAAGGGTAAACTGGATCAATCCAGGGAATCAGTAGCACCCTCCCCAATACCTCGGTGTAGTAAAGTAAGTAAAGTTAGCGACCATAGTCGAGGGTGACCCGAAGCCTCCCTTTTCGATAGCTACTACACCAAGGTGTAGGGGAGGGCGCTACTCCATTCCCAGGATTGCTCCACTTTACCCTTGAACCGTACCTTATAATGCTGAGTGTTAAGCAAGGTGGTATCAAGTACCATTTTTAAAGTCTTTGGTATGACTCGACCTGGGATTGAACCCAGGTCTCCCGGGCCATTGGCGAACACTCTAACCGCTGGGCCAATGTCCCGGTAAGCAGCTATTGAAAAGGGAGCCTTTGGATCATCCTTCGACTAAGATCTCCAACTTTACTTTATTTTCAGTTGAATAATTGCCCAATATTTTAACCAAGTTTCTTATTAAACAAATTATTGCTCTTTTCTCTCATCTTGCTTATTATTAGGTTAATTAGTGCCCTATATTTTCACCTCGTTTATTATTACGTTAGTTATTGCTCTTTATTTTCACTCTGTATATTATTACTTTAATTATTGCCCAATATTTTTACCTAGTTTATCATTAGCTTAATTATTGCCCTATATTTTTATCTAGTTTATTATTACGCTAATTATTACCCAATATTTCTATCTAGCTTAGTATTCTGTTATTCATTGCCCTATATTTTTTCCTAGTTTATTATTACGTTAATTATTGTCCAACATTTTCACCTAGTTTATTATTACACTAATTGTTGCTCTTTACTCCCATCTTGTTTATTATGAAGTTAATTAGGGCCCTATATTTTCACCTAGTTTATTATTACGTTAATTATTCCCCTATATTTTCATCCTGTTTATTATAACATTAATTATTGCCTCTATTTTCAGCCTGTTTATAGTAGGCACGAACAAATCTGTGCTTTTTTCACGTTAAAATGAATCAAATAATAATTTAAGTTATTTAAGGCTGAATTTTAGTTTTATTTAAAAAAGTACTTACTTTATAATTATCAGTATTTAAAGCCAAATACCATTACAAATCTAATTAATTTTTTCTAACTTTTAAATAACTGATTTTATAAAAAAATTGAAAATCAATCGACTAGAGATTACGTAAATCAAAAAATAATATTAAAATTTTTAAATGCTTTTAAAAAGCTTTTTTTAAATGAAATAGAAAAGAAGAAACATCAATAAAATTATGTAAATATGAACACTTTAAAGTACGAATAAACTGCTAAAAGGACGTTTAGACTCAGCTAAATTGGTAGTAGAACTTTTCTTGACTTAGCATAAACGCGAAGAGGAAGGGTGTTGACATTAATCACTTTATCAAGGGATCCGATTGAGGGTATCAAATATTTTACAAGTATGGAATAGTATGTCAGCAATAAGTAACACTGTAATTACTGAGTTGGGTAACGCCTATATCTGGGTCTTTCATACGAACTGCAAAACGCATTAAAAGTAGAAAAACTTATCTGAATGAGCGAATTGAGGATAGTCGGAAAAAAAGTCAGACAATAGCAAGAGGACTTATTCTGTTGTTGTCCTATGCTGAGCTCAACCAAATTTGGCACAAGGCCAGTAGCGCAGAACACTAATGAGAATTTAACTCACTAACTATTGTCCGCTTGCCTGACTCGTTAACCATAATACCACGTGCGGAGCCAGAGGACTATTTGGTTGTCGGCGAACAAATGCCTACTGATCCACACACACAAACATAAACACACACATATAAATAAATATGAATTTAGATAGCGTAAATTTAACTGGATGATTGCATAGGTGTTGTTGACTGTGTGTCTACACTATATATATATATATATATATGTGTGTGTGTGTGTGTGTGTGTGCGTATGCATAATAAAAATAAATGGAAAATGTTTATTTGTTTGAGGTTTATGGCATATCAACCCTAGTAGGTTATTTAATGCCAAATCCATTTTTATACAAATAAAAAGTTCTATTTCAAACAATTCAGTTTAGTGTAAGTACACAGTTTAGATGTCAAAACATTTCTATTTCAAGCAATTCAGTTTACTTTGACGCTTAGATTGGACCCAATCAGGTGCTACCACTCTGAGCAAAAGTGGACTTGGGAGCGATGGCAATGAAGGGGTACTCTGCGTTCCCCAAACCTTCAGCATTACTGGAACCTTACTTCAGATTACTTAGTGTCATATCTTGGACCCTTATTTGGAGGGGGGAGTAAGACCCACTCTGCAGAGGTACAGTCGGCGTATTCTAGAGCCCCAGCCGATAGAGCAATAAGTGGAAAAGTGGATGAATCAAACATAACGGATTTCGTAGTAATATTTCATCCTTTATTCAAGGAAGAACTTCGGGCTGAATTTTTTTTGAGTTTTTCTACATTTTAGCAATTGAGCAAATAAACAAAATTATGGAGAAAATACAAAAAAATTATAGAATTGCTAAAATGTCAACAAATTTTTAAAGATATTTTACTTTGAAGAAATTCTTTCTTGAATAAAGAACGAAATATTACAAATAAACCTGTTGTAAGTGGTTGATTTATCCACTTTTCCACTTATTTTTATCATCTTGTCAGATTTACCAAAATCTACCATTTCTCCATATATAGCTGAAAGTAAATGGAAACACATCGGACGTTCTGAAATGTCCCAACACACATATATATATATATATATATATATATATATATATATATATAGGTTATAATCGGAACTTCTTCATTCAGAGATTAATGTATTTCTCCCTGATGCAAGTTGTCATAATATGAAACAAGTTAAAAACTATAAATTGATTTTTGTGTCAGTTAATCATCTTGTATTTTCAGGATATGCTGGCGCTGATTTTACTATATATATATATATTGTGCCAGACTAAGTCAGCTTAATAAGTATTGATAAAGACATAGTATCCTGTTTTTATGGGTACTCTGCTTCCCAAAATTATTTTGCAAGTGATGATTCCCAGGATTTGACTTGGTTTCTGCGTTGAAATATCATTTCTAAACCAGTCTTCCTGGACAGTATGTTAGAATTTCACAGGTTCGTTTTCCGATATGGTGACTTTAAATTTGTGTGTGCGTAAATATATATACGCTCCCCTCCTGGAGGTTGAGCACTCTGGTGAAAGAATTAACGGCTGCCATCCACATAATGCAAAACTCTTTTAATGAATTGAGCACTACGGTTTCCAATTGCGCAAAATGTAAACCAACGAAAGCTAATACAAAATGCGTTATGATTCCCGAGCTATGAGATACTAAAGGCTGAGCAGTAAGATACTAAGCCCAATGCATAGTTAGCCGGGTTTCGATCCCGGCTTGAAGCGTCCTACGTGTCAAGCCACATTGAAGAGTTGTGATAAAAGGAAACAGTCTGCCTGTGTATGACTATATATCATCATCATCATCATATCGTGCCGCTAGCACGGATATTCCTGACCCTCTCTCGCCACTTCTCCCTATCATTCATCGCCTCTGGCAGGTCTTCAGGGCCATATCCCGTATCCTCACATAGCTGCTCTATGTATGTTCGAGCTGGTCGTCCTGCTTTTGCTCGGCCATATGCGGGGGTCTATAGATGTACATCACTTATGAGCTCATCCTTGCTTCTCCAGCAGTGTCCTGCATGCCTGGTTGGTCTAGCTTGGATAGTTTTCGTGATGGGAGGCAGGTGGCCGTATAGTTGGTGCCTTGTGGGGTGTTGCCACGAGGACTTGTTCAATATTGCTCGCAACATTCTTATGTAATTGCCGTCTAGCTTCTCTTCCAGCCGTTTAGTTAGCGTCCAAGAAGTGCACCCATATAGCAGTATCGACACGACCGCAGCCTGGAAGAAACTGCGTTTCATTTTATCGGTCAGGTCTGATCGAAAGCCTATCGATAGCTGTCTCTGCCTTCGTTAGCCGTGTGTCGATGTCTTTTTCGGTTGATGAGACGCTGCTTCCTAAGTAGGTGAATTTGTCTTCCAGTTTCAGAGGGGTTCCGTCTAGTGTGGAAATGTCACCCGTTTGATTATAGCACATATATTCAGTTTTGTGTGCATTGACATGGAGGCCAATGCCTGCGGGGGCTCTTTCCAAACTATGCAGTAGTGTTTCGGCTTGGTTGGGTGTATTCGCCAGGAACGCTATGTCATTAGCGTAGTCAGCGTCGGTAATTGTTTTTGCGGGGTACCTTCTGCTTCTTTTCCTTTTTCAGCTCGAATGACTATATATATATGTATATACAATATGATTTTACAAGCAATATATGTATTGCTTGTATAATCAAACAACGATAGTTCGTCATTTACAAGTCTCAGCTAATTTTCCAAAACTAAAAAACAATGAATTCCACATGAATTTCCTGAAAGGAATATGGATCGATGTCGATATATTTGTCATTCTTTTCTTTCTTGACAAAACGTTATTTTTGGTTCAGATTATCACCACAAATGAAAAATGGATTTGTTATGAGAATCGAAAACAAACAAAATTATGTCTCGATCCAGCACAGACATCAATGTCTGAATCCAGACGGAATTTACTTGTTTTTATTAGAAATTTCTGGAATCCGAATAAATTGTTTCTGCGCAAAGTTATTAATAAGCAATTGGCACGTTTGAGTTTCGCATTGAAACAGAAAATATATTTCCTATCCAATGACTGGCGAAGTTGCTGTAACTTCAGGTTGCAAATGCAACGCAGTAAACCAACATAAAACAGAGACATTTTTTTCGTATACAATATACAAGATCAGTTATTTAAGTTACAAGATTAATTGTATAAAGATAAGATGATCGATTGCCCAGTCGGCTGGAGACTCTCCCGACGAGGGTCCTGGATATGACGCTGAACAATCAGATGGTGAGTTTCCAGTAATGCTGGAGCTTTAGGGAATGCAGAGTACTCCTTCATTGCCATTGCTCCCATGTCCACTCCAGCACATGATAGGGTCCTATCTATGTGTCAAATAGGACTAAACGGCGTACTAATGCTAAACTGAATTGTTTGAAAAAGAACTGTTTTTTCACACTGAAACTGTACTAACGATAAACTGAATTGTTTGAAACAGAACTGTTTTGACATTTAACTGTGTGTAATCCAAAACTATACTTATACTAAATTGAATTGGTTGAATTAGAACTGTTTTACTAAGCTGACTAACTTTAAATTGAAATGTTTTGACTAACTGTGTACTTATGCTAAATTGAATTGTTTGAAATAGAAGTGTTCATTTGTATAAAAATGGATTTGACATTGAATAACCTACAAAGGTTGATATGCCATTAAATCCAAGCAAACAAACAAACGATAAGAAGATTGTCTTAATTAGAAATAAAAAAAATAAGGGTGCAGTAACAGAAGTGAAATAGTTTTTTGTTTTTTTTTGTCAGTGTTCGTTCACAGAGTATGAATCTCGAAACTATCAATACTTTTTTCCTGTTTTCTGTTTATAAAAATCTGATTGAAAACCATTTAATCACATTTCATTTATCCCGAATCCTCCTCACCATCAAATTCTAAAAGAATCCTCACATTTTTCTCATTTCATGAATTGACCAGTCGACCAGAATGAAGCTCATCTTTTATCGTCTATCAGCCAATCAAATATACATAGTGCCACTTAAAAACCTGTTCCAACATCCTGCAGAGAAGTAAGACCCCCCTCTCCCAAAAAAGAGATGCCCTGCGTATGACACTAAACTGTATCAGAAGCGTGGAGTATCCCTTCATTGCCATTACTCCCAAGTTCACTGTAATCTGGTGTGGGAGAACCCAACTGAGGACTATTTATGGGTCAAATAGATCGGCTGGTAAATTATTTGTATTAGATAGGATTACTTGATATCATATAACTGTGAATTAATTGAATAAAGAATATTTGTTGGAAGCTGTAAGTGTTTACGAAGAATTAGTTACTTGAAACCAGATAACTGTGTCAAATTATTTGTATCAGAATGGAATAATTGATACCACAAGACTTTGGGCAAAAGCGAACATACTCTTAAACAACCACGCAAAAAATATAAGTATAAATGTGCTATAAATACATTTCTAGGCATAAAATAACCGTTGATGGGTTGGCATACCATTAAAATCAATCAATCTTTAAAAACCTGTTTCCAAGTATAATTTGAGCTCCATAATCCTGTGTTAACTTGTTAATTGTTTCTGTCTTATTGTTTTTAAGTTGGGTGTAGAATTCAATCAGATGAAGACTCATACAGTTGTAATATTCATAGAGAACGAAACAGAATATAAGTTTTTAAAAGACAAATAGCAACTGAATGATTTTAAATGGTTTAATCATCTGAATTTTGGTGAGTTTTCTCAAGTTGAAAAATAAAAAAAAATCATTCAAATTTTTTCAAGATCCATATAGATAGGTCGGTCTTCATAATACTCATTTGATTATATTGCATAAATTCTCCAAGAGTATTACTAACTTAAACATTAGCGGCCAAAATCCTGATTCTGATTAATCCGCTACATGTCTAAAGAAGGAAAATGAATTTAGAAGGATTATGTTGCGCCAATATTTAGGTCATTATCCTGATTCTGCTAAAACTGTTACTTGCCTAAAGAAGGTTAAAGAAATTTAAAAGGATTATGTTCAGCTAATTCTTGAGGTCCGAATCCTGTTTCTGACTGAAAGAATTGGCATGATATAATCCTTCTAAATTTCTTTTCCTTCGTTAGACTTGTAACGGACTAATCAGAATCCTGATTCTGATTAGTCCGTAACGAGTCTAAAGAAAAGCTAGAAGGATTATGTTACGCCAATTCTTTAGGATCAAAATCCTGTCCCTGATTAGTCGGTTTCTTGTCTAAAAAAGAAATTTAGAAGGGTTATGTTACACCCAATTCTGTATATCAGAATGCTGATTCTGCTAAGTCCGTTATAAGTCTAAAGAAGAAAAGGAAATTTAGAATGACAATGTTGCGCCAATTCTTTTGATCTTAATCCTGTTTCTAATTAATCCATTGCACGTCTACTGAAGGAAAAAGAAATTTTTTAAAGAAATATGTTGCACCAATACTCCAAGCTTGCAATATACGCCTTTTAAAGACCATTAAGAAAATTTCCTGATATTTTAAGTATATATATATATATATATATATATATATATATATATATATATATAAAGGAGAAACTTCAAAGTTGACAAATTAAGGATTAAGTTTGTGGATTGTGATTAAGCTTGGTCATGGTTGGAGAAAATTACCAAGGAAATATCTTAAGTAAAATTATCCATTGCACCAAAAGATTCAAGCATCCGTGAATCCGAAGAGATTTAAAATCGTACAATTTAAATTTTGTTATAGTTGTAGCTTCAGTTAATTAGGATGTTGCCCAGTGGTGTTGTGCTAATTTTTCATGAACCAGGATCGATGAAATACTTTCAATTTCCTATATCCTTTATACACACACACACACACACACACATATATATATATATATATGTAGAAAGGTCATTGCTCAGGTTTTTTTCGTGAAAGCAAACTCTGAATTCTTTGAGATTTCTTAATAGAAAAATTATTTTAATCTCGCAAAAATATTTCTTTTGAGGCAATTCAAAATGGCGGTAAATCAAGCTGAGTGCTCTAGGCTTGAACTGAATTCAGTCATCAAATCTTGGTTTACATGAGAAATTTACAAAAGAATGTGTGATGTGCATAGAGAAGCATATTTTTGTCAAGAAATTATTTCCAGATGGACTGAACAAGAGCTTGTCACAACGAACCTGAGTCAAAACACATGGAATCTCCGGTAAAGAAAAATTCCGGCCGCAGTAGTCAGTAACGAAAATCATGCAGACTGTCCTCTGGGCCATAAAAATACCCATCACAATGGATTTACTTGAAAAAGGTGCAACCGCAATCAGTGCTTAAGCAAAATTATACTTATTTATTGAATTACCCTCGTATAACAAATATTGCCAATAAATAAGTACATGCCAATTTTTTACGAAAAATTTTTTCCGAACTTATGATGATGACGATGATGATCATCATCATCACCATCAAGGCATGTTGACAGCACTGATTCCCTTAACTGTCTTTTGACATCCCTCCCTATCGGTCATTACTTTTGGCGAGTTCTCTGGACGGCATCCAGTGTCCACACAGAACTGATGAATATAGATTTTGGCTGGTCAGCTAACACTGGTGAGTCCATGTGTGGGAGCCCAAAGGAGAACGTCGCATATGAGTTCGTTCTTGCCTCTCCAATTTGTCGAGCTTGTTTTACTAGAATGATTTGTGAGATGGGAGGTAAGTGGCCATACAGCTGCTGTTTCGTTTTCCTGAGTTTTGTTATTCTAAATGAAGCGTTATATATTCAAAACCCCAATTATTACCAAACTCGACAGCATTGTAACCAAAAGTGAAATTACACTACCTATGTATCCCATAATTAAATCATATAAGTGTATAAAATGGATGCATTTATTTTTGGCCAGCTATATGTTCATTATTTTACTATGTTTTAATGCAGTAGAGTTTGGTAATAAATATTACCTAATAGCAATTTCATTTTATAATATTCTACTAAAATGAATAGAATACTGCTATGTTAGGCTAAGAAGAAAATTACCTTTTTACAAAATATTAGCCATGGTTTATGGCTGAAACTGTATATATTTAGATAGGGTAAACGCATTTGTACATTAGAGAGCATTTAATTATATATATATATATATATAAAGGGAAAGGAGATACACCCTCCTCTACACCTTGGAGTAGTAGCTAATAAAAAGGTAACCTTCGGGTCACCCTCCTCAACTATGTATATATAACCTATTGAATCAAGAAGAAAGAATACACAACTGTGTCCCAACTGCTAGAGTAAGTAAAGTAAAGATGGCGACCATAGTCGAGGGTAACCCGAAGGCTCCCTTTTCGCTAGCTACTACACCAATGTGTAGGGGAGGGCGCTACTCCTTCCCTGGATTGCTCTACTTTACCCTTGATCCGCACCTTATAATGCTGAGTGTTAAGCAAGGAGGCATCAAGTACCATTTTTTTGAGTCTTTGGTATGACTCGACCTGGGATTGAACCCAGGTCTCTTTTCCCTGAACAAGCAGTGAGTGGAAGGGCTACAAAATTTAAAAAAATAAAGATGAAGAAAAGTAAAATAGCCTCGTGGATTTGCCATTTACACGCAGGATCATAGATACCTCTGTATTGTTTAAAGTACCGAGGTAAAAGAAGTCAAGAAGAGATATCTGTAACTGTCATATGACGTACCATCGAAGCAAAATGTGAAACAACGAAACAATTTGTCTGTGGTTGACAGGGTATATATATTTATATATGTGTGTGTGTGTGTGTGTGTAAAACGGAAAATCCGACGGAAAAACTTCATGATCAAAGAAAAAATGAATTTAGTGACACAAGAAGGACACAGAAAATGGTCATGAAGAGAATACGTTAGTCAAATATAATTTAGAAAAGAATCACAACTTGAAAGATTCCTAAATGATAATTATGATAGACATAATAAAAAGCACAGAAACATTGTTGAATTTCTAATTAGAATACAATTAAAAAAAAGACCTAGTTTTTTCAGCGTATCTCCTTATTTAATCAAATTAGAGGTGAAAAAAAAAAAAAAAATTACAACATTCTTTATTTAGATTACATTTCATTAATATTTTTTTAAATTCATACCCACTTATATTTTTAATGGCACTTCAACATAGTCAGCTGGGGCTGTAGAATAACACCGACTGCCTTTCTGCAGAAATGTTAGACTTCCCCCCACCAATGAGTTCTTTGTTTGGGTTTTGTGGCATATCAACCTTTGTAGGTTATTTAATGCCAAATCCATTTTTATACAAATAATCAGTTCTATTTCAAACAATTTAGTTTAGCATAAGTACACAGTTTAATTGACAAAAACATTTCGATTTTAAGCAAGTCAGTTTATCAAACAGTTCTATTTCAAATAATTCAGTTTCGTATACAAAAACAGTTCCATTTCAGAAAATTTACTTTAACATCAGTACGAAGTTTAAATGTCAAAACAGTTCTATTTCAAGCAATTCATTATAGTATTAGTACGCATTTAAAATGTAAAAACAGTTCTATTTAAGACAATTCAGTTTAGCATAGGTACGCATTTTAAATGTCAAACCAGTTCTATTTCAAGTAATTCAGTTTAGCAAAATTACACAGTTTAGTTCTATCTCACCAATAGATAGGACCTTATCAAGTGCAACCACTCTGAGCCGGAGTAGATCTGGGAGCGATAGCAATGAATAAGTACTTTTCTAAAGCTTCAGTATTACTGGAAATTCGCCATCAGATTGTTTAGAGTCATATATAGGACACTCGTTAGGTTTTCTTTTACTCCTCTGCAGAGGTACAGTCAGTGTATTCTACAGCCCCAGCCGACTGGGCAATCCCCAAACAATGAGGGTCTTGGATATGACACTAAACAATCTGACGGTGATACTCCAGTATTTCTGAAGATTTGGGGAATATGGGGTACCCATTCATTGCCATCACTCCCTGACTCGTAGAGATAGCACTTGATAGGGTTCTATCTATGGGCTAGATAGAACTGTTTGACATTTAAAAAATGACTATACTAAATTGTTTGTAATATAACTCTTTGACCATTTAACTTCGTGTAATCAGATGTTTAATTGAATTGTTAGAGACACATACCCATATTTTGAGGGGGTGTCCTCGTGGTGTAATGGTTAAAGCGATCGACTGCGGAATCGTAGTAAACGAGTTCGTACTCAAGTCGGGCTATTACGTTCACGTTCGGGCAAATACCCTTGGGAAAGGTATGAACCCCCTTATCCTCCCAGCTATGGGTTAAATAGTACCACTACTGTTCTTCTAGGAGAATAGCATTGGCATTAAATAACCTACAAAGGTTGATATGCCATTAAACAAAGAAACCAAACCAAACCATATTTTGAACAATTTATCTGTGTGCGAACGAATGAGTAATGTTGAAGAGAACAATTAGTGTTATATAGCAATACTTGTAACCACTTCACTGTCGGCAAAAAAATAATTAATATTGAATTGAATTGTAAGTGTTAGATAGCAATATTTGAAACCATTTAACAGTGTAGAAATGATAGCAATACGAGTTTGCAAACAAATTAGTTTCAACACATTTAAAAAGAAAGTTAACGATAAACTAATCTCATACAGATGATGTACATCTATTAAAATGTATGCAAACAAATGAATGATGTTAAATTGTGACTATTATATAGCAAAATTTTAAACGATTTAACTATGTGCAAACAAATGATTAATAGTAAATAGATTATTTGCATTAGCAATACTTGAAACCATTTAACTGTGTGCAAAAAAAAAATGAACTCAGGCTTATTTAAGAATGTTATCAATAAAATGTGTTTACAAGTCTCATATATTTAATATATATGTTGAAAGATGATTTCGCATTATATAACCTTCAAAGATTAATATGACATAAAACCCAACCAAACCAAATCATACATTTTCAATATACTTGTATAAAAAGGATATCGCATCAAATACCCTACAATGGCTGATATTTAATAAAACTTAATCAAACCAATTCATATATATATAGAATGTATATGTAATAAAAAGATTAGGCGTTAAATAACTTACAATGATTGATATACCACAAAACTCACCCAAACCAATTCATATATATACAATGTATATGTATAAAGAGGATTTTGCATGAGATAATATACAATGGTTGATATGCTATAAAACCAAACCATACAAAACCATTAGCACTTCTAATCATCGTTATTCCTAAATTACAAACATCTATTTAAAAAAGAAAGTTAAATAGAAAAATTTAAAGAATTATTGAAAAAAAATGCATTTATGTTTTAAAATATATTTTGAACTCTGATTATGTCACATAATTTTGAAACAGAACGCTACTAACGATAATAGAATGCTAAGATTTTTTTTCATTATATGATTTCATTAGAAAACTGAAAATAATTCAGAGAATATATCACTAATCAACATTCTCCTGAATATGTTTTAACATAAAAAAACGAAACATCTAACAATGGCAAATAGTTCAGGTATAGATAAAATCCTTCTCTGAATGCCTTGATGTTTTGATGGTTTTGTTTTGTTTAGTTCTGTTTTCATATATATATATATATATATATATATATAACAGTGTTATTGTCACTATCTCATTACATGGGATTGTTGCAGACCAAATTCGATATAATTTGGAGAGTGCTCAGTATCTGTGATAGAGCTATTATATAACAATAAGTAAGTAAAAGATTATAACTTCAAGGAAGCATTCTTAATACAAATAAGTAAGTAAAGTTAGCGACCTTAGTCGAGGGTAAGCCGAAGGCTCCCTTTTCAATAGCTACTACACCAAGGTGTAGGAGAGGGGGCTGCTCCTTACTCTTGATTGCTTCACTTTACCCTTGATCCTTACCTTATAATGCTGAGTCTTAAGCAAGGCGACATCAGGTGCCATTTTTAGAGTTATTGGTATGACTCGACCTGGGATTGAACCGAGGTTTCCCGGCCCATTGGCGAACACTGTTATAATAAGTAAATATTTATTAGTTTATATATATATATATATATATATATATATATATATTTAATATATAGGTTTCATGACGTCTTATGTGGTCGTTGTAAAACTTCCATGCTAATAAATATATATAAAAACTAATATATATTTACTTATTATGTAAATATATAGAAAGACAGAGAGAGAGAGAGAGAGAGATGATAGAGAGTGTAATTCCACCAAATTTCTTGTTCACTGCTCCTCTGACTTTTACCCCGTCTTTTATGAAGACCCAAATGCCAAACTGTGGCACCAGAGGGAGATTCTACGCCAATAAGTTCTCAATAGTCAGAGGTAAAGCTAACAAGTACATAGTCACAATCGATAAAGCTGATGAATTAGCCCGTGATTGTTACATCTCAGTTACGTTTTTCATAAGCAAAGCTACGTTTTAAAGTTGTTACTTTCAACTATGTTTGACAAACCGATCGATTTGTCCGTAAGTTTTTCCGTTTTTAAGTGAACAAATGGCATTCAAAAGTAGAATTTAACAAACTGTTGTTCGAATTTCCCAGATGAATACATTCATTCGTCCATTTTTAAATTTGTACGTTTATCATTAATTTCAAATTGTTCTTCCATCTTTATTGTGGATTTCATCTTCCTCCCAAGTCATTTTATTCTACGACCGTTGAAGTAAATAGTTTAAATTGCATCTAGTCTCAGATAAAATAGAGTTGAATTTGTGTTGTGGACCAGTAAAGGGTCCGGAAGAAAGACACGAACTGGGGTTTACATGGAACAAAGCATATTTACGAAAGTATAATACAACATAGATAAAAAGGTGTTGAACGTCAGTCTGACTGAGTGACTGACTGACTGACAAAGTGTTTGGCTGGGGAAAACTCAGCGAGATGAACATTCTCCCGGCATTAATAGCAAAAGGAAGAGTTCATTACAGTCTGCTGGGTGGGGTACCATAACAACTGGAATCTACTTTGCCCAGTCGGCGAAACCTAGAATATGTTGACTGAATCCCCGACAGAAGGGTTTGACCCTACTTCAAAAAAGGGGATTATTCTGGAAGTAACACTGAGGCTCTAGTTCTAGAAATATTGGAGTGTGGAGTACCACTTTCATTGTCATTACTCCCAAGTCCACTCTGACCTGGAATGATAATTCTTGTTAGGGTCGCATTTATAGGTCAAGTATATCTCTTTTTAAAAATTATTCGCACTTGATAGGAATACTTGATACCATATTAACGTAGTGTTCACCAATGGCCTGAGGAACTGGGTTCAATCCCAGGTCGAGTCAGACCAAAGACTCAAAAAATGGTACTTGATGCTACCTTACTTAACACTCAGTATTATAAGGTATGGATCAAGGGTAAAGTGGAGCAATCCTGGGAAAGGAGTAGCGCCCTCCCCAACACCATGGTGTAGTAGCTATCGAAAAAAGAGGCTTCGGGTCACCCACGACTACATTCACCAACTTTACTTATTTGTATTAAGAATGCTTACTTGAAGTTATAATTTTTTTTACTGAGGATTGTAATTTGCTACTTGAAACAATTTAACTGTGTCAAATAACTGAACAAAAAATGTAGATGTTAGTGTACAATGGACAATTCCCTAACTTCTTGGTATAAAATAGCCCGTGACTGCTTAATATACCATTAAAATCAATCAATCAATACTATGGCCTTCCAATAGCTTTTAGAGTTTAAATTAGCTGATCCAGACGAGTTGAAAATGTATCAATCTCAATTATTCTAATTCTGGTTTGGTTTGGTTGGGTTGGGTTTGGTTTTATGGGATTTCAACCATTGTAGGTTATTTAATGCGAAATCCTGTTTATACATAAATACAACTATATATATGATTTGTTAACACATTTTGTAGATAACATTCTTAAATAAGCTTAAGATTTTTTTTACACACAGTTAAATGGTTCCACGTATTGCTATATAACAATCACAATTTAACATTAGTCATTGACACATTTTTTGTTCTATCAGGTGTCACCACTCCGGGTCTGAGTGGACCTTGGAGCAGTGGCAATGAATGGGTACTCCACATACCTTAAATGTCTGTGAATGGAGCCTCGCCATCAAATTGTTTACTCTCATATCCACGACACTCGTTGTTGTTGGGGGGTCTTACCTCTCTGCAGAGAATCAGTTGATGAATTGTACAGCCCTGACCGACAATTGCTCTAAGTAGAGAAAGGTGTATATATAATTATAGAATCGTATTCGCTGTACGTCCGAATAATCTAACCTGATAATGGCTGTCTCTATGCCTGGCTTTCAGGGCATAAGACCCAATATGATTGATTGATATTAACGTCATATCAACTCGTCTTGGGTCACGTATTTCATAGCTAGAAGTTGGAAAAAGCTCGTTCATTGTACGTTCATATTTACATATTAAGTGTAAAAGTATCGTAAGATATTTTATTGCGCACTGTCCTACAGGATAGAAATACTTTTTAAACAGGTCTCAACATCATCTACATAATCAAGTGATCCTGATAACATAGAGTTTCCTGACTCTCTTTCAACATCCGTCCCTATCATCATAACAGGTCCTCTAGACTGCATCCAGTGTCTGCACAGAGTTGGTGTATGTAAGTCCTTGCTGGACGGCCAACACTGGCACATACTCATGAAGGAGTCTATAAGAGAATGTCACTCATGAGATCGTTCTTACTGCATCAGCAGTGCCCAGCTTCTCTTGTTCGTTATAGACGGTGTCTCAAAATAGATGCAACCCATTAGTACGATAATTCATATTGCATCGTCATCTTTCATCTAAGTCTTAAAAAGCAATCATATCACTTCAGAAAGGCAAAACCAGATGACAAGGGCAGAAATTGATTGACTTTATCCATTAGTGAAGGTGAAAAACCAAGTTCATCTGAACCTCTTTGGAGGGACTTTTTCGGTCTCCTTCCGATAGAATCTCTCACCACATCCACATTGTCGGGATATCTTGCAGTCAACTTCCTGCTAGATCTGGGATTTTTTGCCTTCTTGATGAGGTTGTTTACTGATCATGTGGCTTAAAATTTGTGTACCCAATGATAAGTTCGACTTTTCTGGGGATAATTGTAAAAGTTAAACTTCCTGTGACATTTTGCTTGCACAGTTTTCAATGATTTTGTCTCCAAGTTATTAGTGATGCAAAATATTTTTCCTCTACTTGTCCAAGGAATTGTGATCGAGGATTAATAGTTCTTATAGAATACTAATTTCAAATCTGAAAAAAAAAAACCGCAACATTATCATTAGTAGAGTTATTAGCAATCACAAGGATCCCACGTATATTAGAACATCCTGTACTTGGATAATTTACGAGATGAGCGGTTAGAGGCCGTACTGCTGTTGTTTTGTGGGATGTCGCTTCCATTTTTCAAAACAGAACAAAAACAAGGAACGTATTTTGTTTGGTTCATTTGCTTAATGGCATATCAACCTTTGTATATTATTTAATGCCAAAGCCATCCTCCTAGAAGAACAGTAGTGGTACTATTTCAACCATAGCTGGGAGGATAAGGGAGTTCATACCTTTCCCAAAGGTATTTGCCCGAAAGTGAACGTAATAGCGCGACTGGAGTACGAACACACTTACTACGATTCCGCAGTCTACCGTTTTAACCATTACACCACGAGTTTTGACACAAGGTCACAAATGTTAAGCACCCAATAAGGATTGAGGGCATTGTTTTCCACGTAAGACTACGTGTAACACTAAAATAGATCTATGAAAGGCAATCGACTGAGACATGAATTACTTTAGAAAGTAATCCCGAATTAACCCGAGAAGCAACGGAAACTGTCGACCCAAGTTTGAAAGTGTCAAGTTGAAGTTCATTTCCCATGCCTCGTTCTGTTCATCATACTCTCCAGAGTGAAAAGGGAGTCATCTTGGTTATGGATATACAATGCATCATAAACTATATATATATATATATATGTGTGTGTGTGTGTGTGTGTGTGTGTGTGTGTGTGTGTGCATTCGTACGCGCGAACAATTTTACTAGTGGAAACGGACGCAGAAGAGAATGAGTAAGAACGCGTCGTGTTCATGCGTGTGAAGATGTTATGAGGGTGAGGAGATTTGGAACGGTCCCTGCGGCGAGGGTAAGTGTGAGAGGAGGGGCGGTGGTGAGGTGAATTGGTGCCTCATTCACCAACCATCAGGATGACGCACGTACTCACACACACATACACACGCACACACGCGTGCGTGCGCCTACTAACACACATCTTCATTTACTATTCAGAAGCACCAATACACACTATCCACTCAAAGAAATACCCATGCTACTTCGTAGATATATTTCTTACGCTTACATATCCAATCCTGTACAATAAAAATCATTCCACTTTTTATTTCTCTAATTGTTTGTATCGCAAAATGTATTTTTGACGGAAAATAGTCTGATCTTTGTATTAACTGTTTAATTCAGTTCCAACACATGTCCTCGTGGTGTAATGGTTAAAGCGATGAACTGCGGAATCGTAGTACGCGAGTTCGTACTCCAGTCGCGCTACTACGTTCACTTTCGGGCAAATACCCTTGGGAAAGGTATGAACCCCCTTATTCTCCTTCCAGCTATGGGTAAATAGTAGGACAGACTAGGTTCTTCAGCCTTGGTGGGGCAACTAGTCTAGGAGAAGGAAAACTCTGAATTCAAACCTGTTAAACTCCGCTTAAAAATTGACCTTGTGTCATATCCTGCCCGAGCGGAGGGGTGGGGTAAATAGTAACCTATAATTTTAACAAAAGTCGTATAAAAGATATACAACATTCCTAATAATTATATTGTTATTAATTTTTTCTTCTTTCTTAGGGAATTTGATTTTGAAGAGTGTATACCGTCAATCATGAACATGGAAAAAAATGAGATCTGTTTACTTTTCAAACTTGGTCATAATTTTTTTATGTCAACTTCGGTTGTTTGGTTGGTTGGTTGGTTCTGGTTTTTATGGCTATACAAATTTTATAGATTATTTAATGCCAGGTCCATTTTTATACTTAAGCAGTTCTATTTCAAACAATTCAGTTTAGCATGAGAACAATTTTTATTTACACACAGTAAGATATAAAACTATTCAATTTCAGACAATTCAGTTCAATTTTAGTACAGTTTAAATGTCAAACAGTTCTATATAACCCATTGACAGGACCCTATCAGGTGCTACTACCCCAGGGTAGAGTGGAGCTGGGAACCATAGCAATAAAAGGGATACCACATTCCCCAGAGCTCCATGACTGGAGCCGCACCATCAGATTGTTTTGTGTCATATCCACGACACTTGTTGGGGAGTCTTACCACCTACAGATATTCAATGGGTGTATTCTGCCGTCCAAGCCGTCTTATGAAATGCAATTGCAACAAAGTGCTATTTGATGAAAACAAGCATGAAGTAATGATGTTTAGAAAATACTGTCCAATTTTTCAATAAACTGTTTAAATTCTGTTCTAACATTCTATTTTAACAATAATAGTTGGCAACCTTAATTGAGAGTGACCCGAAGGCTCCCTTTTCAATAGCTACTGCACCGAGGTGTAGGAGAGGGCGCTACTCCGTTCCCTGGATTCCTCCACTTTACCTTTATAATGCTGAGTGTTAAGCAAAGCGGCATCAAGTACCATTTTTAGAATCGTTGGTATGACTCGACCTGGGATTGAACCTCGGTCTCTCGGACCATAGGCGAACACTACATAAAAAAAATTCCCATTCATAATTATTAAAATGTAATTTTTATATATTTTCTCACACTGATTTCAGAATTTGATTTTTAATGTTAAATGAAAGCTTTACAGGAAAAAATAATAAAATGCGTTTACACTTTTGCATTTGTTCAAGCTAAATCATAATTTTGTTTCGTGACATTGCTTGGCCACATGGTGCCAGGATGAAACTGCTCGGCCACATATTGACAGGATGTCACTGCATAAGCTCACTGACTAACGACATGAGACTTTGCTTCATCAACAGCTATAAAAGATTTCTTGCCATTAAAATCTTCAGAGTTTTATCTGTTTGCTTGTTTGTTTGGGTTTTACGGCATATCAAATCTTGTCGGTTATTTAATGTCAAATCCTATTCATACATTTATATTAAATTTATGATTTGTAAATACATTTTGCTGATAACATTCAACTTTTATCGCATACAGTTAAATGGTTTCAAGTATTTTTCTCAAATACAAATAGTTCTATCCTATTTACCAACTATTGGCTATTAATTATCTTTTTACACACAGTTAAATGATCAAACAGTTCTATTTCTAACAAATCAATTTAATGCACGTCAGTTGTTTGCCGACAGTTTTAATGTCAAACAGTTCTATTTGACCCATAGATAGGACCCTATCAGGTGCTACAACTGCAGGTCAGCAATAATATTGAAGGGTTACTCTACATTTCCTAAATCTCCATGGATGGGGCCTCAACATCAGATTATTTAATCACATATCAAGAACACTCATTGAAGTGGGGTGTCTTACCCCTCTGCAGAGATGCAGTCGGTGTATTCTGCAGCAGCAGCCGACTGGGCTCTTTAATCTTTTACCGTACAGACAAAAATAACTTTGTTAATCAACAGCAGAAATGTATAAATGTTCAGGGGTCATATATTGGCCTGATTAAAACACTGTTTAAATTCATTAGTTCAGAAAAAAAAGTTTATTATAAACCCGGGCATTATTTTCCGAACAAATATATATTGTTTAGTCTTTAATTTTCTCCTGTAATTTTTCTACTTACAGTGTCGTATCTGCACCCGTGGAAGTCTGTAATCTAAATATTTTAAGATATAAAATATGAAGAGGAAAACATTACAGGCTGTTTCAAAACATCTTATACCATTTGAGATCAACTGGGCCATTGAGAAAAATTGATAACTTATCGTAATCTAATAATTGACCCATTCTCATTCAAATGATCTCAAATTTTAACAGAATGTGTAGAAAACTCATAGTTCTATGTTTAATGGTTTATGTTTTGTTTGTTTTTTATTTTCAGGTATAGTTTGATTTGGTTTGGTTTGGTTTTATGTCATATCAACCATTGCTGGTCATTTAATGCCAAATCCTGTTTTTACACATGTATTAAATATATGATTCGTAAACACATTTGGTTGATACACAGTTAAATGATCAAACAATTCTATTTCTAACAATTCAATTTAGCATAAGTCGACCAAGTCGAATAGTTCAGAGTACTGCTATGTATCACTAACAATTCATTTAAACATCAATCCTTTGTTTACATACATTTAAATGATCAAACAGTTCTATTTCTAACAAATAAATTTAGCATAAACCATTTGTTTGTCATCATCATCATCATCATCATGTCGTGCCGCCAGCACGGATATCCTTGACCATCTCTCGCCACTTTTCCCTATCGTTCATCGCCTCCGGCAGGTCTTCTGGGTTACATCCTGTGTCCTCACATAGCTGCTGAATGTAAGTTCGACCTGGTCGTCCTGCTTTTGCTTGGCCATATGTGGGGGTCCATAGTAGTACGTCACTTACGAGCTCGTCTTTGCTTCTCCAGCAGTGTCCGGCGTGTCTGGCTCGTCTGACCTGTATAGTTTTCGTGATGGGAGGCAGGTGACCGTACAGTTGGCGTCTCGTGGGGTGTTGTCGCCAGGACTTGTTCAGTATTGCTGTCAACATTCTTGTGTAGTTGCCGTCAAGTTTCTTCTCCAGCCGTTTGGTTAGCGTCCATGTAGTGCATCCATATAGCAGTATCGATACAACCGCTGCCTGGAAGAAACTGCGCTTCATTTCATCTGTCAGGTCTGATTTCCATATTATTGAGAGCCTATCTATAGCCGTCCATGCTTTCGTCAGCCGTGTGTCGATGTCGTTTTCTGTTGATGAGACGCTACTTCCTAGGTAGGTGAATTTGTCCACTAGCCTCAGAGAGGCTCCGTCTAGAGTGGTAATGTTGGCCGTTTACACAGTTTTAATGTCAAACAGTTCTATTTGACCTATCGATAGGACCCTATCAGGTACTACCACTCCGAGTCAGAGTATACATGGGAGCGATAGTAATGAATGGGCACTCTGCATTTCCCAAAGCTTAAGCATTACTGGCCGCCCCCCACCATTAGATTGTTTGGTGTCATATCCAGAAGACTCGTTGTGGGAGGGGTCTTTCTCCCTGCTGAGATGCAGTCGGTGTATTCTACAACCCCAGCTGACTGGGTTGTTTTCAGGTATAGAAATAACATTCACGGGAAAAGAAAAGGCTTTTAACATTACATATAATTTTGAGTTAAAATTTGTGATTATTTGAACGAGAATTGGTCAAGTTATTCGATTACGATTCCATTTCAAAATTTTTGATATCATTTGAGATGTGCTGGGTGTTCCAGAAAAACTTATAATGAGAGCCGTTTTTTTCTGAAATACCCTGTACATCTCTAATGATAACAAAAATTTTAAAAGTCTCTTTATTTTGAAGTGTATAAAACTTGATACTTCCTCAAAAATAGATACAAAATAAGAAAAATAAATGTATCCATGTGCAGAGGATTATTTTCGTTCTTAAAAATTTGTTCAATTAGAATTTGACGAGATTTTATGATGATATTTAGGCAGATTTGATACAATGTTTTAATGTTGTACCCTACACCGGTTAGGGAGGGACATGATTAAAGTTGTCCAATCCTAGGAGTATGTATCACTACGTTGTCAGACAACACCGACTTGCTCTTTATAGTGCAATTGGGAGGTGCTACTCTGAGGATTAGACTCCCGTTTGGTTTATTTTCTTTTCCTTTCCGTTTTTTTTTTTTTTTGCAACGTCAGGCTCAAATATTAGAACACGTCTGAGAAGGAAGAGATATTCTACTTAAATTTATGACCGAAATCCGTATACCAAGGCTCCGTAGCTAAGCACAAGTCCAAGGACCTATTCTAGCCGAAGTTACGAATCAGCCTTGTAAATAAGGACAGAATCAAAGGAATGGGAAAAATACACTTTTCATTATATAAGTGGGTCATTCAATAAAAAAGGGAATTTGCCGAAGAAGTTGGCAATATGAAGTACAATTTACTACAAAACCTTTTTCAAGGAAATCATTAGTGATTGGTTCACCTTTTAGGCACCACATTTTTCACGCCGCCATATTGACGTGGAACTGTTTTGTCACTCAACTGTTTGGTATATCTTGATTGATAAGATTTTAAGGAATGGCCTAATATTGATAATTAAAAAAGCAATTAAATTTATTTCTTACAATAATTCTAAAATCAAACAAGCTAAATGAATGTTAAAGATTTCAGGCATCTCATAATTGTTGGTCAAGCTACACAAATATTCCAGTGGAACACGCGAATCAAACTGTTTTATTATCTTCAAAATACACCCATCGGTCAAAATGTATTTCAGATGTTTTTGGTTTGGAGCATTCTCAGCAAAACCCAAACATTAAGCAGAAATTCTAACTCTAATCATGGAACCATCTAACCTCGACAATTACTATTGTTTGCTCCCGTCACTTAGTCTGTTACGTTGCCAGCCGGTTATTGTTATTCGTTTCCTGTCACTTGGTCCAGACAGTTGCTGTTTTTCCTTTTCGTCACTTGATGTGTTCCGCTGCTAGTCAGTTACTATTGTTCGTTTTTCTTCATTTCGTCCGTTACGCAGCCCATCATTTGTGGAAGTTCGTTTTCCGTCTCTCGGCCCGTTGTGCTGTCCGTCGGTTGCTGTTGTTCGTTTCCCGTCACTTAGCTCGTTACGCTGTCAGTCGGTTATTGTTATTAGTTTTCCGTTACTCGGTCCGTTACGCAGTGAGTCATTTCCTGTTTTTCCTTTTCTGTCACTTGATGTGTTGCACTGCTTGTCGGTTACTATTGTTCGTTTCTCTTTACTTCGTCCGTTACGCAGCACGTCATTTGAGGAAGTTCGTTTTCCGTCTCACAGTTTATTGCGCTGTCAGTCGGTTGCTGTTGTTCGTTTCTTATTTCAACACAAAAATATAACCGACTTAGCTCAGCGTCAAAAAGGCAACGCCAAATAGTCCCAGAAGACTGACAGCATCAATATTTTTACAGACCGCTATGACCGGAACTTTTTTCACCGAAGACTCAGTGTATTTCCACTCCATGGACTGTCTTTTCGGCTCAAGTTCATATGGACAAACCCATGTTAGCCCTTTTGTAAAGATCTTTTTCACAAAAACATGCTTCTTCGTAAATATCACCCATTCTTCTGTAAATTGCATACACTTTGTACTTCTCATACACCAAAAATTTGATGATAGACTTCCGTTCAAGACTGGATAGCTCTGATTTACTGCCATTTTAAATAGCCTCAAAAGAAATATTTTTACGCGATTAAAATAATTTTTAAGATAATCCAATTCAAAAGAATTCAGAATTTACATTTATAAAAAAAAAAAAACTTCTGAAAATAATCTGTACTTGGCGTCTCAAAAAATCCCCCTTATTTATTGAATGACGTATATATACATATAAGCTTAATAGTGTTGTTTGTTCTATTAATAAATAAAAAAAGTTAAATATCGGTGAGAGAGCATTGATATCTAAGTTAGGATATCGTTGACACTGACTTAACAGCGTTTGGTGACTGGCAATTTTTCGGCAATGCGATCATCTGACCAAGTGTTTGGTCTAATGATTAAATAGTTAAGATCGTATAGGAAAGAAACTGACAGTCACCCAGCGCGGTAGTGTCTCTGCTATCCTCACGTACATATGATTATATATATATATATATATATGTGTGTGTGTGTGTGTGTGTGTGTGTGGTTTCTTTATCTCATCGCAAATCAATCTGCATTGATTATTGAAGGCAAATCCATATATTCTTGTATAAGAATAGCAATTATACATCTTAATCCATAGCTCAATGGGGGATCAGGGGGTTCATGCTGCATTCTTAAGCATTCGTCCAAAAATGAATGTAATAGTGTGACAGAAGTTCAAACTCGTCATTGTGATTTCATGGTCCAGCAAGTTAATCAGTACGCCACAGAAACTTCCCCTATATATATATATATATATATATATATATATATATATATATATATAATTCAAAGATTCAGTTGTACTTGAAAATATATAAATTGCTCTTAAATACGTATGAATTTTTAAATACTTTAAGATTCTAAAAAAAAGGGGGAATTTTCCCTTTCGGTCACGTCTCATCAAAGAATAAAATTCCGTGAAAGGCAAATATTGATTAGGAAATAGACATGGAGTAGTGACTGTCATGAAGCATGGAAGAGTGGGTAAAACTGGAAAAAAAAAAAAAAAAAAAAAACAATTTACGGCAAGCCTGAAGAGTAGACGCGGTTACTATTTTTTCACTTACTAAATTAGGATTCATTTTATATATATATATATATATATATATATATATATATATACTTACATTCTATTTAAGGACCATAAACCTAATTTTGAGAATAAATTACAATCTATACTGATTAATCCCTCAAAAACAGAGTTAGTTAAGGTATCAAAAAATATAATTCAAAATATTGTAACGAATGTGAAAAAGGCTAACTATCGTAGTCTTTGGAAAAACTCGTATGACGCCATTGAATGGTTTAGGAAAATTAAAAATTAGAGCAAAGCTACATTTATGCAATTCGATATTATTGACTTTTATACTTCAATAACAAAAATACTCTAATTGATAGCATTAACTACGCCAGAAAATATGTGGAAATAACTAAAGAACAATATGATAGCTTGTAGGAAAATAGTTCTCAAAATAATGGATCCACGAGGGTAAAAAGTGGTTCTGATAATTTTGATGTCCCTATGGGGGTGGGGTATGGTTCTTCATAAATAGCTGACCTTGTGGGTCTATATATATTAGATATACTTAGTAGGATTGTTAGCCTGGAACAGGTGAGTTTATATCATGATGATGGGATAATATATATCCCAAATAGTAATGGCCCAAATAGCTCAAGCATACAAAAGATTATAAGGGCATTTAAGTTTTTCGGATTCAAAATAGAAGTTTCATCTAATAATTAGACAGTTCATTTCCTGGATGCGACACTAAACCTTTCGAACAACACATATAAACCTTTTCTAAAAACTGACCAGTGCCCTTCCTATATTAATGCAAACTCGAATCACCCGAAGACCATAATTAAACAAGTCCCCAAAGTAGTAAAATTGAGAATAAGGAATTTATCTGCCAACGAGAAAATATTCCAAGAGAGTAGTAAGATATATATGGATGACCTTAAAAATAGCGGTTTTAGAGAAGAGTTTACCTATCAAGAAGAAAATATACCTAATGATATTAATAAAGAAAATAAGAAGTACAGTCAAAAAAATAGAAAAAGAAAAATTATATGGTTTAACGCCCACCTCCTTTTGAAGACTAGCAAGTATAAATGTAGGTAAATATTTTTTGAAATTGATAGATAAGCACTTTAAACATGATAATATACTACATAAAATATTTAATAGAAAAACGTTAAAAATTAGTTACTCCTGCACAAAAAATATTTTTCAAATAATCAATAATCTCAATAAAGAGATAATCAAGGAATTTCATGACCGAACGAATAATAATAACAATAATAATAATAATAATAGTAAACAAAACGAATGTAATTGTAAAACTCGAATGAATTGTCCCATGGATGGATTATGTAACTTAGATTAGAACATTTGAAAAACCAAACTGCCCTATCGAAGCATTTTTGGAGTTTGAAAAATTAAGGTTTGACCCCTGAGATTCAATGGTCTGTATTGAAAAAGTCGAATACTCCAAAATGCTTTGATAGTAGATGTAATCTGGGCCTAGAAGAAAAAATACAAATAATGATATACCCAGACCCAGAAAAATTATTAAATAAGCGATGTGAATTAATAGCAAGATGTAGACATAGGAATAAATTTAAACTATAGACAAATATCATAGATAATGTTTTATTAACCAAAGCATAGGATTGATTTGAGATTTGAGGTGAAATGAATAAAAAAAAAAAAAGATGACAAGATACCATGTGATGTGACGTACTTTTCAATGGAAGGGTAACTGAATTAATTGGCACGAATATAAATTTGGAAGTTAAAAATTTAATTTTAAATTTTGAATTTAATTCAAGATAAGTATTACTGTATCCTTACGTAAGGTTATTAAGGAATGTTGTACTTCCCTAAATTATTATTACATCTGGAGTTTTAAGTTGAAATGTATTTAAAATTAAAAAATTAAAAAAAATTAATTTACTGTGATTCCAATCGGTGATAAAAGTAAAAAAAAAAAAAAACGGAAGTGGGTGAAATGGGGAGGAAACTCTTCATCCCTCTTCTAACCCCTCCCTTATTTCCTTCCTGTGTCTATTCTGAATATAATTATTTTATCCATTAGATCTGAAGAAGTCCTGTTATTTTTGGTGTTATTGATTCATATAAATACCCATAACAGGATGAAATAACTTTATAATCCTAATATGACTGGTTTTTGTTTTTTTTTTAAAGAAAAAAAAATATAATGTAACTTGAAGAAAACTCAACCACGGTTAAATTGTCATAACAAATTTATTTCGGCAAAGAATATAATCTTCGTCTCTTCAGATGACTACGCTCAGTATGTGATTTTTCTTATATAAACCTGAAAAGGGAATATATAACAATAGCCATACATCGTGCGTTCTCATAGATTTATATGAAATCCATCATATATTCTATACACGAATAATCCACACCCATAGTCTTTGGACGCTGACTGGATATATATATATATATATATATATTTGGGGAGCAAAAGTATACACACACACATACACACACACGTACATATATACATATATATATATAGGATTTCGAATGGTGGTATTCAAGTTTGAATGCTTGCTAACTCATTTCATCGGCGCAACATATTCGTCCTCCATATTTTCGTTTCTATATAGAGTTGTGCTAGACTAAAGCGTACGTTCTAAAAACCCTTAATCTCGCACGTTGTCACACACTTTTAAGAAAACTATATTATACCTACACTCGCTTCGGGGCTCAGGCAAGCGTAGAGAGTCGTAGATATAGGTTTCGCACTTAAAACCGTTACATATAGGCAACATCGCCATTACGAACGTAGCTTTATACGTCACTGAAGCGTTCAGAGATCTGGGTATGTCGTCACGCGTTTTTGCTCATTGCTACATGAAATATAATTGAGAGGGGAGAGTATATCTTCTCTTTCGCCTCATTCCTCCTCCTCCTTCTTCTTCTTCTTCTTCTTCTTCTTCTTCTTCTTCTTCTTCTTCTTCTTTCTATCGCTTTCAGTAACTCTCTCCTGCACAAATCATCTCGGCCTTTTTCATCTTACTCATCCCTGAGTTAGACCTTGTGAAGAGAAGGCTTGTATACGTTGTTTTTGGACGAAACTGTTAATACGCTAAACAGATCTGAATATTTTGAGGAAAATTGCAAGTGACAAAGCAAAATCCATAAGAATATCCCATCAAACCATAAATTATATCAATCTACATGTCACCAAAATCTCGTACTCTAGTCATTGCTGCATTATATCACTCAACCTTTATACGTATATATACATAAAAATCAATGTGTTTTGTGTGTGTGTGTGTGTGTGTGTGTGTGTGTGTGTGTGTGTGTGTGTGTGTGTGTGTTCATGTAACTATACACGTATGTATACATATAGATGTATTATGGTGTTTTGGTGATCATCTTTAGGTATGGACACGAAGACACGGGTTCAAATCCCGAACGAGGGTGTTCCATTTCACATAGTGCTAATATCCTTAGGACAATTATGAATACAATTATTCTCCCGCCAGCTGTGGGAAAATATTTGAACTGACAGTGATCTTTAAACTTTGTATGGCAACCGGTCTACGAGAAGGAAAACTCTGAATTCAAGCCTGTTAAATTTCTCTTTAAAAATTGACTTTGTGTCATATCCTGCCTGGCCGGAGAGGTTGGATACAAATATATATATATATATATATATATATATATATATATATATATATATATTATCCCAAGCCAAGGCAGCCGATAGTGAGAATTTAAGGGTTTTCTTTTTTCAATATCTTCGTAATTCAATATCCAATAGAGAGATCAATGTAAAACAATATATATATATATGTATATATTTCATTGATCAATAGAGACATCTTTAGGCTACACCTTTTTGTATATGTCTTTTCCAGTTGCCCTATTGATTTAATAGTATCTGGTGGGAATTACTACCGTAACTAATTGTTAACCTTGTACTTTCTGGGCCATCATCAGGGGTATGTATAGTGTAAAAGTGATATGACCTTTGCATGTACATTACTACTTTGTAAATGTTTATCATTTATACTGGTGTGTTTGTTGTAGCATTTTATTCGTTTCTATAAGTAGCAGTAGTAGCTAAAGAATTTAAGTACATTAGAACTGGATTCGAAATTGATTCTATTGTATTTGGGTTGTTTTATTCTGATATGGAGCGCCTCGAGAATTTGTAATTTTTGTTTGTTATTTTGTTGTGTTTTCGATTAGAATTTTCTAAAACACAGTTTTTGTGTAGGAGTGCTATTGAACAGGTATCAGATAGAAGGATTGTGGGTCGTCTCATTAGGATAGTTAAGGTTAAGCAATACACATACCCCTGATGATGGCCCAAGATCGGTGAGGAAAGTACTTGGGCAACAATTACTTATGGCAGTTTCATCAACCAATTCCAGCTGGATACTATGAAATCAATACAGCAAGTGGAAAGGACATATACAAAATTGTGTAGACAAAAGATGCCTATATTGTTCAATGAAATATGCATTAATGAAGAAATGCTGTCCAAATACACGCACATTCACGGAAATACACACTCTCACTCTCTCTCACACACACATACACATACACGCACGCACACACACGCGCGCACACACACACACACACACACACATATATATATATATATATTCGATATAAGAAAAAAGTCTGGAAAGTTATTTAATGACCCTTGTATATACAAGGGTCATTATAATAACTTTCCAGACTTTTTTCATATGGGCACTTTTATTGATAGTTCACACATGAGACTCTAGTCTCCTTCGAATTAATTTCCCCGGCTGCAATGCACTTGTTGTACCGTTCCAACAACTTCTGGAAGGCCCCATAGAAGTCCTCTTGTGTAAGCCTGTCTATGACCTTCGTCACGGCCTCTTTCATCTCCTCAATTGTCTCATAACGACAGCCTCTAAGTTTTTCCTCGAGCTCAGGGAATAACCAAAAGTCACAGGGAGAAAGGTCTGGACTATACGGATGGTGGGGAACTGTCTTGATGGCCATCTTGGTCGAATAGTCGGTGACAAGGATGGAGTTGTGGACTGGTGCATTGTCCTGGTGGAAATGCCACTGACCCGATTTGAAGAGTGCAGGCCTCTTCCAACGAAATCTCTAGCTGAACTCCCTTAAAACCTCAACATAGTATTCCTTGTTGACTGTCCGTCCAGTGGGAACCCAGTGCAAGTAGATCATACTAGTGCAGTCAAAAAAAGGGATAATCAAAAATTGTGGTTGGATTTGCTCTGTCTGGCCTTGTTGGGTCTGGGAGAGCCAGCATGCTTCCACTGGTAACTCTGTCTCTTGGTCTCTGGGTCATAGCAGTAGATCCAGCTTTCATCGCAGGTCACCAGAGCATCAAGAACTGTGGGATCTGAATTGATCAGCTCGACCATTTCCCTGCTGTCATGACAAAGTCTTTCTTTCTGATCTTCTCTGAGAACCCTTGGGACAAACTTCGTGCAAATCTTCCGTATCTTTAGTTCCTTGCGAATAATTGTGTGTACAGTTCCCACACTGACATCAAAGTGTGCACTTATTGTCTCTATAGACACACGACGGTCCTTATCCGTGAAATTCTTTATTTAGCCAATCAAATCTGGGGTTCTGACTACCTTACTCCTTCCACACCTCGCATCACCCCTCACAGACTCCCTGCCTTCCTTGAATCTCTTATGCCACTCAAAAACTGATGCTCGATTCATGCAAGATGGTCCAAAAGCAGTCTGAAGCATTCCATACGTTTCTGTGGCATTTTTTCCAAGTTTAAAACACAATTTTATTGCATATCGTTCTTCAAAAGTGTCCTCACGTCTAGATTGCATTTTTGAAATTCACCAGCTGTGACAATCAGGCTTTAGTAGGGTGTATTCCAATTGCTGCTGTAGCTGTTGATTTAAACCTGAAATCATAAAAATTGGTCATTCACCTCATACGATGTATAGCAATAACATAGTGAATTTTCAAGAGTCTACGGCAATTTTAAATGCCTGTACAAAAAAGTCTGGAAACTTATTGAAGGCACTTCGTATATTTGTTCATACGCACGCACACAGCTAGATGATACAGATTCAACTTTGAATAACACCGACATAGCGTCAATGGTGGTTGGTAATTGATAGTTTCTTGTCTATGCGATCATCAACCAAGAGGCTCCCACGTGGTGAGCATCTATTTATATATTACTGTGTGGGCTATGAGGGGAACGGTTATCTGCATTATCCAATTTTTGTTTACATCTACAATATTGAGTTGGGTTTTTTTTTCGGGCGTAATTATTTGCGTGACTATATTATATTGATTTTCTGATTTGTTGATTTAGTTAACTTTATATTTAATGAGATTTACATAGAAGCAAGTTTACTAAGCTTTGTGGTACTTGTTAAGAAAAATAATAATTGATTAACATAAATCTGTTAACCGGTTATTGCTGCATAATGTCTACAACTTCGTCCGCGGATTGGATATACAAGATTTGTTATATATCCCCTGCTTTAGGCTCTGTCACATTCTCATTTTTTTTCAAACACTTTTTAGAAATGTTTAACGTAAGTATCTAACGACAATTGTATTTATTTTCTACGTTTGTCTCTGTTTTTCGAAAATGAACTGTTGTTGTATTTTGACCTTCGACTCAGCCAAAAATGCCATTCCAAGATGATGCACCGGAAGGAAGTGACATATTCTAATGGCAGTTATAAGAGGAAATCGCGAGGGCGGAAATTGGCTGATGAAATGGGACGAGGTAAAAAAAAAATTCCCATGGTACACTTATAGACTGACGCACCGGAAGAGAGTGACCTGTGAATTGCATGACAGTTATTTCCGCTTGATGATCAAACATGCGGTTTCAAAGATCGAGTGGGCGACTGAGCGGAGGTTGAACTATTATATAACTCAGTCAAGAGAGTTCCAGTTAGAGACGGACGGAGTTATAGACGAGATGTGGTAGGGAAAGCCACACCAGGCCGAAGGGGCTCGGGGTCCCCGATTGAGTTGGGGTCCAGAGAGTTTGCCGATAAGATGCAGTAAAGAAAGCCATCACCCAGCAGAGTGGGCCCCAGAGCCTCCGGTTGAGCATCTGGAGAACGAGAAAGACACAACGTTGACGGCCATAAGAGTGGGGGTCAAAATATTGCAGCTTATGTTTGGTCTCCAACTCCCTCTCGCAGTAGAACCCGACACAACCCTTTAGAACCCTTACAATAAAGTGAGAGGCACATATATTTTAAAAGAAGTCTTCCTGCGTCTTTATTATTGTGTCGTTATGATGCTTTAGATGACAATATAACGCTGTTATTGGTAGATGTTTCAAGTATATATGTAAATACCATTCATGTGGGTGTGGGTGTGTGTTTTAATGGTATATCAACCTTCTTGGGTTATGTAATGTCAAATACATCCTTTTTGTGCTCAACTCCTCCCCACGAAGGGGTTATGACACAAAGTTAATTTTTTAGATGCTGGACGAGGTTATTTGGATTTCACACAACAGTAAAACTTTGGGAAATGTATGAATCCAATTATTCTCCCTCCAGCTATGGGTAAATAGTCAAGTGAGTAGACTCTTCAACTTTGGTATGGCAACTGGTCTAAGAGAAGGAAAACTCTTAATTCAAACCTGTCGAACTTGTGTTGCATCCTGCACGTGCGGAGGAGTTGGGTAACTACAAAGTCAGCCTGTCTTAATCAACTTCTATATGTATATATACATATATATATATATATATATACTGTCAACCACATATATATATATTGCCATATATATTTATATATGCGTGCTTGTTTGTGTGTGTGTGTGTGTGTGTGTACATACATGTATGCACAAAAGGTAAAACGGAAGGAAAATATCTTTGATAGTTTGTTTATTTGCCCACGCCTTTTGACTTCAATCTTTTTTGAATGCCAAAATGTTTTATCAGAATTATCTTAGTATGGGAAACAATCGTGATAGATAAATTTTCATTCTATAAGAATTCTTCATCATGGCTTGAAGATCTTGCTATATGAAAAAATGGATATCTTTCTTTCTCTGCCAGATAATAGTTGCAATAAGACAGCATGAAACCTGTGGTCGCAGAAAAGCTTCAATGCTATTAAATATATTTAAAAACTAATGTATATTTATTCATTATTATATAATAGCTCTTTAACAGATATTGAGCCTTCTCGAAATTATACCGCATTTGGTCTGCCACAAATCCACCAATTGAAATAGTGATAACCATATACTGTTATATATATATATATATATATATATATAACGTTGGGAATGCTATTTGGGGAAACTCTGGCACATATTCTGGCAAGTAATACTTAATGAATTATAATTATTGATCAAAATATTTATATATATACTAATTTTAACTTATATCGAATTCGGGTCAAACTCTCAACACTTTATTGAGACGATTCAATCTTTTGAACTGTATCAGTTCAGTATACCTCCACATCAGGTATGTCTCTTCTCAGACAGACTTACGTATTCAGCGTACACCGAAGTAGGCACCTACACACTTTACACATTGTTGGAGATGTGTAATTTAAATCAATGACGTCACGCTCACACATCATGCTTAGGATTTTGTGCTGTGCATACAAAAAATTTAAATAAGAAAAAAAAAATGTAGTGTGCACACACCAACACGATTTTAACCAAATTGTCTATAAGATATTTTTAAGTATATAAAAACATGTGGAAAGACGACAACGTTTTTGAAGCTGGTGTAAAGATTTTATTTCTTTCCGGCAGTAGGGAGAGTGGAATCATGCTTTCCCAAGTGAATTAGTTTGGCACAAGGCTAGAAATACGAGCCACCTTCTAGGAATCGAATTCAATAACAATGTTTTTTTGCCAAACTAGCTAATCATTTTATCACGTGTAAGAGATAGATAGATAGATAGATAGATAGATAGATAGATAGATAGATATGAAAAGATTCAGCTCGATAGATATGAACATACTGTGATAGCTAGATATGAACAGATCGAGATAGATAGATAGATAGATATGAAGAAATGGAGAGAGAGAGAGAGAGAGAGAGAGAGAGAGAGAGAGAGAGAGAGAGAAAGGGAAGTAGACAGAGAGGGGTACAGTGGTAGTAAAGGATAGATATGACACTGTTATCTATATTCTGGTCTATGAGTTGTAGTGATATAAAGAAAGACAAACCCGTACTGTTTAGCCGAGAGCGCACACAACGGTCGTCTCTCACAGAGCTTCTATGGGAGAGAGAGCAAAAAGAGAATCGAGAAAGAGAAGAGGGAGGTAGGCGGGTAGAAAGAGTTGGTTCGTTTGAAGCACTACGCTGTGCCTAGGGTGAGGTGGAGACGACGAGAAAGGCTCGAGTGGGGGTGGGTTGTGTGCAGCCACGATGGCGGTGGCCGTGGGTGCTGGATGACGTGGGGTGGACTCGGTTCGTGCCTGAGCAATAAAACTATTTCCTGCTCTGGGGTTTCAGTAGAGGAGAGAGGTGTGCGAGTAGGGGAGGGGTCTAACTGAAACAGAAACAGGGTGGGTGCTGGCGTGGTTCGTGCGCAGACCTAAATATATGTAAACCGTTGGAACTTAGAAAAAAAGAATAAAATAAAATGTAATAAAAAGGGGAAAAAATGGCGAAAGAGAAGAAAAAAAAAAGAAAATGAGGTTGAAAAGGAATAACATTTTTTTTTAATTATTGGAAGTGTGACATAAGAAAATGCATAAAGGTCGATAGATCAATATATTGCGTATACTCGTACATGAGTCGAACTAAAGAATTGTGTAATTTTTGATGTTTTGCAGAGGATTCTTGGTATATCTCGTGTATTGGTCGATGTTTTTTTCTGGGAATTTTTTATATATCTCGTTTATTAGTCGATGTTTTTCAGAAAATTCTTGATATTTCTCCTGTATAGCTCAATCTCTAATTTTTCAACCATATCAAAAAACGCATAATTTCTTTCAAATGAAATTTATTTTTTACAAAGCCCATTCAAATATCTTCGACGAATAACCTTGAAAAAGGTATGAATACCTTTATCCCCCCTTCCAACTATGGATTAAATAGTTCAACCATTCTTCTATAAGTTTAGTCTGGTTTTATGACATATCAACCATTGTAGGTTATTTAATGCCAAACTCTGTTTATATATATATGTATATATACTTTCTTTAAGAAAAACAACGAAACCGGTCACATAGGATTACAAATTTATTTCCATCCTGTTACGCATTTTTGAAGTTTCCAAAAACACGAAAAAAATAACAGGACTTCTTCAGATCTTTTGGATAAAATAATTTAGAATAGACACATGGTAGTGGGAGGGGATAGTGGGAGGGAGTCGAAGAGGCGTGAGGAGTTACCTCTTCACTAAGCCCACTATATATATATATATATATATATATATATATATATATATATGTTAACACATTTTACAGTAAACACTGTTAAAGGATCATACAGTTCTTTTTCTTACAATTCAATTTAGCATAAATGATCTGTTTGCACTCAGTTCAAATGTCAAACAGTTATATTTGACCCATAGATATGAACCTATTAGGTGCTACCACTCTGACCCAGAGTAGACCTAAGAGCGATAGCAATGAACAGGAACTCTGCATTCCCCAAAGCTCCTGTATTACTGGAGCCTCACTATCAGATTGTTTAGTGTCATATCCAAGACACCCGTTGTGAAGAGAAGACTCTCCGCAACGGGTGTCTTGGATATGACAGAGACGCAGTCGGTGTTATTCTACAGCCCCAGCCGACAGGGTTATGTTCTTCGATATGGATATGGAGAGGTCCGTTAACTGGCATACGTGCCCGGACCCACATTTGGGTTCGTGAAACTGCTTGCCTCATCAGGCTCACATTGCACTAAGTGAGCCGATGAGCAGCACAGACAAGCAGGGTTCGAGTCTCAGCTCGTTCCCGACCTTCCCCTCCCCTTTATCCCCACTTTAATCGGCCTTCGGGCTTTTGACCTTGTGTCAAGTCGTGTCTGGTGGGAGGCAGCGACAAATATCTGGCTTTCGCATTAGATAACACACAAAGGTTGATATGCTATAAAACAATGACATAATCGACTCACAAGGCGCCTCTGGTGGTGTAATGGTTAGCAAGCTCGACTAGCGAACCTACACGAGTGAGTTCGAGTCTCACTGGGTGCCCCTTTCATATGTCCTTGTGCCACATCTAAGCAAAAAGCTTAGTAAATTACCATATGGTCGACTCACATTATTAACGACATAGGAAATGGAATCAGGGAGGCTAGTTCAAATCCTGGACGGGGTTGTTTTTTTTCACTTTGTGCTACTGCCTTAGGGAAAGGCATAAATCCATCTGAGGAGGGAGTTCCCGTGGCTCAGTGGATATCATATTCAATTCAGACGTCGTAGTAAACAGGTTCGAACACCAATCGTTTTACTTTCGAATTAATGCCCCGGGGAAAGATATTAACCCTTTTATCCTCCTCCTTGAAAGACAATTTCCCCGACAAGCAATACCTGCTAAGCAGGTTTGAGTTTATAGCTTGACACCTGAAGCATCTCAAAATCAGAAATGCTATGGTGATCAAGCACTTTTTACGGCCACACATGAGACCTTAATTATAAAATGACTTCATGGTTTGGTTTGGTTTGGTTTTTAAGGCATATCAACCATTGTAGGTTGTTTAGTTGGTTGGTTGCGTTTTATGGCATATCAACCTTTGTAGGTTATCTAACGTCAAATCCATTTTTATGTAAATAATCTGTTCTATTTCAAACAATTCAGTTTAGCATGAGTACACAGTTTAATTGTCAAAACATTTCTATTTCAAACTATTCAGTTGATTCAAATAGTTCTAATTCAGCTAATTCCGTTTAGTATAAGTACAGATTTTGTTTACACACAGTTACATGTCAAAACAGTTCTATGTTGAAAAATCAGTTTAGTTTAAATACAGTTTCAATGTCAAAAAATAGTTCTATTTCAAATAATTCAGTTTAGCATAAGCACGCAGTTTAAATGTAAGTACGATTTAATTGTCAAGATCATTTCTATTTTAAGCTATTCAGTTTAGTCAAACAATTCAGTTTAGCATAAGTATGCCGTAAGTTCTATTTAACCCATAGATAGAGCCCTATCAAGTGCTACGACGCCGGTCCAGAGTGGACCTGGGAGCAATGGCAATGAAGGGGTGGTCCGCATTACCCAAAGCCCCAGCATCACTGGAACCTCACCATCAGATTTTTCAGTGTCATAAACAGGACACTCGTTTCTTACTCCTCTGCAGAGGTGTAGTCAGTGTATTCTTCAGCCCCAGCCGACTGGGCAAGTAGTTTATTTAATATCAAATCCTTTTTATACATGTCAAGTCTAAACACATTTTGTAGATAAGATTTTTAAACGTACCTTAGCTCATTTTTTTTTTTTTTTTGCACACAGTAAAATAGTTTCACTTGTTTCTATCAAAAACAAAAAATTCAATTTACTATTAATCATTTGTTTGCAAATGGATAAATGTTTTCAAGTACAACTATTTAACACTAAAAATTTAATTTAAAAATCAACCATTAATTTACACACAGTTAAATCATCAAACAGGTCTATTTCAAACAATTTAGTTTACCAAGTTAAATGATTCCAAGTATTGCTATGTATCACTAACAATTCAATTAAACATCAGTCATTTGTTTATTTAAATGATCAAACAGTTCTGTTTCAAACAATTCAGTTTAGCATGTCATTTGTTTGCACTCGGTTTAAATGTCAAATAGTTCGATTTGACACTCTCAGTGCCATCACTTCGGGGCAGAGTGGATCTGGGTGCGATGCCAATAAAAGGGTACTCCACATTCTCAAAAGCTTCAGCAATACTGGAGACTTACAATCAGATTCTTTAATGTCATATCCAGTGCACTCGTTTGGGGTGGGGGGGTCTACTCCAATGCAGAGATGCAATCGGTGTATTCTACAGCCCCAGCCGACTGAGCCTTGACTTCATGTCAAATCTGTCTCGGCTGGAATTTGAATAAACATCCCTACTTTATCCTTGCTATGGCGTAAAAAATTTTCCCATTGTTTTTCTACAAGGATAGCTTTGGCATTAAATAACCCACGAAGGTTGGTATGCCATTAAACAAAGGAACCAAAATCAAATTCATGTTTTCCCCCAAGCCATGAGTAAATAGTTTGACTGACCTCATTGTTCAGCCTTGGTTAGGCAACCAGTCTAAAAGAAGGAAATACTTTATTCAAAGCCAACTTACAAAAAATACCTTGTGTCACATCCAGCTCATAGTGGATCGAGGGTTTAAGAAAGGTTAAGTAAATTAATACATGGAAAATCAACTGATTTCCATACTCAAAATGTGTTAATTTTGTGCAAAAAATTTGCTTGAGGAACCATAAATTTCGTATCTATATTTTTACATTTTATGACCATTCAGCGTGTACGTCCTTGTTTAATGATTGAGATCCGCAGACGAGAATATTTGACATGCTACAAAGAATTTTACTGATCAAAACCCAAAATGTCTACATTCTTTTAGACAATTAGAATCACAAGTAAATCACCATTTTTTTCTACTTTCGAGCATGCTTCTTAGAAATAAATATTTCTTCAATTGGTAAGGAATCATTCTATATCTACTCAATAATCTTTAGGTTTTATTTTTTTAAAGCATAAAAATTAAAAGTCTTTGACTTCGAGAATGGATTTAATTTCATGTTATTGTTTCATATAGATCTATAAGTACTACAATAGCAGCCTACGCTTGCTGATAAAAAATTTCAGCAGCAACCGCATATACGTTTAATCCATTAATATATTCTCTCTCAAACGTAGTGACATACACTAAGATCTTTTATACACAGAAAATCAATAGATTAGATTAAGACAGAACAAAAACTGCTACATTTCATGCAGGAATCTTTACTTTCTCTCATTAAATATTTACGCCCAGACTAATACTATCTTAAAATACTTTAGAACTCCTGTTTTCAACAAGCTTTTCCCTCAATTTAATCAAAGAAAATTAGTCAATTTCTATATTGGGGTTTTATTCAATCCTTTATACCACTGTTCGCTACACATATATTAATGGGGGTGTCCACGTGGTGTAATGGTTAAAGCGATGGACTGCGGAATTTCGTACCCCAGTCGCGCTATTACGTTCACTTTCGGACAAATACCCTTGGGAAAGGTATGAACCCCCTTATCCTCCCAACTATGGGTTAAATAGTACCATTACTTATAGGAGAATGGCTTTGGCATTAAATAACCTAAAAAAAGTGTTGATATGCCATTAAACAAAGAAACCAAACCAAACATATATTTATCAACTTCAGACTTAACTAAGCAGAGTTAACAGCTGTTGGTGCATCATGTAGGGATGTAAACAATAATATCGACTTCATGGGAATTATAAGATTAAATGCGGTAAAAAATAAAAGGATATTATATCTTTTCTTGAAATATATCGATATTTTGGTACCGTAAGTCTCATCTGTGCTAATAATAATGATTATTGAATACTGTAACCCAAGAAGACCTATTCTAACTTGGAGAGCTTTGTTGAAGGCAGTTCACAACTTTTCATCACTAATCGCTAAGTATTTCTGTAAATAATTGACTTGCTGGATATATTTTTACTTGACACGAACAGAGTTTCTAAGCCATGGTGTCGTGGCTAGCGCGCAAGATTGCCGCATTGGAGTTAAAGAGTTCGAATTCCAGTCGTGCTATTGCGTTTACTTTGGGACAAATAATATCCCCCATGCAATGGGTTAAATAGTTTCACTAATGTTCTTCTACAAGGATGGCTTTGGCATTTGATAACCTTCGAAAGTTGATATGTCATTTAACAGAGAAACTAAATGTAATTCATGGGTAAATATTTCAATTGATTGAAACATTGGCCTTTTGTCTACTCAGAATATTTCCTATTGAACTTTTTATCTTAAAATCTCTTAACTATATAGTAAATATTCTTAGAAGTAACGCAGTTAGAGAGAAAGGTATTTGCTCAGTGGATCCAACATGAGAAAATTAGAATATATACATATATATATATGGTAGTATTCGATCCAGTTTAACCGGAGTTGAGAGTAATACCATCAGGACAAAAAAAAAAAAAAAAAAAAATTCAACAGTGAACATTTAAATTTTCCTGGTAAAGAGTTCAATGTAATCTTTTTGGTGTTCTTGATTTATATCAAAACCCATAACAGGATGGAAATAAATTTATAATCCTAATGTGATCGGTTTTTGTTTTTTCTTAAAGAATATATATATATATATATATATATATATATATATATATATATATATATATATATATATATATATGCATATTTTGGGTAGATCGGAAAATACTGTCTGATTTTAATATAAACTGCTTAAATTCCGTTCAAACATATTTTAATTGTAATTAGAAAAAAATCCCAATCCGAATGATTAAAGAATCCACTTTGCTTTTTTCTGGTAACTTTCTTTCTGAATTTGATTTTGAAAGTTCTACGTACCTCATGAACATGAACATGAAAAAAGAAGTGATGTCGTTGCTTTTCAAACTTTGTCATGATTTCGTTTCATAAAATTGTTCAGCCATGTTGTCAAAATGACACTTCAGAGGTTCTCCAGCTAATGTACATCCACTATATTCTCCAAATCTCTCACCCATAAGAGTGTTATATATATATATATTAGCAGAAGACCTCAGCCTTTTTCAGGATAAAAATTATATTAAAACACATTTTATCAAATATTCGTTCTATTTATTTTCTGTAATACTGAGTTTTGTCTTATTGATTATAAAAATTTATTTATATTTTAAAGATTTTGATAAATCAAAGAACCCTGTGCTCCATCAGATGACAATTTTTTTTTCCTTTCTGGTTAGATTAGATTTAAGTTAAAAAGGTTTAAGAGCGAGACGGAAGCCAAGCGGAACTATCCCGGCTGTTCCTTTATTCTTTAAACTTCTTTAAAACGCTTCTTGAGGTCAAAGGAGTTCACTCACCATTTTTCGTAAAATATTTGTCTATAAGCCAAGGGATATGAAGGTAGTCTCTTTCTCTTTCTCTCTCTCTCTCTCTCTCTATATATATATATATATATATATATATATATATATATATGTGTGTGTGTGTGTGTGTGTGTGTGTGTGTGTGTGTGTGTGTGTGTGAGATTTATGAACGAAAGGAAACATAATCGTTGGTAAAAAATATTATATATATACATGTGTGTGTGTGTGTGTGTGTGTGTGTGTGTGTGTGTGTGTGTGTGTGTGTGTGTGTGTGTGTGTGTGTCTCGATCTGTTTTGGCCCTCATCAGTGAATGTTTATTCTATGACTGTTTGCATTTCCAGATTGAAAGGCTTGTGAATGCAATGTGTTGGGCTATATGCGTGAATGAAATTTGAATTTAAAAAATTTTTAAACATTCAAATTCGATCGTATTCATAGTTTCTAATGTTTTTTTTTTTTTTACCGGAGGTAGTTCTCGAAAAGATCGTTAAGCAAGAAGATCAGTCTAAAAGACAATGAGTTTTCTAATGAATTATTCTTAAACATTTTAATATTTTTAAATATGCAAGTTAATGATTGAAAGCGTAAATATTCAAAGGTGAAAATGTAATTGAGGGAGGGTTGAGTCGATTAAGGCTGAGGGTTTCAAGACAAAAATCCTTATATATTCATGAGTTTGATTTGGTTTAGTTTGGTTTGGTTTAGTTGGGTTTGGTTTAGTTGGGTTTGGTTTGATTGGCATATCAACCATTGTATGTTATTCAATGCCAAATCATCTTTATACATATATCAAATCTATGATTTGTAAATACATTTTGTTAATAACATTTTTAAACGATCCTGAGCTAATTTTGCGTACACTGTTAAAGAGTTTCAAGTATTGCTATTTCAAACCAATAATTCAATTCAATATTTCTCATTCATTTGCATAGAGTTAAGTTGTTTCAAGTATTCCTATGTATCACAAACAATTCGATCAGACAGTCATTGTTCACATACAGTTAAATGAGCAAAGAGTTCAATTTCTAACAAATAAATTTAGCATTAGTAAATTGTTTGCACTTAGTTTAAATGTCAAACAGTTCTATTTGACCCATAGATAGGACCTTATCAGGAGCTACCACTTCGGGCCAGAATGGATCTAGGAGCAATGGCAATAAAGAGGTACCCCATATTACCCAAACGTCCAAGGCTGAAGTTTCGCCATCAGATGGTTAAATGTCATATCCTGGACACTCGTAGTGGGATCTTAACCAATTGCAGAGATGCAGTCGGTATATTCTATAGCCCCAGCCGATTGAGTGATTTGGTGTTTGCTATAAATATGGACATAGATATAAAAGTAAAGTTGGGAACCTTAGCCAAGGGCGACCCGAAGGCTCCCTTTCCATTAGCTACTACATCTTGGTGTTGGGAAGGGTGGTACTCCTGTCCTAGGATTGTTTCACTCAACCCTGGATCCCTACTTTATAATTCTGAGTGTTAAGCAAGGAGGCATCAAGTACCATTTTTTGAGTCTTTGGGATGACTCAACTTGGTATCGATAGATAATCACCTGAGAAAGCTTGATGGAAACTACCAAAGGCTGCTGAATAATGTTTTGAACAAATGCTGGAAGCAACCCTCTACAAAATAGCAGCAGAGCTACAACTTGTCTCTCATCTCATGAACCGCCCAAGACAAAGAAAATATAGTTATCACTGCTGGAGGAGCAGGGACAAATTCATATGCGAAGTTCTTCTGTAGGCTCCCACTCATTGATTCGGCAGTGTTAAAATTCATCAGCCCTGTAGTACCCTTGGGAAAGGTATGAACCCCCTTATCCTCCTAGCTATGGGTTAAATAGTACCACTACTGTTCTTTTTGGAGAATGGATTTGCGATTAAATAACCTACAAAGGTTGATATGCCATTAAATAAAGAAACGAAAGAAACCAAACCAGCTCAGTAGGGACTCTGTAAGTCGGCAAGAGAATCTGTCAAGGACGATGAATGGTAGAGATGGATAGCAAGAGAAAAAATTGATAATATTTTATCATTTAAATACTCGACCGATCAAATGATCTCAACAGCTTGTGTAGAAACAACTGAAAATACTTAATTTTTGTTTATATTGACGACTATATTTATAGATGTTCATATTGTTGCTATGTGCTAAAAAATTTAATGAGATAGAAAACGTGTGTAGAATATTAAAATAGATTTAGGTTATAACAAGTACATTACGACATACCACTATTACTACTAATATTACTACTAATGTAAGTACCTATATGTCGCTGACTAGCACATCAATCCCAACGCCAAAGGGATTTCCTCTCCGACATTTTAGGATTTAAATAACTAATAAAAATGCAATAAATATTAAACACACCTCAAAGGAAGTAAAAAATCATATTCGAGACTCATTCAATAAATCATGGGTTTGGTTGAAGGACTTGGCAATAAAAAGAATTGTTAACAATTGCTTCCTTTTCAAGTAAATCAATAGTGATGGCTCCTTTCGTATCCCAGAAGTTTGTCAGTATAACAGACCTCTTCACCAGGAACTTTTTCCTTAGCGGAGAGTTTGTGTAGTTCCTCTTCATGAAATGTCTTTTCGACTCAGGTTCATTGTGGCAAAGCCATGTTTAGTCTATTTGTGAACATGTTCTGACAAAACATGCTTCTCTGAACACATTACATATTCTTTTTAAATTTCACATTGTTTGCATTTCTCAGCCAGCAAAACTTTGATGACATACCTCTGTTCCAGACTGGAGCACCATGTTTGATTTTCCCCCGTTTTACATAGCTTCAAAACAAATATTTTTCTATTTCAAAATAATTTTTCCTATAAACCAATTCCAAACAATGTAGTGTTTACATTAATGGAAAAAATTCCGAAAAAAATGCATTTTTCCCCTTGTTTATTTAATAACTATCGCATCTGAAAACCTTTTCAAAAAGATAAGAAAAAATTGCGTGTATAACTTTTTTCTTTTCTTTTTGATTTTTCTTCGTCTTATTTTTTTATTTTATTCATTTATCTATTTTTTAAGCTTCAACTTTTGATTTGATTTAGTAATTAAAATATTCTTATACGTAACGATTGTTGGGTTGCTTTGTTTAATGGCATATCAACCTTTGTTGGTTATTTGATGCCAAAGCCATCCTTGCTGTGATACTATTTAACACATAGCTGGGCAAATAGAGCAGTTCATGCCTTTCTGAAGGGTATGAGTCCTGAAATGAATGTAATAGTGCGATTGGTGTTCGAACTCACTTCCAGGCAGCAGTCCAGCCATTACGCTATAGGCAATATTCTCAATAACGTTTTTGTTTATAATTTCCTTTCTCCTCATATGAGTTAATTTCGCCACAAACTTGTTTAAGTATTGTTTGAACATTCCTGTGTATTTGTCCTAAATAGGATTTAAATTTTGTATTTCACACCATAATGATACAAATTTTAAAAAGTGCGTATTATACACGAGAATTTGTTTTCTACAGAATATCTTAGTTCTGATTGGAGTGCATATTATCATTGAGTGCGTGATATACACAGATAATTATAAGTAAAGAAAGTAAGTTGTTGGCGACTGTTGTTGAAGGCGACTCGAAGGTTCTCTTTTCAATGACTACCACATCGAGGTGTAGAGGAAGGCACTACTACATTCCCTGGATTGCTCTACTTTACCCTTGATCCCTACCTTATAATGCTGAGTGCTAAGTCGGGCGACATCAAGTAACATTTTTTTAAAGTCTTTGGTATGACTCGACTTGGGATTGAACTTCGGTCCCTTTTCTAACAAACCTTTGCTTTGTTTTATGAAACATTCTTGATTGTTTTAAGTTGATTTTGTAATGTATATTTGCTTATAATTTTGCTTCTCAAAATGTTTTAAATGACGTATCAACCATAATGGATCATATAAAGTAAAAACCATCCTTATAGAAGGACGAGAACGGTAGTATTTAATCCCTAGCTTGTCCAAAAAAGAACATAATAGCGTGACAAGATTTCGAACTCGCTCATACGATTCCGTAGTCCTGTTCATTTGCCATTACGCCATGAGGATTTTTCCTTCTCTTCATCATCTAGTCATGCTGCTTTCTCGGATTTCCATCCTTATCCTTCATCACTCCCGACAGGTCCTCCAAACAAGATCCAGTGTCTGTACAGGGCTGATGTAAATAAGGTTTGGTTTGGTTTGGTTTGGTTAATGGCATATCAACCTTTGTAGGTCATTTAATGCCAAAGCTATTCTCCTTGAAGAACAGTAGTGGTACTATTTAACCTATAGCTGGGAGGATATGGGGGTTTATAGCTTTCCCAAGAGTATTTGCCCGAAAGTGAACGTAATAGCGTGACTGGAGTATGAACTCGCTGACTACGATTCCACAGTCCATCGCTTTAACAATTACACCACGAGGACACCCCCTGATGTAAATAAGTTCTTGCTGGTTAGCCAACACTGGCGCGTCCATGTGCTGAGGTCCATAGAAGAACGTCCCTTATTAGTTAGTTCTTGCTTCTAAAACAGTGTCTCGTATGTCTTTTTTCATTTTGCTTGATAGTTTTTGAAATGAGAGATATAGGTGGTTGTTCACCTATTGCTTCGTAGGGAGTTTTTTTCCATGGTTTGTTCTATATAACTCGTAGTATTCTTCTGTAGTCCCCATCTAGGATTTTCTCTATGCATTTTGTTGCGTCTCTGTGGTGCATCCATACAGAAGTACTAACACAGCCACTGTGTGGAAGAAATCCCGTTTTATTTTATTGGGTAGATCAAACTTCCATGTGATCGAAAGCCTATCGATAACAGTCTACGCCTTTGCTTGCTGCACATTAACATCACTTTCAGTAGATGAGACACTGCTGCAGAGGTATTTGATCTTGTCTACTAATTTCAGAGGACCGCTACTTAGAGTGGAGATGAGTCTTTCTCGTTTAAAACATGTACTCCGTTTTGATTATGTTCGAGTGGAAACCAATGCTTCCTGCTCCCTGCTGCAGATATTTACTGCCGGGATTCGGCTTTGGCAGGTGTAGCTGTAAGAAGCACTATATCATCTGCATAGTCCACGTCTGTTATAGTTTCTGTAGGATATCGTCTGCTTCTTGCTTTTTGGGGGGGCGGGAAGGGTGTAAAGTCATTTTCTTTTATTAGATCTATCGAAGTTTGAAGTTTCTCCTAATGTGAGTTTATTCTCGCCGTAAGCTTGAAGCATTTTGTATGAACACATTCATGTGTTAGCTGTAAATAATGTGCAAATTCTGAGTTATAATGAAAACTATATAAATTCATATCAGTCCCACAGCAGAAAACATGCCACAGTGGATAAGACGTCTGGTTAGAAAGTACTTCAGAGTGAAATGGTCTGCAGGTTGCTGGTTCAGTCCCAACTATAGGAAATATACCAGAGAATATTCAATTTAGTTCAACATTTATACCCTCTCAGGATTGACAGTTTTAGAACAATCTATCTCTGGGGATTAAATAAATGGTTCAGTTCAAGGTTCTGTGTGTAGGCTCCCGAGTTCGACATGAAACGCCTGAAGAAGGCCGGAGAGCACACTAGCCGAAACGTTCTGAGTATAACACTGAAGATAAAGCCAATAGACCGAATATTCAAGTGATAAAAATTAACAAACTCCATATCAAATTTAGAAAATTTGAAATCTTTTTTATCAAAAATTCTTATTCATGTTGTTTTTAATTTATTCTTGTTGCTGCTGCTGCCGTTGTTGTTGTTGTTGAAAGGTTGCTTTTTTTTAAAAAAACAAATGCAAGTATAAATTTTCTTTTTTTCTATTTTAAATCTAGTTTATATTTTAAGTTTATATTTTAAGAAGAACGTTATATTATTCACTTAGATCTTTTCTTTGGTAATACTCATGTCAGTGTTTTACTAATTACTCGGCATGTAACATAGACAAAGACGTCAAATTGTGAATAAAAGAAAGGCCATGCTAAGATCACAAGACAGAGTGAAGAACAATTCCCCCCCACACCTAAAAAACATGCGTGACTATTATTATTATTATTATTATTTACTCATTAGAGTTTTCATATCAGCGCAAGCTGATGGTCTTTCACTGGAGATTGAGTGACAGCAAGTCTCCTCAAGTCTCCAGGACTTTTCTCAGTATTCTGGCAGTTTTCAATAATGCTGTTGCTTGGCTGGTCTCCACTCGGTCGCCAACTTCCAAATCTTCCAGGCCCTTTAATAATCCTTTAGTTACCGTGCCAAAAGTACCAATCACAATTGGTATAATTGTCACCTTCATGTTCCATAGTTTTTTTTCAATTCTCTAGCAAGGTCGAGGTACTTATTTCTCTTTTCACATTCTTTCAGTTTTATTCTGTGGTCCGCCGGGACAGCAAAGTCAACAATTTTGCAGATTCTCTTTTTTTTATTGTTGATTATTATAAGATCTGGTCTTCTGGCCGAGATTAGATGATCCGTTTGTATATCAAAGTCCCACAGGAGTTTGTGTGTATCATTTTCTAGGACAGGTTCTGGGTTGTGCATATACCATTTATTATTATTATTATTATTATTATTATTAAGAAGACAATAAAGAAAACAAATGAAAAGAAAAAAAGACGCAAAAACATTTTCTGTCTCCGGACAGCACAATGTAAACGACTGTTAAGAGTAAGAAACAAGAAAAAACAGTTGAAAGGTTTAAAACAGAAAGATTAAGAACTGCTCAAAGGTAACAGGATAAATCACTGACGTCAGGCTCAAAGTGGTGGGCGGAGTAAAAAAGACAATCATCTCAAAGGATTCAAAATAAAGGTGTAGATGGACCCAACATGATGTTAGTTGCAAGACGTCGATTAAAAAGCTCTGATTGATAATGCATTATTATTATTATTATTATTATTATTATTATTATTATTATTATTATTTAAGAGTTTTTCCCACCAGTGTCAGCTGATGGTTTTTCCACTGGAGTCTGAGTGACAGCAACTCTCCTCAAGACAACAGGACTCTTCTTAGTATTCTGGCTGATCTCAACAATGCTGTAGTTAGGATGGTCTCCACTCGTCCTCTTTTTTCCAAGTTCTCTTGTCCTTGTACCAATCCTTTAGTGACTGTATCGAGTGCACCAATTACAATTGGTATTACGGTCAATTTCATGCTCCATTGTTTTTCAGTTCTCTACTAAAATTTAGGTACTTATTTCTCTTTTCGTTTTCCTACGGTTTTACTCAGTAATCAGCTGGAACGATCAAGTCCACAATTTTGCAAGATTCTCTTTTTTTTTTTTTTTGTTGTTGACTATCACAAAGGTCTGGTCGTCTGGCTAAGATTAGGTGATTCGTTTGTTTCTCAAAATCCCAGAAGATTTTGCGCGTCTCATTTTCTAGAAGGGATTCTGGGTTGTCCATACACCATTTGTTCGTATGGTTAAATACAAACTTATTGCGCAATTCCTAGTGGATCACCTTCCCCAGCCACTCGTGCCTAGTCTTTTACTCTCTCTCTCTCTGCATTCTCTTGTTACGTGATTGTTTGTTTCGTTTATGTCACTATATAATCTTCACCTGCTTTTTTGTTGTGCCTTGTCTATTCTTACTTGGACATAGTCCTTATGGTGTAGTTTTGTGTTACTATTAGTTTTTTAAGGGTTCCCTTTCGTAGCCATGTTCAGTTTTATCGTGAGAGATTTCGCTTGTTTATCGCTTGAAATGTCCACGAAGTTATTTTTCGTCCTATTTTTGTTTTTGCGTCTTGTTTGTTCTGTTGATACTTTATTCCTAGTGAGTTTTGCCCAGTCGGCTGGGGCTGTAGAATACACCGATTGCACCTCTGCAGAGGGGTAAGGCCTCCTTAACGAGTATCCTAGATATGACACTAAACAATCTGATGGTGAGGTTCCAGTGATGCTGGAGCTTTGGGGAATATGGAGCACCCTTTCATTGCCATTGCTCCCAGGTCCACTCTGGCCCGGCGTCGTAGCACCTGATAGGGCCCTATCTATGGGTTAAATAGAACTAACGGCATGCTTATGCTTAACTGAATTGTTTGACAAAACTAAATAGCTTTAAATAGAAATGTTTTTGACAATTCAACCGTACTTATATTTAAACTGCGTGCTCATGCTAAACTGTATTATTTGAAATGGAACTGTTGTTTTTTTTTAAATTGAAACTGTACTTACACTGAACTGATTTGTTTTTATATAGATCTGTTTTGACATTTAACTGTGTGTAAACAAAATCTGTACTTATACTAAACTGAATTAGCTAAATTAGAACAGCTTGACTAAACTGAAAAGCTTTAACTAGAAATGTTTTTCACAATTAAACTGTACTTACATTTAAATTGCGTACTTATCCTAAACTGAATTGTTTGAAAGAGAACTACTTTCTTAAAAATGGATTCGGTGTTAAATAACCTACAAAGTTTTATATGCTATAAAACCCAACCAACCAACGTAGTGAGTTTTTCACACTGGCTTTAGCTGATGGTCTTTCACTGGAGTCTGACTAATAGCAAGTCTCCTCGGGTCTCCAGGACTCTTCTCAGTATTCTGACCAATCTTAGTAATGCTGTAGTAATGCTTAGTAATGTTTGGATAGTCTCTACTCATCCTCCGATTTCCACCTATTCTACTACCCTTCCCAAGCCTCTAGTGACCATTCCAAGTAGGGTCAATTATAATCGGTGACTTTCATGCTCCATAACATTTTTAGTTCTCTTGTAAGGTCCAAGTACTTCTCTCTCTTTTCGTTTTCTTTGATTTTCTCTCTATGGTCCATCCTTATCGGTCTATAGTTGATGAAGGCGATTTCTTTTGGGGTTTCTTTTTGGACAAGGGGGATCTTTCCTTTATCCATCCATTTGAGTATATTTGTTTCTTCAAAGTGTCAACTCTCTTTATGAGTCGGTTTGTCATGGATAGACGAACATTTTTTGAAAACCAGAATCCGTATATATCGTCATAGCCTGGTATTTTTCAATTCAGTACTTTATTGAGTGCTGCTCTGAGCGATTCCAGGAGTAGCATCGCCTCAGGGTCTTCTTCGAATACTTGTCATTCTTTTTCCACGTTTTTTTCCCTTCAGCCTTTCTGTTATGTTTTTTCTATTATTATTATTATTATTATTATTATTATTATTATTATTATTATACTTCTTGCAAGTTTTTCCCCTAACTGGTGATCTTTCACTGGAATCTGAGTGATAACAAGCATCATTTGGTCACCAGAACTCTTTTCAGTATTCTAGTCAATCTAAAAAATGCTGCAGATACGATTGTCTCGATTCTTTCAATAATTTCCAACTCTTCCATCTCTCTTTAAAAAAAAAGAACCTTTGGAGACTATTTCAAACTCACCAATTACAATTAGTATCACTATCACTCTCATGTTCTCGGGTAAGACTTAAGAATTTTTCTCTCATTTTGCTTTCTTGGATTATATCTCTGTGGCTCGCAGGAACAGCAGAGTCCATTATACGGTAAGTTCTCTTTACGTTTTTTTTTAAATTTTGTTAATTATCACAAGGTCTGGTCTTCAGTCAGGGATTTGTCTGATTTTCACTGAAGACTGGGTGACAGCAAGTCTCCTCAGATCTCCTGAACTCTTCTGAGTATTCTGGGCTATTGGGAATATTCCAGTTCCTTAAGTCTTTTCTCTAAGCCTTTTGGGAAAATTACAATTGGTATCACCGTCAGCCTAATGTTTTATAGTTTTTTAATCTAGTTCTCCGGCAAGGTCCAAGTGTTTGTCTATCATTTTGCTTTCTATTATTTATATTTTGTGGATCGCCGGAAGTACAAAATCCAAGATCTTTTTTTTTTCTTGTTAATTTATTATTAGGTTCTGGTCTTTGGGTTGAAATTAGGGGATCATTTTGTATCTCAAAATCCCAGAAAATTTTATGCGTCTCATTCTCAAGGACGGATTATGAATTATTATCATTATCATCATAATTATTATTACTATTATTATCATTAATATTGATGTTGATGATGATGAGGATTTGTCTTAGATGGGATTTTTGTTTTGCTTTGGTTTCTTTGTTACATGGCATATCAACCTTCATGGGTTATTTGATGTCTCAGCCATCCCTATTGAAGAACAGTAGTGGTACCATTACACCACGGGCACCTCCCTTAACATTTTACCTCAAATAAGAAGGAAAATTAGGCAATATCTATGGAAGTGTAACTCATGCTTGTAATACTAAAAACCATTTAACTATTCGCAAACAAATGAGCTCTGGCTTACTTAATATCTTAGCAAAAATGTTTTGTTTACTAATCATATATATATATATATATATATATATATATATTAGCTTTTTAAATATGATACTATTAAATATATATAAAAACTAATGTACATTTATATAAGATAAAATACTATGGAATATATATAAAAATATATGAAAACTAATATACATTTATTTATTATTATATAATAGCTCTATCACAGATATTGAGCACTCTCCAAATTATACCGCATTTGGACTGCCACAAACCCACCAAGTGAGATAGTGACAACTATACACTGTTGTAATTATATATATATATATATATATATATATATATATATAAAGAGGGTTTGGCATTAAATAACCTATAATGGTTACTGTGCCATAAAACCAAATCAACATATTGTCCAGTCGGCTGGGGCAGTAGAATACACCGACTGCTTCTCGGCAGAGGAAGAAAACTTTTCTAACGAGCGTCCTGACATGACTCTAAACAGTCTGATGGAGAGGCTCCAGTAATGCTGGAACTTTGGGGAATGTCGGGTTCCTCTTTATTGCCATCACTGATAGGCTCCTATCTATGGGTGAAATAGAACTAAACGTTGCACTTATGCAAAATTGAATTGTTTGAAATATAACTGTTTATATTTATAAAAATTCATTTGGCATTAATAATTTACAACGGTTGATGTGCCATAAAAGCCCAAACCAAACCAAACCAAACCAAACCAACCCACCCAATTCGCATTTCTGGAAAACGTTCCAAGTGTTATCTGTTGACTCACACCACCCTCAGCAAAATGGATATTGGATATCTTAAAGATTTGCAGGGATATAATTGGTCAAAAGTCATAACCCCCAAAACAAAAATCTGTGAGAAGTATCAATCATCTTGGTATTCGTTAAAAAGATAAAATGAATAAAATAAATAGACCAGAGTCACGTGGTATTCTGTAAATTCGAATTTTGAGCCGTTGACAAGAAAAAAGTTGAGTAGTTGGCAAAAAAGTTGGAGTAAAATATAAGAGTATCTTTTTTACCTCCATTAATCAGTCCCATCGACACGAGTTCAAATCCTGGATGAGACTGATAGCATTTCACATAGCACTAATACCATTGGGAAAAGTATGAATCCAATTATAGTCCCTCCAGCTATGGGTAAATAGTAGGGCAGGCTGATTTCATCAGCCTTGGTAAGGCAACTAGTCTAGGAGAAGGAATACTCTGAATTCAAACCGGTTAAACTCCGCTTAAAAATTGACCTTGTGTCATATCCTGCCCGAGCGGAGGGGTTGGTAAATAGGATTAATCATGTGTCTTTTAGGACCGATCCATGTTCTTTTTTTGTGACCAATGTGTGTGGCGATCCTTGCCGCCGTCGGGATCAAGTGGCAACATTTGGATACACGCAAAATTATCACACACGCTGCTATTCTTCTATTTCTATTTTTTTAGGTGGTGTGGGGTTCTAAAGTCTATTATCAGTAATTGCACCAGCAGCTACAAAACATTTTCAATCAGGGCATCTCAAATTTTTCACTTCATGCCTTCACTTTCACCCAGTAAACAAATTTAGTTTTCTTTCACCCAACAAATGAATTAATTGAATATTAAATCCCAAAACATGACTAATTTATCAGTGTATGATTCTATTTACATAAGAAAAGAATCGGCAAAGTAGGCGTTATACCCATCTATGGGCAAATAGTAGGGCAGATTGAGTTCTTGAGCCTTAGACAACCAGTCTTGGAAAAGGAAAACTCTTAATTCAAAGCAGCTTTACTACATTTAAAAATGATATTACATCACATCCAGCTCGTAGTGGAGAGATTGAGTAAATACATATATACGAGTCAGAAAGTCTATGATCGTTTCAGTCTATTTATTTTTTTAAATAGGACACTCTTCAAGAACCATAGAAAATCAAGAGTTGGTCTTCGGCTCAACAACAACAACAACAACAAAAATATCAGTGAAAATTGTTTTTCTATTCTGTCTGATGGAACCCGGATAGTCAGAAGTGCCTGGATGTTTTATGGGTAACGCTAAGGTGACTGATGATGTCCATATTGCAGCTGTGTGAGTGTATGGGGGCGGGGGTCAAGGCAAAAAGATTGAAATTCTTTTTACTTATATTATGATTGTTACTACTTGAGGAAGTCTTCTCTCTCACTACATAACCTAAATTTGCTGTTTTGTTGCGTCTTATCTATTCTTGCTTTAATATGATTGGTCCTTATGGCGTTGTTTTTGTGCTGCTATTTGAAGTGATTCATTTTATCTCTAAAGGTTTTTACTTTCTTAAACACGTCCACGTTTTCTCGTGTGAGATGTCGCTTGTTTGCCGCCTAAAACCTCCTCAGAGTTATTTTTCTTCCCATTTTTATTTTCTGCTTGTTTCTGTTCGGTTCATTCTATTATGGTCATCAATATTGTTTATAAAGTCAAATGAGCACATCTTAATTTAAAACCTACAAAAATTCATTTTACGTATTAATATGATATAAAATAAAATATATATGTAAATATGTAATATGTAAATTGAATAATGTTGAGATAAAAATTACTGAAACACAAAAAGTGCTCCCAACGAGATTTGAACTCATATGAATTGAAGTATTATTATTATTATTATTTACTCCTTGAGAGTCTATCACTGAAGTTTGAGTGACAACCAGTTGTCTTCTTATGATTATCATTATAATCATACTCCTGCTCAGTTTTCAACACCAGCGTTAGTTTATAGTAAATCATTGATGTCTGAGTGACAGCGAATCTCCTCACGTCTCCAGAATTCTTCTTAGTATTCTCGCTGATCTCAGCAATGCCGCGGTCTGCGTGGTTTCGATTCTCCCACCGATTTCATTTGCACCAACTACATTCAGTATTACCTTGATCCATATGCTCCTCAACTTTTTCAGTTCTCTTGCACGGTCCCAGAAATAGTGTATCTTTTCGTTTTCTTTCATTTTCACTCTGTGGTCCGTCGGAACGCCAAAATCCACACCAAATGGCAAATTCCTTTTTTTTTTTTTTGCAAATTAAATCTAAATCTGGTTTCCTTTGCAGGAAATTGTCACCTTCATGTTTCATAGTTTTTTCAATTCTCTAACAAGGTCGAGGTACTTATCTCTCTTTTCACATTCTTTCAGTTTTATTCTGTGATCAGCTGGGACAGCAAATTCAACAATTTTGCAGATTTTCGGGTTTTTTTTTGTTGATTATTATAAGGTCTGGTCTTCTGGCCGGGATTAGGTGATCCGTTTGTATGTCAAAGTCCCATAGGAGTTTGTGTGTGTCATTTTCTAGGACAGGTGCTGGGGTGTGCATATACCATTTGTTGGCATGGTCAAATTTAAATTTCTTGCACATTTCCCAGTGGATCACCTTGCCCACCCAGTCGTGTCTAGCCTTGTACTCCTTCTGTGCTGCATTCGCTTATTATGTGATTGATGGTTTAATCTCTGTCACCGCATAGCCTACATTTGCGATTTTGTTGCGTCTTATCAATCCTCGCCTTGATATGATTGGTTCTTATGGCGCTGTTTCAAGCTGCCATTAGGAGAGATTCTGTTTCTCTCTTAAAGTTTCTTTTTCTTAGCCATGTCCAGCTTTTGTCGTGTGAGATGTGGTTTATTAGTCGTTTAAACCGCCCATAGAGTTGTTTTCCTTCCCATTTTTGTTTCCTAGTTATTTTCATTCTGTTATCTATCGTGTTGTCAGTATTGTTTCTGATGGCCGTAATCAGTCTTCGTTTGTGTTTTTCTATGTATCCTTCGAGTCGTTGTATCGACGTGACAACGCTGTCTTCGATACTGATCCTCCCTCTTTTCTTGGTATAGTCTGTCAACGTCGTCTCTGCATGGTCATTAGTTTTCTAGTTCTTTGGTCCATTTGTCTAAGTTCATCTCTGGTCCACTTGAGAAAGGGTCCCGAGTATCTGACGAGGGGTTCAGCCCGGGTATTTATTCCTTTGACAAGGTTTCTGCTAGAAAGCTTTGTCTCGAGTAGTTTCCGACTTCTCCTGAGATATTCTTTTTGAATTTTGTCTTTCTTTTCCACTTGTTTAATGGTGTCAGCTTCCATGATTCCTAAGTATTTGTAGGTTTCGTTTTCTGCAAGCGTTCTGATCTTATCTTGATTTGGTAATTCTATTCCGTCAGTCCTATGTCGTTTGCCACTTTTCATGACGAGCAGGGCACATTTTTCAATGACATTATTATTATTATTTTACTCCTTTACGAGTTTTCTACACCAGCTTTAGCTGATGGTTTCTCACTGGAGTTTGAGTAAGAAGTCTCTTCAAATCCTCAGGACTCTCCTCAGTATTTTGGCCGATCTAAATAATGCTGCAGTTTGGATGGTCTTCACTCGTCCTCTTATTTCCAAGTCCTCCAGTCTCTTTATCAATCATTTGGTAACTGTACCAAGAGTACCCATTACAATTAGTATATCTGTCACTTTCATGCTCTACAGTTTTTTCAATTCCCTAGCAAGGTTGAGGTACTTATCCTTCTTTCTTTTCGTTTTCTTTCAATTTTACTCGGAGATCAACCGGGACAAGAAAGTCCACAATTTTGCAAGTTCTCATTTTTTTTTTATTATCTCTAATTCTGGCACTGTAGAATACACCGACTTCATCTCCATAGAGGAGCAAGACCCCTCAACGAGTTTCCTGGATATGAAACTAAACAATCTGGTGAGGTATCAGTAATGCTGAAGCTTTGGGGAATGCGGAGTACCCCATTCATTGACATTGTTCCCAGGTCCACTCTGACCTAGAGTGGTAGTACTTGATAGAGTCCTATTTATGGGTCAACTAGAACTAAACTGCGTGGAGCAGACCAGTGAATGGAGTAGCCCCCTCTCCTACACCTCGGTGTGGTAGCTATTGAAAAGGAAACCTTCGGGTCACTCTCGACTAACCTCGCCAACTTTTTTTTATATCTCTATCGACATTTCTAATTCTTTCTGCGTATCGTCCATATAGGGGATTCTGTTTTTAGGCATTTTTTAATTGCTTCAATCCTTATGTTATTGCTTCTTTCTTCATGTTTTTGCAGCCCCTATTGCTTTATCTTTTATGTCTATTTCTTTCGGAGTGAGACCGAGCTGTTTCGCAAATTTATTGCTTTTTATTCCGAATTGAATATTTTTCTTTTGTTTCTATTGTGTGTTTACTAACTGTAGCATACAATCTGTTGTAATGCCTAAGTATTTCTTTAATCCCATAGTGGTTGTTTTGTAGGTCAATTCTAACTAGATTAATTCTCTTCTACTATTTCCTCTCTTGACGTAGAGACTTTCTCTATCTGCTCTTGGGTGATGTATTCTATGGTAGGTTATTAGTTTTCTGACTCTAATATACATTTTTATTTTCTTCAGCTAACGCTCAGTTTATCATATTTAAACTGTATGCCATTACTGGTATAGTCAGGGTGTTAATTGTATAACTTTTTATTTGCATTTAATTCTGTTCATGATATTATTTTTATTCTCCCATAGAATCCTTTTCTTTTTTTTTTTTTTTCTTTTTAATTAATTTATGTTATGTCTAATATCATTCACTTGACTAATTCCAAAATATTTTTAGGTTTTGTTTTGTTCTTTCTCTGAAATCCCCATGTTTATAGCGAGACTAATGTTTTTAGACTTTACTTGTAAGCTTTTCCTAAAAATGACTTTTACACATTTCTAAAGATCAAACTGCATTCCTATATTATCACTTAATCTTTTTATAGTGCTTAGTTGACCTTCTAAAACGTCATCATTTTTGGCATATAAATTCAAATCGTCCTTTCAGAATACTCGGTTAATTCTTTAGTTATAGTTTTATATCCATGGTCTGTGTTTTTGAGTTCTAAGAAGAGAGGTATTAAAGCTATACAAAAAAAAAAAAGGAACAAATGAAAAGAGAAAATAAGCCTCCTTAAAGGAGGCCATGGTTTAGATTATTATTATAATTATTATTATTATTTACTCCTTTACATCAGCATTAGCTGATGGTCTTTCACTGATTTTTGAGTGACAGTAAGTCTCCTCAAGTCTCCAGGAATCTTCTCAGTATTCTGGCTGTTCTCAAGAATGCTATTGATTGGATGGTCTCCACTCAGCCGCCAAATTCCAAGTCCTCCAGTCCCTTTAATAATCCTTTGGTGACTGTACCAAAAGCACCAATCACAATTGATATAATTGTCACCTTCATATTCCATTGGTGTTTTTTTCATTTCCATAGCAAGGTCGAGGTACTTATCCTTCTTTTCACATTCTTTCAGTTTTATTCTGTGATCAACCGGGACAGCAAAGTCGACAATTTTGCAATTTCTCTTTATTATTATTATTATTATTATTATTATTATTATTATTATTATTATTATTATTATTATTATTATTTCACTCGTTGTGAGTTTTTTCACAGCAGTCTTAGATGGTAGTCTTTCGCTGGAGTCTGAGTGACAGCAAGAGTCTTTTCGTCTCCGGGACTCTTATGAATATTCTAGGCCATCTCAACAATGCCGTGGTCTGTATGATCTTGATTCTTCCTCTAATTTCCTATTCCGGTCTCTTTTCCAAGCTCTTGGAGACTGTTCCTTGTGCTTCAATCATATTCACGTTATAACAGCTTTTTCAGTTCTCTGGGGAAAAAATCAACTGTTTGTCTATCTTTTTACTTCATTTCATTTTCATTTTAACTTTAGGGTCCGCTAGAAGAGCAAAATCTCCCAGAAAATAATAATAATAATAATAATAATAATAATAATAATAATAATAATAATAATAATAATGATAATAATAATTACTATTATTATTATTATTATTATTGATTGATTTATTGTTAATCATTTTTATTATTCATTTATTTATTCATTATCATCATCATTATTATTGTTATTATTTATTTATTATGATTATTATTATTCATTATTATTTATTTATTCCTTATTATTATTATTATCTATTTATTCCTTATTATTAATATTATTCATTTTTATTTATTTATTTATTCCTTATTATTATTATCATTATTTATAGCTATTGTAATTATTTAACTTTATTATTTAATTATCTATTCTTAACATTATTATTATTATTATTATTATTATTATTATTATTATTATTATTATTATTATTATTTATTTATTTATTTATTTATTTTATTTATTTATTACTTTTTAATTTTTGTTCTGGTTCTTCAGTCCTTGTTCTTAAATAAAAGAAAAAATTCACTGAGACAGGTGCTTTCATCCATTGTTTACGATGTGCTTTGTTATCCTGTCTCGCTCTCAAGAAAGATCTTTTATTTTCAACGATTTGTTGAAGAATCTGTAGTTTGTGTGAATGGTCTTGCAGACCATTCACTTGTGTGATATGGTTCGGTTTCTTTGTTTAATGGCATATCAACTTTCTTGGGTTATTTAATACCAATGTCTTCCTTGTAGAAAAATACCAGTGATGCAATTTAACTCATTGCTAGGCGGTGGGATAGTGGAAGTTTATACCTTTCCCAAAGTTATTCGTTCGAAAGGGAAGGTAATAGCGTGACTGGAGCTCGAAATCGCTTTCTACGATGTTGCAGTCCTACACGTTAGCCACTATTTTGCGATGACGCTTCCCTTAAAGATGTCACACACTTCGACTGCTAAAGAAGTAGTGAAATCGACGCTAGACTTGTATCTTTGCATGAGTTTAAAACTTGAACACCAAGCCTCAGATACATAATTGGGGGAGGGGATAAGAGGGTTCATGACTTTTCCGAGCGTGTTCGTCTGAAAGTGAACGTATTTGCCTGTCTGGAGTTCGAATTCGCTGACTTGGAGGCCGCACGCCAATACTTTAGCCACGTTGTGAGAGTGATTCTCTTTGTTTCGCACTTACAACTTTTTGTCAAAGTAAATTAACCTTTGAAAACAATTTAAATGCCCTGCCCAATTCGCTTTTCTTTATCGTTATGTTAATTTCACTTCATCATTATGATAATAAGTTGTGACCCGAGTAATACACGGTGTGTATGTGGGGGGTTGCAGTTCCCTTCGTGTGATAGTTGGTTGGGCGTGTTTTACGGCATACCAACCCTTTTTGGCTATTAAATGCCAAATTCTATTTATATTACATGCATATGATTTGTAAACGAATAGTTCAAAGCTAACAATTTTAAAGCGAGCCAAAGCTTATTTGTTTGCACGCAGTTTTTTCAAGTACTGCTATCTAACACTAATAGTTCTATTTGCCACTGTTAAATGGTTTCAAGTACTGTAAAGTAAGGAAAGTTGGCAACCGTAGTTGAGGGTGATTGGAAGGCTCCCTTTTCAATAGCTACTTCATCAAGGTGTAAGAGAGGGCACTACTTCTTTCCCTGGATTGCTACACTGTGCCCTTGATCCTTACCTTATAATGCTGACTGGTAAGCAAGGTAGCATCAAGTACCATTTTTTGAGTCTTTGGTATGACTTGACCTGGGATTGAACCCAGGTCTCTCGGGCCATTGCAGAACACTCTAACGATTATGCCATGATTTTATAGTTCTATTTAGCACATAAATATGACCCTATCAAGTATTACGACTCTGAGTCTGAGTAGACCTGGGAGTAATGGCAATGAAGGTTACTCTATTTTTAAGAGCTCTAGGACTGCAGCCTCACCATTAGATAGTTTAGTGTCATATCCAGGATACTTGGTGGGGGTTAAGGAGTCTAACTCCACTGCAGAGATGTAATTGGCGTATTTTAAAGCCCAAGCCGACTGGTCTGTGGCGTAAAGGCTCCAGTGCTGGACTGTGACATTGTAATGTTCGAACTCTAGTAGCACTATTTCGCCCACTTTCGGACAAATGCACTCGGAAAAGGCATGAACCCAATTATCCCCAAAGCTGTCGGTTAAATGATATCACTGCAGTTCTTCAACAAGGATGGTTTTGGCATTAAATAAGATACGGACTTTGATACACCGTTAAAAACAAAGAAAAAGTAGAAACAATATTGATATTATTAATAAGCATCGAAGGAATTCTAACATGAACCGAAGGTAGCAAATAAAATAATAATCATGTTGCCGATATTTCAGGATCAGAGACAGGCTGGTGCTTTCTCCCCACACCTCATTTTTGTATCTCTTATGATTAAATAAAATAAAGGCCTTTCTCCTTCATCAACTTTATTTCCGTCTGTGAAAAGGACTTAGGTTTCCGGTCTACCATTTCGGCATTTCTTTACCCTATCCCTACCCACTCTCTCTCTCCATTCTAACAATTATGAAGAACTCGAGTCTCCTGCTGGCGAAAGTCAGGTCAGAAAGTGCTTTTCAATATGAACACGAACAAAACGAGCACACACACACACACACATGTATGCGCACACACACATATGCACGCTCGCACAAACAAAAGCAGGCTAGCAAGTTGTACCCAGAGTTGGGTCTCTGTATCCACGGGTAAAGCCTCCGCAAATTCAATTAACCACTGGTTGAAATTATTCCTTGAAAAAATCCAGCTTAGTTAAAAAATAAAGAAAGAAAGAAGTTTATACTGAAATTGTTGCTGAATGCAGTGATATGTAGACAGAGATGTACAAAAACACGCAACTGCTCAAGAACCGCACTTTTATTTGTTCTTTTCTTCTTCTTTTTTTCAAAATCGGCTAATATTCAGATTTTAATAAAATGTTCGATATTTAAAGAAATAAAAGACGAGATGTCTTTTAAAAGACATATTTCGTTAAACTTCTGAAGAGTTTTTCTCATTTTTTTTTTTTGTCATTCGCCACCTTTGCCCTCTCTGATTTTGTTAATTTGACTTCCTTAATGAAGGTGCTTGTGAATGATTTTTACATGAAGAAGAATATATGAAGAAGTAGATTTAATTTGTATTTTTTTTATAAAGGTTTGTCTATTTTCTTCATACAGACGCTTTATTTTTGAAGATCAAAAAACAGTAAAATAAGGTACAATATTGCTCTTCTTGGCATTTTTCGCTTTATTCGTAATTGTAACTGAATATTTTAAGGGTGGAGGTAATAAAAAAGAAAAAAAATCAAGTTAAGCGTTTTTGATAATGGGTAGAGTGTTTGCCAATGGTCCGGGAGACCAGGGTTCAATCCTAGGTCGAGTTATACCAAAGACTCAAAAAATGGTACTTGATACCGCCTTGCTTAACACTCAACATAATAAGGTAAGGATCAAGGGTAAAGTGTAGCAATTCTGGGAATGGAGTAGCGCCCTCTCCTACACCTTGGTATAGTATCTATTGAAAATGGAGCCTTCGGGTCACCCCTGACTAAGGTTGCCAACATTGCTTATTTTTATTTGTAGATGTTTAAAATTGACATCCATCGATTGAATTTGTCCACTTACGACAGGTGACTTGGAATAAGTAAATTAATGTAAAAATAATGAATGAATGAATTTGACTGATTAGATGAAAAAAAAGGAAAGAAAAGATTTTATCTCAATAACAATTTTTTTAATCTTTATTTTATGAGTGTGGTTTTTTATTGAAGGATCTTTTTTCTACGGAGGCCTGCAAGAGAAACAATATAAAAAGTGCTACATGTGAACTAAACCTTTTGCGAGAATTTAACATAAGCTAACCCCTCATTATTACGCTTTCGATCATCCATACTTTAGAAGAAGTGGGGCGTCACTTGAAACAAAAATAAATCAGAACATTGCCAATAAACTGTGCGTGATTTTATACATGCCAATATATAGATAAAATCTGTTATAGCCTCGCAAATATTTCATAGATCTTCGGTCTCTCTTCAACACTCATTGATTATATTGTTCGCCTCGCGAATAGTTCATTTGCTTTTTGTGTAGTTAGATTATTTGATTTAATGGAATATCTACTCTTTAATACCAAAGCCTGCTTGCTCATATATATATATATATATATATATATATATATATATATATATATATATATATATATGCATATATATAACATTACTACAGTGTATGGTTGTCACTATCCCTCTTGGTGGGTTTGTGGTAGTATAATGCATTATAATTTGGAGAGTGCTCAATATCTATGACAGAGCTATAATATGAAAATAATATATAAATAAATATATATATAAATAAATATATATCAGTTTTTATATATATTTAATAGTAGGGGTACTTATCTGCGCCCACTGGTTTCATGTCGTCTTTATACGACAATCATCAGACAGAAAAAGAAAGCTTTTTGAAAAAATCTTTATTTTTCTGCCTGATGATTGTCGCATAAAGAAGGCATGAGATCAGTGGTCGCAGATAAGTATCCATGCTATTAGATATATGTAAAAATAATATATATATATATATATATAGTTTTTAAGTGAACATCATGTAGGTAACTTTAAAATGAGGCAAGTGTTAATTTGTTTCCACACAGTTAAATAATTTCAAGTTTGCAATTTCACATGAAAAATTCTTTTCAACATTCTTCATTCATCTGTGTTAAATTTGAATGAAGAAATTAAAAGTTAACTGATTTTTTACTATTACTATTTAACTCTAACAATTCAATTTAACATTAATCATTTGTTTGCACATAGTTAAATAGTTTCAAATACAGTAAATGAATAAACAGTTCTATTTGACCCACAGATGAGACCCAAACAGTTACTACCACTCTGACTCAGAGTGAACCTGGGAGTAATGGCAATGAAGAAGCCCTTCTCACTGCCCAAAGCTTCAGGACTGCAGCCTCCTCATAAGGTGATTTAGTTTCATATTCAAGACACTCTTTGTCAAGGTTTTTCCCCCTCTGTTGAAATGCAGTCGACTGGGCTCTCATTAGAAACGAGGAATGTGCGAATTTCTTGCCCCTTGTGTTGATGGTTTAAGTTTTACAGTTTCTTGGACCCGACAGAGTGAAAATATAATTTAATCTGTTACTGTTAAATTTTAGATATTACTTATGGTGTAATATAATAGCCGAGGGATTTCGTTTTATGTATCTTGCCTTTCGGTCTAGTTAGGCTGAGAAACTTTCGCTTAGCGCATGGGTTAGTTAGGTGTTCACGCGCGATCGGGGAGGATGTGTCATTCTGAGATGTCAAAATAAAAATCCCAGATAGGAAATATGACCGGGAAATGTGAATGACATCATGCACCGGAAGCGTGCGCAGAGGATTTTGGGGATTTGAGAAAAGTCAGTGAGTTGAGTTTTAGCGTCCGAAGAAGACGGTTGACTATCGGGGTTCACCGAGATCAGATCAGTAGTTTGTGGCGGGGTGCCGCGCCTGGTGTGTGTGTGTGTGTGGGGGGGGGCAGATGGAAAAGTCAGCCTAGAAAGATTGTGTATCACTCTCCTTATGTCGAATTACTTTTAACTCAAAGGTAATAAAAAATTTCGTACCTTAACTGAGAAGTCGTAAGCGTTTTTTTTTGTGTTTCGAGATTCCTATGTTATCTACATGTGCGTTAGGAACATTCTATGTCTATTTCACATATCCGTATCATGGGTATGTTACAATGCGATCATTTGCTATTGGAAAAAATCCCAGAATCAAAACTGTAAATTTTGAACTCTGCTCATTCAGTGAAACTCCTTGGGCAGTAGATTACACCGACTGCATCTCTGCAGAGGGGTAAGACCCCAACACTCAACGAGTGTCCTACATATGACGTTAAACAATCTCATGTTGAGGCTCCGGTAATGCTGGAGCTTTGTGGAAGGTGGAGTACCCCATCATTGTCATTGCTCGTAGGTTCACTCTAGCCCAGAGTAGTAGAACCTGAAAGGGTCCTATCAATGGGTTAAATAGAAATCTTTGCCATTTAAACTGAGGGCAAACAAATTACTTATGCTAAATTGAATTGTTAAAAATTGAACGGTTAGATTATTTTACTGTGTGTAAACAAGTGATTGTTTAATTGAATTGTTAGTGATACATAGCAATGCTTGGAACCATTTAATTGTGTACAAATAAATGTGCAATGTTGAATAGAATTATTAGTGTGAAATAGCAATACTTGAACTCATTTGGGGGTGTCCTCGTGGTGTAATGGTTAAAGCGCTGGACTGCGGAATCGTTGAAATCATTTAACTATGTGGAAAAAATGATTAATAGTTCATTGAATTATCTGTATTAGACAAAAATACTTGAAACCATTTAACTGTGTAAAAAAATGAGCTCAGGTTCGTTTAAGAATGTTATCAACAAAATTTATTGACAAATTATATATATTTAATATATACTTGTATGTGCGAACAGGATTTGTCATTAAATAACTTACAAGAGTAATACCATAAAATCAAACCAAACCCAAATAAAACCCCTCAGCGTTTATAATATTTTTGCTTCTTCATTCTACGATTTAATTCGTTTCTTCCCCCAGAAAAATGTTCAAAATAAAAGCAGAACATCTAAAACCCGCATAAAGCATAAAGACAGCAACCTCTACACTCTAACTGATGCAGTCCTCAGAAGAAAAAAAAAAAAGGGTAGTGTTCAAGCCTAATCAAAAGCTGGTATTTCAAGTGGTGATTTTCAAAGCAGATTAACCCTTTCTGTTTAAAAGATTGGCGCAAGGCAATTTTCCAAAGTTCAAGTTGATTAAATGCCAGAGAAAGTTTAGCTTAAAAAATACCAATTTTACTAACACTGGTACGATAACAACATTGGTAATCAGAGTAAGGATTTAATCATCTCGGCAGTCTGCGGACAGAACAACCGGAAGTGTCTACACGTTTATTTCCAGAAAAAACAGGCGAAGACGCAGCACTTATACCATGGAGAAATCTATAGGATTGAAATATGCAAATTTGTTCGCACACACACACACAAACACACACACACACATATATATATTCTTTTTTTATAAAAAAAAATAAAAATGAAGATTCCCTTCTTGGGTGTCATTATAAATTTATTTCTGGTCGTGATAACCATCATCAGATGTTGTACGAAAGAAAATTATTTGGGTGTTATCATTTATTTGGGTTTTTTATATTGCTTCCGGCAAGAATGGGATTTGAAAAAAAAAATCTAATTTTTTAATCAATATAATTTTTAATCAAAATAATTTTCTAATATATTTTTAATCATATTTTCTAATCAAGCAAACTTTTTTACAGTGGAGATATATCTATTATCATTTTTTTATTTATACAATATCTATATATTCCTTTAAAAAACAACAAAAAAAGCGTAACCCCTAATTCAAATACTACTGAAAATTAAAAATACTAATTCCGGGAAAACTCAATTGTGGTATGTGCCTCATTTAATATTATAGATAAAATATGAATTCCTACATCCGTTGAGACTATTATGTATCATAAATATCAAATAAAATAATTCGTGTAATCAGGAAATAATAATTCAGTATTGACATTAATTTACAAAAGTATATTTCTGATTGTTAAAATTATGTAAAAATTCATGTTTTTTATATTAGGGGGAAATTAACATATCGAATATTAAGTTAATCGTAATAAGCAAAGAATTAAAATGTAATAGATATCTTATTAATGTAACAAAAAATTCCAAACTTATATTATTCCCTGACAGAAATAAAAATTACAACACTCTGAGGGTCCTGCATGTCTGGTTCATCTGATTTGGATGGTTTTCGTGATGAGTGGTAGGTGGCCGTATAGCTGCTTTTGAGTGTGAGCAAAAACGCTCAACAGCTAAAAAGATGCAAAAAGATTAAAGAATTAAAAAAAAAAAAATCAATTGAAAATGTGAATATGCTATTTTGAAGGTTTTTTTCCCCAATAGAATAAAACTCAACAAATTCATGCGTAAAATAAAGAAACCACCGGATATCCAACAATAATGGATTTGTTTTTAAAGTCGTTTTCAGCATCACAACGGAAACAACAAAAGAAGGTAGGCGTGGTTCATTAAAGAATGTTGACTTAAAGTCATAATAATCTGTCTTACGGATTACAGTTTCTTGGTTGATAAACTTTTCCGATTTCAATGGCAAATTTGTTTTATTTGTTCATAAATCAATAGAGTCAATTAATTTTTAAAAATATTTTAGAGTGAGAGGTAAGTATTAAATTTCTTGTTAGAAAATAAGAAGAGGCAATTATTAAGATTGAAATTCAAGTAGAATTTTAAAAATATTTATGAAGTAAATATTTAGAATTTTTCTGAATTTATATTAGTCAGGCACTGGAAGTAATTTATTGAAATATTTTGAAACTTATACACTGAAATGATAAATGAGGAAAATATTCTTGAAAAAGAAATGCGCACCCAACATTTTGTTTCGCAAAATATCTAATATACATATAGTCATCCACAGACAGACACTTCAGTGTGGCTTGACATGTAGGACGCTTGAAGCTGGGATCAAAACCCGCCTAAATTTAAGTTAGACTTCTAATCAAACCGCTCAGCCAACAAGCGAACGACGTCAGTCGGGAATTATAACGCATTATGTAGTAGCCTTCGTTTGTTTAAATTTTTACCTTACCGGATACCAGAGAGCTCAATTTATTCGAAGAGCTTTGCATTATGTGAGTGGTAGTCGTTAATTCCTCCGCCAAAGTGTTCAACCCCCGTATATATGTGTGTGTGTGGGTGGGTGAAAGAGTTCCTGAAAGAAAGAGAGATATACAAAACATGAAATATCAAGCCGATTGAGATTGATGGGGGTAGTGAAATTGATGGGGGTAGTGAAATTGATGGGGATGAGATAGAATAAAAAATATTCAAAGTGATATCTGGTCACCCTGTAGTTTAGTAGTTATGACTAAGTCGATTTTACAGACCATATTTGGGGAACTTAATTCTCAGTACCTGCCAAATTATTATAGACTGTGATTAACATTTAGTAATTATCTACTTTTAATACCTGTTTACAAGTTAATCTCGCAAGCCATTGTAAGCAACAACCCTGCAGGTAGAACTCTGTTGAAAAGTAAGTAATTGACGACCTAAGTCGAGGGTGACCAGAAGGCTCCATTTTCAATAACAACCACACCGAGGTGTACGGGAGGGCACTACTCCTTTCCCAGGATTGCTCCACTTTACCCTTGATACGTACCTTATATTAATGAGTGTAAAGCAAGGAGGTATCAAGTACCATTTTAAAAGTCTTTAGTATGACTCGACCTGGGATTGAACCCAGGTCTTCCAGACCATTGGCAAACACTCTACCCATTAGGCCAATGAGCTGGTACCAATCCTGGATACCTGGTGGAGTCACTGCTTTGTTGCCTTTACTACCAGTTCCACTTTGGTAGTACCTGTTAGAGTCCCATCTAAAAAATCATATAACTTCAGATTATTAGAATTGGATGGGAATACTTGAAACTATATTACTGTGTGCAAATTATTGGGTAACGATTATAATCAAATATTTACAAATGATGTTTAGTTGGTTGGTTGGTTTTCATGGCATATCAACGTTCGTAGGTTATTTAATGCCAAATCCATTTTTATACAAATAAACAATTTCATTTCAAACAATTCAATTTAGCAAAAGTACAGAGTTTAAATCTCAAAAAAAGTTTTATATCAAACAATTCAGTTTACCATAAGTACACAGTTTAATTGTCAAAAACATTTCTATTTCAAGCAATTGCGTCAAGACAAACAGTTCGAATTCAGATAATTCAGTTTAGTGTAAGTATAGTTATTGATTACACACAGTTAAATGTCAAAACAGTTCTATTTCAACCATTTCAGTTTAGCATACAAAAGCAGTTCCATTTCAAACAATTTAGTTTAGCATAAGTACACAGTTTATATGTCAAAGCAACCCTATTTCAAACAAATCAGTTTAGCGTAATCACTCCGTTTAGTTTTATTTGACCCATAGATAGAACCCTATCAGGTGCTAACACTCCGACTCAG
>OY757910.1:72834118-72891618 GCA_963585895.1 Sepioteuthis lessoniana | reverse complement strand
GATTCAAGGAAGGTAGGGAGTCTGTGAGGGATGATGAGAGGTGTGGGAGGAGTATGGAAGTCAAGGAGTAAGGAGTAAGGAAGTTGATTGGCCACAGGGTTAGGGTTAGGATTACTATGTTAAGGTTTTAAGGGAAGACATTCCGTCAGAAGAGGCCAGCACTCTTTAAACCGAGTCAGTGGCATTTCCACCAGGACAATGCACCACTCCACAACTCCATAATTGTCATAGACTATTTGACCAAGATGGGCATGAAGACAGTTCCACGCCCTCCCTATAGTCCAGAGCTTGCTCCCTGTGACTTTTGGTTATTCCCTAAGCTCATAGACTGTCGTTATGAGACAATTGAGGAGATGAAAGAGGCTGTGACGAAGGTCATTGACACGCTCACACAAGAGGACAATCATGGGGTCTTCGAGAAGTTGTTAGAACGGTACAACAAGTGCATTGTAGCCGGAGGATATTACATCGAAGGGGACTAGAGTTTCATGTGTGTACTATGAATAAAAGTGCCCATACGAAAAAAGTCTGGAAACTTATCGTATGCCCCTCGTATATATATATTAAGTATATACATCCACACGAGCAGGATGCAAAACGAGGTCATTTTTTAGCGGAGTTTATCAGGTTTGAATTCAGATTTTTCCTTCTCCCAAACCGGTTGCTACACCAATGTTAAAGACCTCAGATTACCCAAGTATTTACCCATAGTTGGAGGGAAACTAGGGATTCCAAGAGTATTTGCGCCTTGTGAAACGTAGACAGGATTTGAACTTGGGTTGCCGTGTTCATTACATACGAAAATAACCATTACACCACGAAATCCTTCACACACACACACACACACACACACACATATATATATATATATATATATATATATATATATATATATATATATATATCTGTAATATTAATATAAGAAAACTCAACGGACAGTTATGATGCCATAACAAACAATGATTTTTATCTCCTTACATTCTGCAAGAAGCCATCTGATGAGGCAGTTTGCATCTACGACTTACTGAAATAAATTTTTCGTAGCATAATTTCTGTATGTCGAGTTTTCTTTTATTGATATTACAGATATATTCGCTCTCTATATGATTTTTAAAATAATTATTTTGATATATTCATATATTAATGGCCATTTATCGAGCACTCCTGTAGAATGAAACTTCTCATATATTCTATACCTGAATAATTCAAACACATCATCTCTGGACATTAACTTTGATAATATATATATATATATATATATATATATATATATGAAACGTCTCGTTGTTGAAGCCGCTCCTCAGTTACCATAATACAATCATTGCTTTAAAAGTTTTCATCACCTTATTTATCTGTCTTGAATTCTAGTTTAATCACGCTGTTATTGGAAGACCCAGTTTCCTCAAAATTAAATGTATGCACTTTCTGGCTGTCACTTTTTTGCTCGGTGTTTCCGAAATCGTATTTACTAGTGGTTAAAATAACTTGAAACTAAACCAAAGAAAGGGAATTGCACTATTTTAAGTAAATATTTCAGTAGATTTAAAGCTTGTTCATATGCGATGTCATTTAAGTGAAATATCTTGTCAGCAGCTCTGAAACAGCAACATTCTCTCGCGAGATATCTCGCCAGGCAAACTGCTAAAAATATATCACCTCGAAAAGTAGAGAAAAGAAGCCAGAAAGACTATGATATTCTACGCAGAAAAAAAGGGATTCTTTGAAGATACATTATTCCATTTTATTGTTATTTGTGTATTGCTTTTAAAAATACATGAATATTTTGATAGCACCAAAACCAACAGTTTCGCGGTGCCAATTTTTAGAAAATAAAAGAATCTTAGTCTGCTTAAGAAATTTATCAATGAATAAATAAATCAAATGTGTTGACTTATTTTTTCCACGGGTTTCTTGTAGAAAAATGTCTTAAAATGAACAAAGCGTGTGTAAATCTAGTAAAGTGAGTCAACGGAGAAATGATTTTCAGGCCGTGAAGACGAAGAACAATCTGAAAACTTTGTTGTTGGTTGATTGTTTGGGTTTTATGGCATATCAACCTTTGTAGGTTATTTAACGCCACATCCATTTTTATGCAAATAGTTTTATTTCAAACAATTCTGTTTTTTCAAGTAGTTCTAAATCAGCCAATTCAGTTTAGTTTAAGTACAGATTTTCTTTACTCACAGTCAAATGTCAAAACAGTTCTATATTAAACAATTCAGTTTAGTATAAGTAGAGTTTCAATGTCAAAAAGTTCCATTTTTAACAATTCAATTTAGCATGAGCACGCAGTTTAAATGCAATTACTGTTTAATTGTCAAAAACATTTCTATTTCAAGCTATTCATTTTTGTCAAACAGTTCTTATTCCAGCCATTCAGTTTAGCATAAATATGCAGTTCTATTTAACCCATAGATAGGGCCCTATCAGGTGCTACCATTCCCGGCCAGAGAGGACTTATGAACAATGGCAATGAAGGGTTAGTCCGTTTTCTCCAAAGCCCCAGCATCATTGGAACCTTACCATCAGATTGTTTAGTGTCATATCCAAGACACTCATGGGGGGTCCTACCCATCTGCAGAGACACAATCGGTGTATTCTACAGCCCCAACTGGCTGAGCAATGATCACTTTGTAGCAGTAAGACTTACGATAAAGTTACACTGAAAACTTCCGGTTCCAGACCAAATAAGGAAATTAAGTGACTATGAACCTTGTTATTGATTAGATGGGAAATCACTTCATAACGGTAGGTACTGTAAGCAAGGTGGTTTGGTTTAGTTAGGTTTCTTTGTTTAATGACATATCAAACTTTATGGGTTATTTAATGCCAAAGCTATCCTCGTAGAAGAACAGTATTGATACTATTTAAGCCATAGATGAGAAATAAAGAGTATTAGCCCGAAAGGAACGTAATAACGAGACAGGAGTTCGAACTCCCTTACTTTGATGCCACAGTACTACACTTTAGAGAGTGTCCTAGTGGTGTAATGGTTAAAGCGATGGACTCCGGAATCATAGTAAGCGAGTTTCAGTCGCGTTATTACGTTCACTTTTGGACAAATACCCTTGGGAAAGGTATGAAGCCCTTATCCTCCCAGTTATGGGTTAAATAGTACTACTACAGTTCTTCTAGGAGAATGGCTTTGGCATTAACTAACTTACAAAGGTTGGTATGCCATTAAACAAAGAAACCAGACCAAACCTACACTTTAGCCAGAACGCCACGAGCAATGTCCCAAAATGGTTTGGTTTTGTTTGTTTTTTTTTTTTATTTATTCAATGGCATATCAATCTTCGTGGGTTATTTAATGCTAAGACCATTCTTGTAGAAGAACAGGAATTTAATCTATAGTTTGAGGGCTAAGGTGAGGATTCATACTTTTCTCAAATGTATTTGTCTGGAGGTAAATGTAATAGTGTGACTGGAGTTCGAAGTCGCTTACTACGATGTTACGGTCCAGCCCGTAAGCCGCTATGCCACGGGAAACCCTCCGTATGCAAGACGGAACAAAGCCTACTAAATAGCAATATTTTGTTGTACTTAATCAGACATGAGAAAACTACGGCCTGCAGTAAGTAATGAATGGCCCGCCTAAAAGTTAGAAAAAAAAAAGGGAAAAGAAAAAAAAATACTTAGTCCGGGAGACAGGGGTTCAATCCTTGGTCGAGTTATACCAAAAGACTTAAAAAATGGCACTTGATGCCACCTTGCTTAACATTCAGGGTAAAGTGGAGCAATCCAGGGAAGGAGTAGCGCTCTCCTATATATCGGTGTAGTAGCTATTGAAAAGGGGGCCTTCGGGTCACCTTCGACTAAGGTCGTCAACTTTACTACTTCTGTTGGGAAAATCGATGAGGTACCGACAATATTAATTAAAAAAAAATGTTTCTTAGTATTGTGGCCGCCTGATAATAAGCAATGTTTCGTCATGTAGTCTACTTATCGAAATACGGTTGCCTAGACTTGTACTAAAGTAAAACATTCGTCCTGAAGATTAAAGCAAATAAAAAGAATATATTGGGGAGATCCGATTACCGCTTTTCACTTCATCAGTATACGAGGCATCTCGTGATATTTGCCGCTTGACTGATGAATACTTTTTGCAAGATGTAATTTTTTTTCCGTTTTTCTCCTTCTGTTTTTTTTTTACCCCGTTTTTATTTATTTATTTGTTTATTCATTTTCAACTTGCTTGATCTATTCTCGTTTTAACTAGGTTTTGCCATGGAGTTCTCTGACGGGACGTGACTGAAAAAAGGTCCATTTTTCTTTAAAAAAAACATAAAAGAATTTTTGTTTCGGTCTCTTATATGGTCAACTTAAAGCTATTCTAAAATAATGTTATTTTTGTCAACCTCTTATTGATCCAATTTTTTTTCATTGCTTGTCATAAAAGCCACCATTTTTGTTTTCAGTATTTTTATCTAAATACTCCACCGTCACTCACTTTGAATTCGAAATATATAATTAAAAATATTAGAGTGTATGAATTAATATGTTGTTTTGCAAACCAACAAAGCTTTTTTTCGTGGACACTTGTGATACCACCCACCATCTCAGTAGAGTGGGGTTAAAATACTTCGACTGCACCCTCTGCAGAGGGGCTAAGACTCCCCACCTGCACCTAAAAGGGGTGTGCTGGGTATAACGCGAAACTACATTCAGTAATTATGCTTCAGTTTTGGAGCCGTAGAGAGAGTTGAATAGCCTTTCATTGCCATTACTCCCAGGTCCACTCTTATCCTGAAGTGGTTGTACCGGTTATCTAAGTGTCAAATAGATCTGTTTAAAAATTTGGTTTGGTTTGGTATCTTTGCATTTAATGGCATATCAACCTTCGTAGGTTATTTAATACCAAAGCCATCCTTGTAGTAGGAGAGTGGGTTTGGTTTCGGTTTCTTTGCTTTTAATGGGATATCGACCTCCGTGGGTTATTTAATGCCAAAGTCATCCTTGTTGAAGGAGAATAGTTTTGGCTTCAGTTTCTTTGTTTCTATTGCATATCAACCTTTGGGGGTTATTTAATGCCAAAACTATCCTCGTTGAAGAAGGGTAGTTATATTATTTAAATCATAACTGGGCTGATCTATATGCATTGGGTAGAAATACTTTATACCCTGTTTGTGTGAGCAAAATATCTATATTAAGAAGAATTACGGGAATCTATAGTAGTAAATTGATTAGTAGTAACTTAAAATCAATAATTCTGTGCAAATTATCGATATAAGGTCGGAAAACTTTAAACCAACATCATCATTATCAAAATCATCATCTTCATCATCTTCATCAAGTCATGCCTAGAGCATAGTATTTGCTGACTCTCTCTAGATATCTATATCAATCGTCCATCACCCCTAGCAGGTCCACACTGAAGTGTCCGCACAAAGCTGATGCATGTAAGTCCCCACCGGTCATCCAACACTGGTGCGTCCATGTGTAGGAGTTCATAGAAGAACGTCACCTATGACCTTGTCCTTACTTCTCCCAGCAGTGCCCAGCATGTCTTTTTCGTTTACTTCTTATATGGTTTGTGAGATGGGAGGTAGGTAGCGGTATAGATACTACTTTATTAGTTCAAAACGACTGATAGTATTCTTCCATTTAGCTTTGGAAAAAAAAAATCCAATAAAGAAAAAAAAAAAGAAGCAAAATAACCCTTTTAAAGATATTCGATCGTGAACAATACCAAGTGACCTTTCTCTCATAAAGTCCTGAACTTGGGAAAGTAAAAATATGATCTATATTCAATAATGGAGAAAAGTGGTTAGACTAGAAAAAAAGAGTTACTATTTAAAGTACTAGGTGCGTCATATGATTTACTGATAGATTGATTTTAAAGGTATGTCAACCCGTCTGTGGTGATGTCTAAAGGTTTGGGAATCGCGTTTATTTTTCATTTGTACAGTGGAACCTCGACTTATGAAAAACCCATTATACGAGAAATTCAGAATACGAAACGGGCTTCGAAGAAATTTCCGTCCCATTTAACGGAAAAATATTCAAGAAATCAAAACGAAAATCGAAAGTGCCGGACTCGAAAGGTAAAGTGTCATTATTCATTGATTCTATTATATTCTCAATCTTTTTTAACATTTATGCAAATGACTATGTTGTCATTAACGAATATATTCCTTCGGACGGGTATAGTATTTACACTTTATACGACTGCTTTTGGGGGCTGGAGCGAATTACGCCATTTATAGGGTAAATCTTTTCCCATAATACGAAAATTCCAAGATACGAAATCCCACCGCGGAACGGATTAATTTCGTATCTCAAGGTATCACTGTATAATAATTTATATATATATATATATATATATATATATATATATATATATATATTTACACACAGTTTTTTTTATCAAGTATAATAAATGGTTTAATTTCTTTGTTTAATGACATATCAAACTTCATGGGTTATTTAATGCCAGTTTTATCCTTAAAGAAGAATAGCAGTGATACTATTTAACACATAGCTGGAGGGATACCTTTTCTGGAGGTATTATTTCGAAAGTGAACGTAACAGTATGACTGAAGTTCGAACTCGCTTAGTTCGTGGCCACAGTCCAGAACTTTAGCCACAATACAACAGGAATCCTCTTCCAATCTAAGTGAAATAATTTGCACTGGCTTGTATGGTTTCTAGTATTCCTATTTGATATTGATGATCATATGGTTTCAAGTAATTATTTCTATTTATAATTGTCAGTTATTTGCACACAGGAGAATGACGGCTCAGTAGTTGCAATAAAAAGCAAGTTAAATTTAGATGCCTTAAAACAAACGAAAAAAAAAAACAAAACAATTATTATCAATTGACTATGTTTTATCTAATTAATGAATTTGAAATAATATTGTCTTTTATGGCAATTTCAGAACTGCTTACCGTGTTTGCTTGTTTGAGTTGGCACATCAACTTTTGTAGATTATTTAATACCATATCCATTTTTATACAAATGAACTGCTCTATTTTAAACTATTCAGTTTAGCATTAGTACACAGTTTAATTGTCAAAAATATTTCTATTTCAAGCTATCTAATTTTTAAAAAAATCAGTTTAGCGTAAGTACGGTTTCATTGTCAAAAACAGTTCTATTTCAAACAATTCAGTTTAGCTTAAGTACGCAATTTAAATGTAAAGATAGTTCTATTTCAAGCCATTCAGTTTAGCATAAATACGCAGTTTAACTGCTTGGTATGACAAAAGTCGATGCGAAACATTGTTTTCAAATGAATGTCTCTTGTCTATTGCGGTCAGTCTAGTCTTTAATCTCTGAGCCAATCATTGAAGCTAAACAGAATCTTCGCATATCATTTCAACAAGTCATCGCCTGTTGTGTATATGGAGGGGGACACCCCCAAAATTCAATAGCGACCCCCCATCCCATGATGTCGATTCACGTCAGCAGACAACAGATTCGGTTTCAGCTGTAAAAAAGAGGTGAACTAATTTTGTGCTTTACGGCCTGATGCGAAATAAACGGCGTCGGTGATATCATTTGGTCATGTGACACGGTCTGATCACGTGATGTCATTCGATCATGTGATTCGATTTGTTTCCGGATCGGACCGGGAGTTTCCGGTTCGTTTTTCCTCGCACTCATCCGGAATTTCGTGACTAATGAAGATCTGCAGCGACGGGGAAAGATGAACGGAGAAGCAACGGGGAAGAGTGGGGGTGAAACGTCGAAGAAGATCTCTTGGGGGTCGATCGTGGAGATCAGGCGTGGGACGGGAGAAGTATTGATAGGGAAAGGGTAAGGAAAAAGTTTCCGAACATTGCTAAAAGAGTAAGAGCAAGGCAGAGAGAGAGAGAGAGAGAGAGAGAGAGAGAGAGAGAGAGAGAGAGAGAGAGAGAGAGAGAGAGAGAGAGAGATGGACAAGCGAGAAGGAGACAGAGACAGGCACAAAGAGAAGGAATGTCAGAAAGAAAGAACCCACATTAATAGCAAAAGAGGGAATTTGCTCAGCATTCCAGTAAAAAGTGCCACGGATGATCTCATAAAGCTATGACATACCAATACATTCAGCGTGTCTGAAGTTTTTATAGGCATCGAACAAATATTTAAGCGAATGCGCAAACATCAAAGTTCATATCTATCTATCTATCTATCTTAGTTTCTTCATGTCTATGTCGCTATCTCACTATGTTCCTATCTATATATTGCATAGTTTCTTTCTTTCTTTCTTTCTTTCTATCTATCTATCTATCTATCTATCTATCTCAATTCATATCTTGCAATCTTTCTCGACTTGTTCGTATCTAAATCACTAGCTCTGTCTGTTCATATCTATCTATCTATCTATCTATCTATCTTGGCCTTTTCATATCTAACTCGTTAACTATCACAGATAGATAGATAGCTAACCAGTTAGATATGAAAAGGCCAAGATAGATAGAAAGATAGATATGAATATCGATCTATCTATCTATCTATCTATCTCGAACAATGAAGTTAACCTTTCGCTTTAAGCTGATTATTTTGGATAATGCATGTATCCACTCCCCCTTAAGCTATGAGCAATCTGTTGAACAGACTAGGCAACCGGTTTAGGAGAAAGAAAACGTCTTAGCATGCGCTACTGGCCGACATAGAAGGGGAATTATTATTACTCCCCCTGTCTTACACCCTTTGGAGAACATCAAAGAATCTTGGTGAACCGAGAAAATGGCTGACGGAACGTGGGACATATATATTTCAGTTATGAACGTCTGTTGTTTCTCCAAGACTTCTGGGTGTGTATGTACATTTTTTCATTCCTACATATCGCCCCCGGACTTTCTCATGTAAACCGATGGTTAGCGAAATGGTCGGGCTAAATAGTTTCGTTTCAAATGCGTGCTTTATCGTTTTGATCTTGTCTTACACGGGAATGCGATTTACACATATAGGGTGGTTAGAAATATTTTCTTTACAATCTAACCGGGTGGGGGGAAAATCCCCTGGCGTAGAGGTTGACGTGCTTGACAGTGACTTTGTATTAAGTGAGTTCGAACTCCAGTAGCGCTATTATATTCACATTTGAACTAATACCCTTGGAAAAGGAATGAACACCCTGATCTCCGAAGCAATGGGTTATATAGTACAAGTACTGTTCTACTAAAAGGATTGCTTTGGTATTAAATAACCCATGAAGGTTGAGATGCCGTTAAATAAAAAAAATCAAACCAAAACAATCGTTTCGAAAATTAGTTCCTTGGTCTGGAACCGATTTGGACTGAAAAAAAAAAAGAATTTAGTTCATTTTTGAGTACTGTAATCAGTTGTGTATAATGCGCCCTCCCAACTTTCATTTGAGGAATTCTTGAAAAAAAAATCTTCCATGTCTAATACGCTCTGATTTTTTGGAATTTGTAGCAACTAAATTTATACGAAATCAAACATTTGTTCCATGTTTTATCCTATTTGTATCGATTAAAAGAAGAATTTACTTGATTCCTATAATGTTTCAATATTTAGGGCAAAAGCAAGGACATGTTCACACGAAAATGAAACAAAATTTCAGCGAAAAATGTTCACAATAAAAAAAAAAAATTATAAACAAACACACATTCTAGTGGCAATTTATCTGTACCAGTAAACAAAAAACAAAAGTGTTTGTTACACATTAGTTAATTGAGACGAAAGATATAACTTAGTTTCAGTTATGCCGGCCTGAATACAGTGTTGCATGTAGTCCCAGGCAAAGAGCAAAAAAAAAAAAAAAAAAAAAAAAAAAAATGGTAAATTTAGTTCTCGTGTATAATACGGGCCCTGAGCTTCTTGGCTTTACAGAAAAAAAAGTAATTTTTCTGCATGTGTAATTTCGGTAATCGTTTGGGTTTTTTTTTCGAGATTAGTTGCTACATAACGTTTCGGCCGCTCAGGTGTCCCGTGTTTATTTAGACATAGAAATGATTCAACCTAAGAAATTATTTTTAAAGTTTGACTGTTGATTAAACATGAAAAACAATGACATCATTATTAGAATAAGAACTTTAATGTACTTGAACGCCTTGTTTAAACAACAGCTAAAATTTTAAAATCATTTCCCAGGTTGAATCATTTCTATTCCTAGATAAACAAGGGACACCTGATAAAGGCCAGAAGACACAGCAGCCGAAACATTGTGTTTCAACTTACCACAATAAAGATGACGACAACAGTCTGAAAAATCTTAACCAAAATAATATCCACCGAGTTTCAACTGATTTCCTCGCTTTCATATTTTTTTTTTGTTTTCACCAAAAAATAAATATTTAATTCAACAATTTTGACAGTCACTGATCGGGTTATCATCGTTTTATGATTTACTTTTGTTACTAACCTGAAATCCCAGTCGAACGGAGCCCAGTCGGCTGGGGCTGTAGAATACACTGGCTGTTTCTCTTCAGAGAGGTAAGACACCCCAATGAGTGTATAGTATATGATACGAAACAATATGATGGTGAGATTCCTGTAATGCTGGAGCTTTGGGGAAGGTCGAGTAACTCTTCATTGCCATCGCTCCCCAGTCCACTCTGGCTCGGAGTGGTTACACCTGATGGGGTCCTATCTATTGTGAAATAGAACTAAACTGTATCTATGCTAAACTGAATTGTTTGAAATGGAACTGTTTTTTGAAATTTAATATGTATGCTTATGCTAAACTGAATTGTTTGAAATAAAACTGTTTTTGAAATTGAACCTGTGCAATTACGTTAAACTGAATTGCTTGAAATAGAACTGTTTTGACATTTAACTATTTGTAAACAAAATCTATACTTATATTAAACTGAATTGTTTGAAATTTAATTCGGTGTTAAATGATCCGAAAAGGGTTGATACTCTGTAAAATCAACCAACCACCAACCAACTAGTCGAACGTCATTTCACACAGGCAGACAGACATACAGACATGTACCCGTGGTGTAATGGTTATCGTCGTAAGAAATAGACACAGCGAGACGGGTTCAAATCCTGGACGATGCTGATTGCATTTCACATTGCACTAAGATTCTTGGAAAAGGTGTGAATCCAACTATTCTCCCTCCAGCTATGGGTAAATATTAGGATAGACTAGGTTCTTCAGCTTTGGTTAGGCAACCAGTCTAGGAAAAGGAAAATTAAAATCTGTTAAATTCCGCTTAAAATATTGACCTTGTGTCATATCTTGACTGTGCAGCAGTGTTGGAAATACACACACACACTTTCACATTCACGATCGTATGACAATGGCCGTTGGTTAAAATGCATCTACTAACCGGATGGGTTGGGAGTTTTATCTCTTGGTTAGGCAGTGCATGAAAAAGTCATCTGGCTGGTTCACTGAAAGAGACAAGGGAGATCTCAGCGACAAATTAACCAGAAGAAAAAATCAACCTCAAGAAGAAATTCCTCAAAGCGTAAACAGCTGAATGAAAACAAACTTTTTCCGGTCGAATGAATGAAAGGTTTGGTTCCAAACCATCAGACCGTTTTCGAATTGGACAGAACATGAAGAAGGGAGGAGTTTACAACGGTCGAAACGTTGTGATCATAATAACTACCAAGATGCTGATGCTAGTACGAGCACTTCAGGGATTTAATTGTGATAATTCTTCACCTCAGTAACACAGACAGAAAATTATTGACATATTCACGTTGTATCAATACATATGCTAGCAATATACTCTCTCTCACTCTCTTTCTCTTTCTCGCTCGCTCTTTCTTTCTTTCTTTCTTTCTTTCTTTCTTTCTTTCTTTCTTTCTCTGTCTCTGTCTCTGTCACATCTCCATTTCTCAATATCCTTTTGTCTCTAACTGTCACTTTCTTTCTTTCTTTCTTTCTTTCTTTCTTTCTTTCTTTCTTTCTTTCTTTCTTTCTTGTTCTCTCTTTCTATTTATCATTCTTTCTTTCTTTCTTTCTTTCTTTCTTTCTTTCTTTCTTTCTTTCTTTCTTTCTTGTTCTCTCTTTCTATTTATCATTCTTTCTTTCTTTCTTTCTTTCTTTCTTTCTTTCTTTCACGCACACATATGTTGGTATAACAATAATTTCGCAACCTGATGATAAAAAAAATTATTTTGCTCAAGAAAATTTTTTATCAAAATAATTTCCTTCTTTGTCAAGGCACTTAATTCAGTGGCGAATATCACCCACATAAATTAAACATTATATAGCAAAAATTTCAGATCAAAACTCAACAAAAACCTGAGTATCAGACTACGGATTTATTGATCCCCCCTCTATCAAACACATGCACAAACGTACGCATGAATATACAGACACACAGACACTTTTGATTCTCTCAAGAAAACTACACAAGGATAAACGTCAGTGATGTCGTTAACTGTTCAGTCGAAAAGAATAGATGATCGGTGCTCCAAACTTATAATTGTTCATGGGAGACGCTCTTGGTGTAATTGTTTCCGACGTAAGAAGTAGACATGGCAACCCGAGTTTAAAACCTCGACAAGGCTGTTTGCATTTAATAGCTCTAATATTTTGGGGAGAGGTATGAATCCAATTATTCTCCTTCCTGCTATGGATAGATAGTAGGACAGACAGAGCTCTTTAACCTTAGTAAGGCAACCAGTCAAGGAGAAGGAAAATTCTGAATGACAAGGGAGGGGAAAAACTGTTAGAAAAAGAAGAAACAAATGGAGGCACTGCATTTGCAAGAAAACTGAAATGAAAATATTTGAAAAGCGGAGCTTAAACCAGCAAAAAAGTCAAATCAGGATGATTGAGAAATATAAAAAAAAAAAAAATGAAGATTATTTTATGTAAATCTTTCAAATTAGGAGCCATTTTTTTTTCTCAGTGTTACATCTTGGCTTTTTTTTTTTTTTACTTTCTCAGTGTTGCATCTTAGTATTTAAAAAAAAAGACTTTTTCAATGTTACATCTTGTCTTTTTTATTTTCCCAGTGTTAAATCTTGTCTTTCTTTTCTTTAAATTTTTTCACTCTTACATCTTGGCTTTTTAAAAATTTTCTCAGTGTTACATCTTGGCTTTTAAAAATTTTCTCAGTGTTACACCTTGGCTTTTTAAAATTTTCTCAGTGTTACATCATGGCTTTTAAAAATTTTTTCAGTATTACATCTTGTCTTTTTAAAATTTTCTCAGTGTTACATCTTAGGTTTTTAAAATTTTTCTCAGTGTTACATCTTGGCTTTTTAAAAAAAATCTTGACTAAACACTTGAAACTCATTACAATTGAGATCTCAGCATCTATTTCAGGAAAATTTAAGAAATTTTGATTTACTTGAATTTTGTTCAAATTTTTAAATGAATTGGTCCAAGATTCTTCGAACAAAGCCATTACTGCTGATGTTTGGAATTTTTGTCGAACTGTTTCTTCAACGAAATGCGGATTTACAAAGAATATTTTCAACCGTTCTTACATTGATATGGCACAAAGCGTAACTGTCGGGTATCTCTCTAGTATACTGTAATTGGGGATATGTGACACAAAAAAGTAGGAAAATAAGAGAGGGTGTGGGGAGTAAAAAACAAAGAGAGAGAGAGAGGGAGAGAGCAAGAAAGAGAACGAGAAAGAAAGAGAAAGAGAGAGATGCAAACAAGAAGAGAGAGAGAGAGAGAGAGAGAGAGAGAGAGAGAGAGAGTGAAAGAGAGATAGAGAGAAAGAGAAATATCTTGAAAGAAAAATAGAAAGAAAGTGTTAGAAAGAAAAATAGAAAGAAAGAGTGAGAAAGAAAGAGAGAAAGAGCAAGAAAGAAAGAGTGAAAGAGAAAGAAAAAGAGACAGAGAGAAAAAGAGAGAAAAAGTGAAAAGGAGAGAGAGAGAAAAGAGAAAGAGAAAGAGAAAGAAAGCGTCAGAAAGAAAGAGAGAGGGAAAAAAGAAAGAGAGAGAGAGAAAGGGGGATGAAAGAGAGAGACAGAGAGAGAGATAGAGAGAGAGAGAGAGAGAGAGAGAGAGAGAGAGAGAGAGAGAGAGAGAAATAGACAGCAAAAAGCGAGAGCGAGAACAAGAAAGAGAAAGAGAGACAGAGCATATCGGGAGAAAAGGTGAAAGACCGAGAAAGAAAGGAAAATCAGCTCTGTACCGATACTAAATGCGTCCAGAGGACTTGCCGGGAGCTACGACTGATAGGGATGGATGAATGAATGGCAAGAGAGAGAGAGAGAGAGAGAGAGAGAGAGAGAGAAGAGAGAGAGAGAGAGAGAGTCTCTGATGCCGGCACGCCTTGATGATGATGATGATGATGATATAGTTGTAAAACAAAAATGGTGTCGAGAAGTGAAGAGGGAAATTTGGAAGGATGAATACAAATTTTCCTTCAGCTTTATCATCCAAACTTGCTTAACTGAAGGAATTAGTTAATTAAACCCTGTTTACGTAAGAAATAATGGTCAATAAAGATAGATAATGACAGATAATGGTTAATAAAACCATTAAAAGAGGAAATAATAAATCTCCAGTGGAAAAAAACAACATTTCAACAAATGATATATGCACAAACCAGAATCTGCCCTTGAAAATGAAATGCATAAAATTCCCTGGAACTCTGAGATACAAATGGATCACTCATTCCAAGCCAAAAGACCATGGGAAGAACTTCCTGAGTGGGAAGTGGGAAGTGGGATTTAAATTCCATTTAGTTTTGTCTTGTTCGTTCATTAGATTGAAGAATGTATCTACCCAGATGACTGTGATAAAAAAAAGACAATTCAAAGATGGAGTAAAACTAGAAAAAATATTAATCACTGCAACAAGGTGAGCTTTTACTGAGCTTTTTGTTTAGATGTGTCACAAGGTCATAATTATGGGGCACACAATCAGACTCGAACTCTCTCGTGAATGTTTGCTAGTCTAGCTTGCTAACTATTACACCACCCACGAAGCCTCAATGCGGTTAGAGTAAATTGGGTGATTCAAAAGTTTTGTAATATTTTGGTAGCCTGAAGCACGGTTCAAAGTCGTAAAGATGACCAACAACAATGGATAATGAGATGCCGAGCTCGCTTGATACTCTCTAAATGCTACTCACTGGATTTGCCTCAATGGTTTGGAGCCCAGCCTCGGAATCAAAGCTTTTATTTAACCAGACTGTCACGTGGTCTACCACTGAGAGGAGAGAAATAAGAAATTTCCCCTATCCCTCTGTGTTTGAATTAACAGGCCGCCAAAGAATGACCGTTAAAAGAGGAATAAGGAATGTAGGTCAATTCCTCGCGGCCGAAGTAACAAATGCGGGTCAGAATGAAAGCCAACACATGTTTGCACTCTGTGACCGGATGGATAAAGAAGGGGATATACTGGATAGAGATAGTTGTCCGAAGGAATCGCCTGACAGGGTGAGGAAGGAGAAAGAGGCCGAATGATTGGCAAGAACCCTAAAAAAGGAAGTAGCTTTTTTCTTCGTCAACGGAAATAGAAAGAAATCAGTTTTGAGGACAGAGGCCACCGTGAGGGGACGCGGGATCTGATGGCAAACTCCGGGCGAAGAAGCAGAGCCGGGGCTTTCAGGACAGCAATTTATGTGATAAGATGAATTGAAACTGTCAACGAAATTCCGGAGAAAAGCGGAGAGAATCTTGGACAAGAGGATGACAGACACCTTCAAGCCAAGCTATATAAAATCCCGCTAGCCCGTAAAAGAGAAAATACTCTCAGAAGGAACCCGTCAAAAAGCTAAGTAAACCTTAAGACTGCTTTCTCCCTCCACCCTTCTTAAGTATTGCAATTACATACTCTTTCTCTCAATTTAAAGAAGGAAGAAAGAAAAGAATAAGGAAGAAAGACATTTGTATATTTGATATTATCCGCTGATGATATAGCCGACACGTTAAATATATTTGTCCGCATGTATTAAAAACTTTGTTATATTTTATATCTCACCTTGTGTCGAAGTTTATTCATTGTGTTCTCTGCCTATCAAGTTGTCTTTTGCATATTCCTTTTCAGCTTCATTCGCCTCAAGTTATTCTCGCTAAATGTCCTATTCGCCCTTTAAAAATATTACATGGGAAATTGGAATTGTCGACTACGACAAATAATAATATTATATCTAAACCTAGAGGCCCATATCTTCCATTATCCTAGGGGTAGGAAGAGGTAGTGGCCTGGTGGGTGTGTGTATGTGAAAAAATGGAAACCCCTTGCCAGCGGTGGTCAGTCTAGACCCACATTATCTGCCAGTTTCCCTACGCCCAAAAAGGGAATCTTAACTGGAACCTATTCTGTGAGGGATCAAGTGTCAGACTGCTCCGTCTTCACACGTGCGAAAAATAAACTCCCGTCTTGGGATAAATATTTATAAGTCGCGTCACACTGATCTTATCTAATCCTCGAGGTTCTTGCACCGGGAGGGAATTTTTTTTTTAACCATGTGATTACTGAACTGTTGTTTGGTTGCTTCCGTGACGTTATGGCCCAGTTCGAACTTATAAAGCATAAGTTCCCGAGTTAGACAACGTTAGATGTTTATCTGTGTAGCTTTGAAATCTCACACGGAATGAAGCAATGAACAACGTGTCAGCACACCCATAACCACGATACTACCAACCTCAGTGGGTGCATCCCACGGCTTGAACTACTTCGGTCATGTGATATACGCGCTGCAAACTTGACACACTCTAGTTTTTTTTAACTTAGGTCTAGTCTGGCACAAGGCTATACGTGAGAACTATGCAGAAAAGATTGAACAGAGTATTGCAATCATAGTCTGGGTGACTAACTTGCTATGAAATGTCTTAACGTTGAGAATTTGTTCAGTTGAGAGCGTTCTTTAATTATTAGAATATAAATCCTATGGAAATGACGTTAAAATTTAAATTAAAGTGGTTTGTTTATCATCAATTTCTTAATCGCAAAACATCCCCACCCCTTCCCACAGATTCGTCTTTCTATTTTTTTCTTTTCATTTCTTTTTTTTTCTTTTCTCCTTTCACCGTTTATTTCTTCCTTTCTTCATTTCGTTCTGGTAGCTATTTCTTTCTTTCTTTCTTTCTTTCTTTCTTTCTTTCTTTCTTATTATTTCTTTTCAATTTAGAGAACTGCTTTTTTTTTTGAATTTCCGATTTCAAGAACAGTTTCTTGTTTGCACACCTACCATTTGTCAGTATGCCCAAATTCTAGTCTCTTGCATAGTTCCCAGTACATTCCCTTTACCACCCAATCATGCCTGTTCTTGTATTCCTTTTGTGTCAGTTGATTAACTGTTTCAAGTCTATCACCATTTAACCTCCACTTACCATTCTATTCACTCTGAGATTTGCTAGAACGGCAAAATCCATGGGTCAACAAGTTCTTCTCTTCATGTCCATTAAAACTAGGTCTGGAATTCAGGTTGGTATTGGATATTATGCAAGTTTTTCACACCAGCGTTAGTTGATTGTCTTTCACGAAAGTCTGATTGACAGCAATTATCCTTAAGTCTCTAGTACTCTTCGCAGTATTCTGGCCGATCTTAGCAAAGCTGTAGGCTAGATATGCTCCACTCGTCCTCTGATTTCTAAATCTTCCAGTCCCTTTTCCAAGCTTTTGGATATTGTTCCAATTGTACCAATTGCAATTGGTATCACCGTCACTTACATATTCCATATCGTTTTTTTGTTCTCTGGCTAGGTCTAAGTACTGGAATTAAAAACAAGAAATCTACGACTAAAAACAAAAATGCTAATATAGAAGAAAAACGCGAGGATGTTTTGGATCGAAAAGAGAAAAGTAAGAAATACATCTCGAAGACATAAATCAGAAGGTACTGGCGAAGGAAGAAAGACTAAAAAGATACCCAGATAGGTTAAAAAAATACAAACAAAATAGGATATTTAAAAAAAAAAGAAAAGAAAGAAATGAAAGTGACGATGATACCAGTTGTAATTGTCGCGCTCTGTACAGACACCAAATGATTGGTAAACGGATTTGAACTCTTGGAAACAAGAAGACAAGTGGAGACCATTCAAACAACAATATTATTAACATCGGCCAGAATACTGAAAAGAGTCCTGGAGACTTGAGGAGACTTGCTGTCACTTAAACTCCAGTGGAAAACGATCAGCTAACGCTGTTTGCTTTCCAGGTTGACCGCAGAAATAAACTGAAAGAAAGTGAAAAGATGGATAAGTTCCTGGACCTTGCTAGGGAACTGAAAAAAACATGAAATATGAAAGTGACAATTATACCAATCGTGATTGGTGCTCTTGGTAAATCATTAAAGGATTATTAAAGCGACTGGGGGATATGGTAATAAGAGGATGAGAGGGGACTATCCATGATAGATTATAGAGAACGGTCAGAATACTGAGAAGAGTCCTGGAGACCTGGGTAAACTTGCTGTCACTCAGACTCCAGTGAAAGACCATCAGCTAACACGGATGTGAAAAACTCTCAAGGAGTAAATGATAAATAAATAAATAGCAAAGAAAACTGTCATGATGAGCATTGCTAAGATTGTCTCTGTTGTACCTTTTTAATACACATTATTTATAATGAATGACAAATATGAAATCATCTTCGTGTCTACAAAAACATAATCGTTTCCTTTTCCTCTTTTCCTGCAAAATAAATAAGTAATACGAAGAGACAGGACTAAAATCTTCGCCACTAGTACGACTACTACTTCTAGTTGTGATAGCAGCACTACTGCAATATTTGCCTTATATTCGTGTGAATAATAATAATAATAATAATAATAATAATAATAATAATAATAATAATAATAATAAATACCTTGAGAAGAAAATACAATTATATTGAGGATGACGATGATATTTCGAATCATTAAACTGGTGAAATATTTGTTGATAAAAAGACCTTTTTTTAATCGCGATGGAATTCAGTTTAAATAAAAAAAAAATATATATAATAAATGAAATTGTAATTCAAATAATAATAATAATAATAATTAACTGAAACGAAAATGCTGCTGCTAATACTGCAATCGATGATGATGATGTTGATGATGATGTTTGTGTTGTTTGTCAGCGTTGACGGTGAAGGACGTCTTGACAATAGTTCTTGATGTAATAACAGTGTTTAGATTCGGCGCCAAACACGCAGAGGTCGGACACAGAAAACAGTAAAATGGCGTCGATGGTGTTCAGCGACATATTGTGAGAAACGTTGAGAGAGTGAAAAAAGAGTGAGTAAGTGTGTGTGTGAGCGAGAGAGAGAGAAAAAAAATTCAAAGCGAAAGAAAAGACAGAGAGAGAGAGAGAGAGAAAGAGGGAAAATACGAAAGAATTTTAAAGTGAAGAGAAAAGAGTGGAAATCTGCAAAATAAAAAACGAACCAAAAAGAAATCCACAGAATGATAGGGTGAAAAGAAGGGAAGATAGAAAATGGCAGTGGAAAAAAAAAACGAAAAGAAAACAGAAAACAAGGAAGAATTTTGAAATGAAAAAAAAAGAATGGAAAACAGCAAAATAAAAAACAACAACCAAAACAACAACAGCCAAAAAACAAAAACAAAACAAAAAAAAAAGCCAAAAAACAAAATAAAAGAACAAAATGATAGGGTGAAAAGAGGGGAAGAAATAAAATGAAAGTAAAAAAATAGAAAAAAATGAGGAAAAAAGAAAGCAATCTTTAATTTTAAAATGAAAAGAAAAGATTGGAACACAGCAAAATAAATAAATGAAACAAAACAAAAGTGATTGTTGAAAAAGAAGGAAAGAAACAATGTGTCAGTGGGGAAAAAAAATATAAATATTGACACATGAAAAAATAAAAATGCAAAATAATAAATGTTGAATAATACAAATAAAATTAACGAAAAGTAAAGGTTGAATAAGAAAAGAGAAGAAAGAATAAAGGGAAAGAAATAACATAAAACAATAAAGGAAAGAAAAAGACAAAAAAGGATGTAAGAAAATCGAAGGACTGAACTTAAGAAAGAAAACTAAAAAAAAAAAAAAAAAGAAAAAGAAAAAGAGAACGCATGTCTCAAACCACTTGAACATTTAAGAACTATTACGATTATCGAATCAGGGGTTTTGGTTCTTGTACCCAATCATGTATTTAATCTCTATTTGTGTGTAATCATTACATTATTCATGAATGTGGAAATATATTCATGGTAAATAAACTAGTGTTGTATTCCTTTTGTGCCAGTTTGCTATATTCGCTTATTATATGATTTACTATTTCATCTCTGTCACCACATAACTTCCACTTAGATGTAGAATATATTCTTCTAAAGAATTAATTATCGAGATCAAGGAAAATTATGAACGTTATTCGTCCTTTAAATTTTAAAATTCAGACAATAGAAAATGTGATCAATAATTACAGTTGTTGGCTGATTTGTTAAAAAATCTTCATCACGGTATTTATTCATAAATCCTTGAAAACTACAAAAATGTTTACAATATGAGGGCTGGTAAATCTTATATATACCACCTCTGGGCGGACACTGAATGCAGTCTACAGAACTTGCCAGTAGAGATAGACGATTGGGGTGGATGTTGAGTGAGAGAAAGAGAGACAGAGAAATCGTGGTATCAGCACGAATTGATCTTGATGATGATGATGATATATTTTATGCATCATGATGACTCTATGCAAACAGTGATATACTAGCGACATTCTCCACTGAGTTAAATGTACCTTCAAGTCTTGCAATCGATAGATAATTCGTTAAACTGCCAGTAACATTAAAAACTGTGCTAACCCGATCATATTGATAGATATATATTGGTTTCTGTTGAATTGGTTTCTCTGTTTACTCGCGTATCAACTTTCAGGGGTATTTAATGCCAAAGCCATTCTTGTAGAAGAACAGCAGTGATACTCTCTAACTCATAGCTGGGAGGATAAAATGTTTCAATACTTTTCCCAAAGGGATTAATGTGAAAGTTACCGTAAAAGTGTAACTGGAGTTCAAATTCGCTTACTACAATGTCACAGTTCAGTATTTTAGCTATTACTATATTTACCCAACCCCTCCGCTCGGGCAGGATATGACACAAGGTCAGTTTTTAAGCGGAGTTTAACAGGTTTCAATTCAGAGTTTTCCTTCTCCTAGACTAGTTGCCTCACCAAAGCTGAAGAACCTAATCTGTCCTACTATTTACCCATAGCTGGAGGGAGAATAATTGGATTCATACCTTTCCCAAGAGTATTATTGCTATGTGAAATGCAATCAGTCTCGTCAAGGATTTGAACTCGTATCGTCGTGTCCAATTCCTACGACGATAACCATTACACCACGGGCACCTCCAGTATTTTAGCTATTACGCCGTGAGAACCTCCCATCCCATAGATAGATAGATAGATAGATAGATGGTGTCTGCCACTTCTTTACCAAAGGATATTGTCTCAAATCCACAAAACTCACCCGTGAGCACGTATGTAGCTCCCCAGGTCAACGTCACACTTGCAAGCTCTGTTGCATTAAGTGACAAGCGAAAGACCAGTGTTTGGTATTGACATTCTCATATGACTTCTCAAACCCCTACAGTCCCACATACGATGTCACAGAATTTAGATGAATTACTTGTTGATTGCTGCTGAAGGACTTGTCTAAAATCAGCCTGCGATTTATGGCTCTCATAAGATTTCATATAACAACCAAATCTGGCTTCTGAAGATCTTGAAAATATGTTCGGACTGAAAAGTGTCCGATGCCGATGTCAAGTCTTGTTTCTAAGGTGCCCGTTTTATGACACTGTGAATATATATATATATATGTATATATATACATATGTGTGTGTGTGTGTGTGTATATATATATATATATATAAACACAGTGGAGAAAATAAGTATTTCATCTCCTGCTGATTTTCTGAGTTTGCACATCTTACAAAAATAGGAAAGGTCTATAATTTTCGGAGTTGGTCTGTCTTAAAAGTGAGTGATAGAACATGGAAAATCAGTGAAGGAGTTAAAAATTCGAGTTGAACAAAGACAATCGACAAACCTTAAGGATTTTGTGAGGATCTGCAAATAAGACTGGGCGAAGACCCCCCACCTCAAGATCTGTAAAAAATTGGTAACCCACAAGATGTAATATCTGGCTGCTGCGCTTGCCATCAAGGGTTTCTTCACAAAGTAGTGAGTTATGTTTTTATATCGGGTTAAATATTAATTCTTTCAATAAAAACAAATAAATGTTCTAAAATTAATAAATGTGATTTTCTAGAATTTTAAAGACAGACCTACTCTGAAAATTATTGACCACTCCTATTTTTGAAAGGTGGCAAACTCAGAAAACTCAGGGGATGAAATACTTATTTTCCCCATGATATATATATACATATATATATATATATATACATCCGCCCAGTCGGCTGGGACTATAAAATACGCCGACTGCATTTCTGAAAAAATCTAAGACCCCTCCAAAATTAGTGTCTTGGGTAAGTCACTAAACCATCTGACGGTGAGTCACATGTGGAAGTTGGTAAATGGGGAGTACTTCTTCACTGGCATTACTCCCAGGTTCAATCTGAATTCTGTTGACCAATATATGATATCCTAACGGGATGTCGTCAATGGGTCTATAGAATTAGCTATACTTGAAACCATTGAATTGTGAGCTAACAAATGATAACTAATTATTTAAAAATAATGTTATCTTCAAACTATTCGCTAGCAAATATATATATATATATATATATATATATATATTCTTGTCATGGTAATTCTATGATAATATCAACTCCATTTAAAAATATTATATATATATATATATATATATATATATACAAGGATGTAATCTTAAATACCCCACAAGAATTGATATGCCATAAAACACTGTCAAACTAAAGCAAACTCTTTCTCTCGCTCTCTTTCTCTCTCTCTCTCTCTATATATATATATATATATATATATATATATACATATATATAATAAATTACATGACCAAAGGTCGGAGATATTTAATGTTTGAATGCTTAAACAAAGCTTGGTTAGTCGGAAGGTAAAGTATATCTTTTATCGTTTTTTTTTTCTTGTGGCCACTCATGACTAACGGAATCAGAACAGGTGACCCAGTGGATTCAATAAAGGACGTAGTTCGAAGTTTCGTGTAGGTTCCCGAGTTCGACAAACACCTGAAGAAGGCCAGAGGACATATTGGCCAAAACGTTGTGGAAATAACAAATAAGATGAAGACAATAGTCCGAAAACCATTAAGGATAAAAATCATCTTGCTTCGTCTCAGAAATTAAGACAACCAATAATATGTAGTTTGTTCAAACACTCTTTAGTCAGAATTATCATGATGATCCGGTTAGGTGAAACTTAGGTGGATTACTTCTGGCTCCGTTGATATATATATATATATATATATATATATATCCGGTAAAATTATTTCTTTCTTCACCGCTTTGAACAGGGATTGGGCCCATTAAGTAAACAATGACTAAACTGAATAGTTCAAACAACAAAGTTAAGGATACCTGTTCAAATTATTCATACGATAATAATAATTAATCCTGGAGCTTTGTATTGTTGCATCTTTAAAAAATAACGGCAAAAATTACGGCATTTACTGCATTTAAACCAGTTACATTTCCGGTATTTTTCTGCAGATAAAATGAATAAATGATTAATAAATGTTTTATGAATTATTATTATAGTTTGAAATGGAAATGTTTTTGACAATTAAACTGTGTACTTATGCTAAACTGAACTGTTTGTTTTTTTTTTCTTTTTTGTATTGTTCTGATCAAAACTTCAATGATGAAGATTATTGTCGAAACAAACAAAAGATCAAATAAGAAAGGCTAAGATCGGAGGAAAGTAACAAGAAACAAGTTAATATTTTCTACTTTGAAGTGGACAAAATGTCAAGACATTTTCTGATGTCTGATATAAACGGAAATAAAAGAAACTGTTTCTTTCGTCAAACTTGACTTGAAGCAAAAATAAGAAATACAACATCGAATAAAGAAGTAAAATAATAATAACAATAATAATAATAATAATAATAATAATAATAAGGTGACAATTATATCAATTGTGATTGGGGCTTATGGTTCAGTAATTAAATGATTATTAAAGGGAATGGAGGACTTGAATGTTGGCGGACGAGTGGAGACCATTCTAACTACAGCACTATTGACGACGGCCAGAATACTGAAAAGAATCCTGGAGACTTGAGGAGACTTGCTGTCACTCAAACTCCAGTGAAATACCATCAGCTAACGCTGATGTGAAAAACTCTAATGATTAAATATGACAATAAAAATGAATTGACCATATGAACAAATGATATACGCACAACCCAACGTCTGTCCATGACACGAATGATCCTCTGGGATTTTGACAAACAAACGGATTACTTAATCCCAGCCAAAATGACCTGACCTTATAATAATCAACAAAAAAGGGGAAACTTGCAAAATTGTGGACTTTGCTGTTCTGGCTGAACATAGACAATAATTGAAAGAAAGTGAAAAGAACGATAAATACCTCGACTTCGCAAGGGTTAGAAAATGTGGAACATGAAAGTGACGTTTGTACCAATTATAATTGGTGGTCTTGGTGAAATATTGTTATTGCCCAATCAGCTGTGGCTGTAGAATACACTGACTGCACCTCTGCAGAGGGGTAAGACCCCCCCCCCTAACGAGTGTCCTGGATATGACACTAAACAATCTGATGGTGAGGTGCCAGCAGTGCTGGAGCTTTGGGGAATGCAGAGTACCCCTTCATTGCCATCGCTCCCAGGTCTACTCTGGCCCAGAGTGGTAGCACCTGATAGGGCCCTATCTATGGGTTAAATAGAACTAACAGCATACTTATGCTAAAATAAATTGAGTAAACTGAATAGCTTGAAATATAAACGTTTTTGACAATTAAACCGTACTTACACTTAAACTGCGTGCTTATGCTTAACTGAATTATTCCAAATAGAACTGTTTTTCGACATTAAAACTGTATTTACACTTAACTGAATTATTACATATAACTGCTTGAATAGTTTGAAATGGAAATGTTTTTGACAATTAAACTGTGTACTTATGCTAAACTGAACTGTTTTCAATAGAACAGATTATTCACGTAGAAATGGATTTGGCGTTAAATAACCTACAAAGGTTGATATGCCATAAAACACAACAAACCAAAGAAACCAAACTGAAATATTGTCAAAGGAACTGGAGGAGTTGGAAATAAGAGGACGAGTAGATACCATCCAAACTAATACATTTTTGAGATCGGCCAGAATACTGAGAAGAGTCCTAGAGACTTGAGGAAACTTGTTGTCATTTAAACTGCAGTGAAAGACTATCAGCTAACGCTGATGAAAAACGCTCAAGGACTAATAATAATAATAAAGTGGGATTTTGAGATACAAACGATCACCAAATCCTGTCCAGAAGTGTTAACCAACAATAAGAAAAAAAGAACTTGTCATCTTTTTGATTTTGGTGTTTCAGCGACTTACAGTAAAAATGAAAAAAGGAGAAACGATAAACAAATACTTGGACCTTGCCAGAGGACTAAAAAAAGCTATGGGACGTGAAGGTGACGGTGATACCAATTGTAGTGAGGGTTCTTGAAATGGTCCCCGAAGGAATGTAGGAATTGGAGATCAGAGGAAGAATCGAGACCATACAGACAACAGCATTAAGATAAACTAGAATACTTAGAAGAACCCCAGAGAACTAAAAAAAGACTTGCTGTGACTCAGATTCCAGTTAAAAAACAAACAAACAAAGCAGTCAAGACTGGTGTGAAAACTCGCAGGGAATGAAATTTTAGAAAAATGTTTAATTCTTGTACAAATTATTGGAACAGAAAAAACAGAACAGAAAAGTCTAATTCTTAAATAACGTGAAAAATGTATTTCAAGCAGTGGCGACTCTAGCCTATTTTTGCTACTCGTGCCCCCCCCCCGAACTCTGTCAACTTCAGTTCCCAACCCGTGGTCCGTGAACCCAAAGTAAGTCATCATAGTTGCTATTGCGTGATTCTCCATTGTATAGCACAGATTGACAAACGTACCTTGCATGGTGTTTTTTTTTGTAAACAATCAAGATACTATATAATTTGTAGTTTTGTTAATACAGTAGATAAGATAATTTTTTTCCTTTCAAAAGTATAGAAGAAAAGAGATGTTCATTACTATGACGAGAAAAATATGTTAATTAGAATAAAGAAACTGATGACAATATACACAGACACAGCTAGTAGTTTCAATTTCGCTTAAAATAAAGATTATTTGTTGAAAATGTATTCAAATAAACAAATTTAGGTACAGAATGTAATATATGCAACATTCATTAAAGAAATAGACATCTGTTAGTGAAAAAACGATTTAAAACACGCCGTTTAACCAACATTTACCATAGCGATGATCATGACGTCGGCGACTGCTCTAATCTGCTATCCCCTCTCTCTCTCTCTCTCTCTCTCTTACTTTCTCTCTCTCTCTGTCCCTCTCCCTCTTCCCAATATATCTATCAACAGTCACACGTGCTAAGATTTTTTAGCACAGTGTAAGGGTTGCTCTTGCTATTGGCTACCGTCAAAAGCGTATTTCTCTAACATTACTGTTATTATAAGGGTCTAGTGCCTGGCACAGATCGGGCGTTCAACTTTATAGCCGATTTTATGGAATGTTCAATGAATCTGACGGTGGCTGGACAAAGACCATCCGTTCAAAACAGCATCGTTGTATTATTCCCAGATATATTTATGAACTTTTGGCCACTTAGTTATCGAAACTTGAATAGATACGTAATTTAATTGAGATCAGACTAAGTATGTTTGCTTGAAATTAATGGATGATTTTTAATCCATTTTGAATAACATTGACCGAGTTATTGGTCGTGCCGGGTACGATTAGCACTAGTCCCGTCTCCGCCCCTGATTTCAAGGTATTGAGGTACACATATAGATGAAAACATTAATTGACTTTAAGGAATATTTAAGAAAGTAGATATTAGAAGCCATCACACCTCAATTAGATACATGAAATTTGGTTTAAATGATTTTCACCCATATAGGATGAATAAGCTCAACCCTGTTTACGGGAAGCAAGAATATCCGGTAGGATAACAAAAAGAAAACCGTTGGATTTTTTTCCTCTCCATAAATATGTCCACCATCTTCTAGTTCTATTCTCTAGATTTCCATAATTCTGCAGATGAGGTTTAATACTTGCTTTTATATCTTGAATATTTTCTGACATTCTATTCTTTGTGAGGTCATATCGGATGATCTTTTGCAGTCCATTCTATATTCTACATTCTTGTCTATACCTTTTTAGAAAGTCTTAGTCTATACATACGATCATCAGAAAAGGAACCATATCAAGCAACTATAGACCAATAACGTATTTACCTATTATGTGGAAGATCCTAACTGTACAAATATGAGAAAAAATCTATTAGTCTTTTGAAAGAATGTCACAAAGCAACTGATTGTTGGTTTGTTTTGTTGTTTAATGGCATATCAACCTTCTTGGGTTATTCAATGCCATACCCACCCTTTTAGAAGTCGTACTATTTAACTCATAGCAAAGATATGGACAGTTATCTATAGGCCATCTGTCATACTGAAGTCAGATATGACCGATAAAATGAAACACAGGTTTTTTTTCAAGTAGCGGTCGAGTCGATACTGCCGTATGGATTCACTACATGGACGCTAACTAAATGTATGGAGAAAACGCTTGATGGCAATTACACAAGAATGCTGCAAGCAATATTGAACTAGTCCTGGAGGCAGCACCTCACATAGCAGCAGCTGTACGGCCATCTCAAAAACTATCCAAGTTAGAAAAACCAGACATGCGGGACACTGCTGGAGGGGTAGAAATGAACTCATAAGTGACGAACTCCTGTGGATTCCTTCACATGGACAAGCAAAGGCAGCACATTCAGCTAGGACCTAGATGCAACAGCTCTGTGCCGATACAGGATGTAGCCTAGAAGACCTACCGGAAGCGATGGACGATATAGATGGTTAGCAGAAGGGGGTCAGAGATATCCATGCTGATTGCATGACATGATGATGATGATGATGAGTCTCTATTGTAAGATACGCTAGACCATTACTAAAATGGAGGAACTTAGATATATGGACTATGGGACAAGTAAATTGATGTCGATGTGAACGGTCTTACGCCCAAAAGATGACATCGGTAGACATTATGTAGCAAGAAAAGAAGGAAGAGTACTCAAGAACATTGAGGAATGTGTTGATGTAACAATGTAAGATCTCGTACAATATTTAAAATAGAGTAAAGAGTAGCTGTAATATCAACGTAGATATCTTAATGACAAGCAAGTAAGCGACAATCAAAACATCTAGAAAACAAGAATGGAAAGAAAAACAATTATATGTATCCATCAAACTGAAGAAGTTGCTCATCAGATGACTACGAACCTATAAAGAACGGAATCTCTCGCTGTAGAAATGCCAAATAATTCTATGAAGTGAGAAAAAATTATTATAAAGTTTTCATTCCATTGGAGTCTTCTGAAATGATTGATCATCCCACCCCTAAAAATTGCTTTTATCTGTTTTTTGTTTATCACATTTTTTTTATTTAAAGACGGGTTAAATTCATTACACATGTTCAGAAATACAAAATGTCTCTGATTCTTAATTGGTACTTAAAATATCAACAGTTGACTGTATTTGTCTTCCGGCCCACCAACCGGACGAGTATGGCACAAGGCCTTTTTAAAGTGGGTTCGGCACACACGCGCCCGGCATTTTCAAAAATACCTCGCGCCACGACGGCATTCCCCTAAAGAGAGGTGCCTCCGGCACCAGGTGACAAGCCCAACCCCTCCAAAGAGGGTTAAAGCCTGGTGGGACGGCCCCTTGAGGCCAGAGGTATCTCCAGTAATGAGGCACACCCGACCAGAACCGTGCAGTCGACAACACGGCCGGTCGAAATGTGGCCCAACAACTGGAGAGCTGCACAAACACGCTGATTGGTCGACTCAACTGTTGACTGTAAATGAATAGTCTCATCTCTGTGTCTAAGTAGATGAGAAATACTTTCAGGCAACATTTTCCAACTCAGAAAATATTCAATCAAGCATTATCTTTGAAGAAAGTGGGAAATTAACTTCTATTCATTTTATGTATTTCATTTCCACTATATAAGGGCCCTAACCGTTGACCCTAAACTTTTCTCTGTGACCCGTCACTATATACGTATATGTTCGGGTATTACGTTTCAAAGGTTTATCTCTAATCGTAGCACGCATTCAAGCGTTCGTAATCCTTTTTTTTTCCTACATGTGGTGCGAAAATCTTCTGTTAACAATTCTCTGGCGTGAGATCCAAGATAAAATGAGTCACCTTGGAAATTCTATCGACGAAAACGGCTGATTGTTCTACTGATTTTTTTTTTCTTTTGGTTTGTCATTTCAACTTGCAAAGATCATTGCTGGTCTTCAACTAAGAATTTTACCACGTTTGAAAGGCAAATGTTGTTTTTTTTTTTCGAAATGCTTCTGCCTTCAAAGCTTCTCGAAATTTTGATAGCATTTCTCTTGGCCCCTTACGAGTTGTAATGTCGTGCAAGCAAAGCTAAGAGACTCACTAATTAGTGAGTTCGATCCTCATTGTGGGTAAATGTGACACAAGGCAAGATTTATCCCATAACTCTGACCTTGTGTCACATTTTTTCAGGCTAAATTTATCTCGAATCGTAAGAGAAAGGCATCAAAATACTTAGAAAAAATAGAAAACTCCGAATACCAGGGAATACGAGAAGCGGATTATCTAGATTCTTAGCAGCACTAAATAATAACATAAAGATTAATTCATGTCAAAGAAAAAACTGATGCAACACAGGGTTGATGTACAAAAGTTACCTTACAATTTTTTCATATAACAAACTTTCTCTTGAAAAAGTCCCATGTCGATGGAGGTATTGCGACGTATGCAAACTTGATCACTTATAAGTGGTGTAATGGTTATCCTCGCAGGAAATGGATTCGGTGACACGAGTCCAAATCCTGAACGAGACTGATTGCATTTCACATAGCACTAATACCCTTGGGGAAGGTATGAATCCAATTATTCTCTCTCAAGCTATGGGTAAATAGTAGGATAGACTAGGTTCTTCAGCCTTGGTGAGGCAACTAGTCTAGGAGAAGGAAAGCTCTGAATTCAAACCTGTTTAACTCCGCTTAAAAATTGACGTTGTGTCACATCCTGCCCAAGCGGAGGGGTTGGGTAAATATGATAAGCAGACAGTTAACTATAACTCCTGCAGTTGTCGTGATTGCTGGGTATCTTACTTTGGCTTATCACTGGATAATAATCATGAAGACTTTGAAAGTGGTGTCCATGTTGTACAAGCATTGGCCACTTAGAATACGATGATGTACGAATGTTGCCTTACAATCTTTTCTTTTGCCAAACTTCCTCTAGAAAAAGTCACATGCCGATGGAGGTGTTACGACGTATACAGACTTGACCACTAAGAAGCATGTAGTTACATATCTACATATGGGCAGTAGGAATTTTATTCTAACAGCATTGTTGTGTTCTCCCAAGACGGGGATTGAACCCGGGGAAGAATCTTGTGTCTGAGCAGCCCTATTTAGGCGAGTTATTGGTGATGCAGATGATTGTGTTGCGAGATTATGAGTGACGGCAATGATATGTGAAAGAGTATGCTGATACTATGTATGTATATTTGTTTTGTTTTTTTTGTTTGATTTTATGGTATATCAACCATTCTAGGTTATTTAATGCTGGGAGCGATGGCAATAAAGGGGAGTAGCCCTGCATTCGCCAAAGCTCCAGTATTACTGGATGGTTTAGTGTCATAAACAGGACACTCTTTGGGGGAGTCTTGCTCCTACGCTGAAATGCAGTCAGTGTATTATGCAACCCCAGCCGACTGAACCACAGGACACCCATTGGGGGAGTCTTACCCCTCTGTAGGAGTGAAGTCGGTGTATTCTGCAACCCCAGTCAGGAAAATTGCAAGTGAAGGTTTTTTAGTGATACGTATGAAGCAGTAAATTACATAACCTAATGGAGCAAACTAACAAAACAAAAATACAAGAACTCGTATGATTGAATAGGGAAGGCGATATACTGAAATTAATCTTGCCCATTCTGACAACTAGTATATTTACAAGCTAGAATAATTTCCATGAAAATGCGATGAATACAATTATCTGGGATTTTGCGATGCTTATGGATCTGGTAATCCGTTCGCATCTCAAATTAAGAATCGAGACCATACGGATGAGAGTACCGTGTGACGCGAAAGGTTTACTTTTATCCCAGAACGGGGTTTTATTTCGCACGTGTGAAGACGGGGCAGGTTGGCACTTGATCCCCTATAGAATAAGTCCTCGTTCAGAGTTTTTCTCTCAGGCATATAAAAACTGGCATATTATGTGAGGGATTAATTTAGGGCCAGACTGACCGCCGCTGGCAAGGGGTTCCAAATTTCACACTATCCACACACCCACCAGGCCGCTTTCCTTCCTTCCCCTAGACAATGGAGGATATGAGCCTATAGGTTTTAGTCGTAATAATATTATATTGTAGTAGTCGGCAACTCCGGTTTCCCGTGTGATATTTTAGAGGAATTAATAGGACAATTCTAAGCAAGATAACATAAGGCGAATAGAAGCTGAAAAGGAAATGTGACTCAACAAATTCGTAGCAGAACTGCAAAGAACAACTTAGACCACGTGGTAACATAAAAATACAGGAATCCTTTACTATACAAAGAGATACACTTTCAAAGTGTCAAATATGTATAATGAATTGAACAGTCCATGGACATAAATGTCTTTCTTTTCTGTTCTTTCGTTTTCCTTCAAATTGAGAGAGAGAGAGAGAGAGAGAGAGAGAGAGAGAGAGAGAGGGTGGTATATAAAGTTTGGGTATAAAGGAGAAATGGCCCCAAAGTTACTTATCTTATTTTTCGACGGGGTTCAACTGGAGAATCTTTCTTCTTTCACGGGCTAATAGACTTTAAGCTATTTTTAATACTGGCTTGAAGAACTTGGGTCCCTCGTGTCTCAGATATTCTTTTGTCTTCTACCCGGAGTAAATGGCTATGGGTCTGTCTGCCACGAGCCCTGCTCAAAAACTAACTTTCTTATTATTTATTTCCGCTGAGGGGAAGGAGTCCCCACTTCCGTTTTGGGGTCCCAGCCATTCACTTGGCTTCTACCTTCCTCCCCTTCCGGTGTCCGGCGACCTGAGGTTACTAAGTACCAACACCTGTTGATATCCCCTCTGTGACCTACATTCTTTCTTAACGGAGACTTTTTTGACGGGTTGCCACTGTTCATTCCAACGGGAGGATAGTATTAATCTTATTTCTATCGTCTCCGTGGGATATCACGTGACAACCGTTAAAATCAGCGAGGATACTTAAAAACGTTTTGGAGACTGTTGTACTCCCAACATATTGGACTCATCCTCCTCCATAAATACAGGTCAATGGGGAGTTCACCAGAGGGATCCAAACACGTGTGACACAATCACGTGTGACACCACTAGCGTAGTGGACGGATAGTTCTACCCGACTGGACTCTCAGCTTCCTATTAACTAACTACTGTCTAACCCTGTTCACTTGTATCTTGTTTCTGTTACTTGAATATATATGTTTTTCTATCAACCCTTTTTGTGTTCCCCGTGTCTTTCTTTTGCCATCATCACAACAGAGACTTTCAGAAATTTGCTCTCACTAAGATTTCAGTGAAAATAAAAAGCCAGTTACAGCTAGTGACGAAAACTCGCAATATCAACTAAATAATAATAATAATAATATGATACCAATTGTAATTGGTTCGCTTGGAACTGTCACCAAAAGATTAGTACAAGGATTGGAGGACTTGGAATAAGAGGAGGAGTTGGGACCATTCAAACTACAGTATTATTGAGACCAGCCAGAATATCGAGAAGAGTCCTAGAAGCTTGAGGAGGCTTGCTGTCACGCAAAGTCCAGTGAAAGATTATCGGCTAATGCTCGTGTGGAAAACTCGGGAAGAAGAAGAAGAAGAAGAAGAAGAAGAAGAAGAAGAAGAAGAAGAAGAAGAAGAAGAAGAAGAAGAAATTTTGGAGAGATTGAATGGAACAGTTATAAATGAGAAAGAAACAGGCAGAAATTGAGATTAAAACGCGTTAAAAATATTTAAGAAAAGAAAAAGGGAGAGGAAAACAGAAGAGAGAAGAAAGAAGAAAGAAGAATGGGAGATTTATTATGTACAAGAGTATTTCGCAAGAGGGGGAAAGACGGAAAAATGAAGATGAAAAACAGAATGTAGAAAAAAAGGGGTTGGAAGAGATAAGAGAAAAAGGTAAGAAAAGAGATGAACAAAATTGTTGCAAGAGAGAAGAGGAAGAAGTGCAAAGAACACAAAAAGAATAAAACACAGGTGATGTGAAGAGGAAACTGAAGAAGACCGAATGGGAGAAAATGTGGGAAAAGTAATTGCCAATAGAAGAAGAAGAAGAAGAAGAAGAAGAAGAAGAAGAAGAAGAAGAAGAAGAAGAAGAAGAAGAAGAAGAAGAAATGTGAATATGAGAGGGACAGAAGATTGAAAAGCAGAAAAAACTGACTGAAATAGAGGGTAGCATAACAACACTCGACCAGCTGTTTATCGTAGGTTTTATTATCTTGTAAAATCCGCATTTCTCTTTGTATTCGTCACAGTGTTACAATTGTTGTGTGTTTGTGTGAGAGTGCATGCATGAGTGAGTGTGTGTGTGTGTGTGTGTGTGTGTGAGAGAGAGAGAGAGAGAGAAAGAAAAAAGAAAGAGAGAGAGAGAGACGTGATTGCCGACCCGTTTACTTGAAAACATCAGGGACCAGATGTTTGCACCAAAACGTCAGTTTAGCGACTTTCCTCTTCGCTTTGCAGGGGACGCTTTAAAAAAATCAAAACTAGAACGGTCTGACCTGTTGTCACGCACCAGAGATTCGTAAGAGAGAAGAGATCACTTGGCGTTTGACAGTGTCTCGAGTAATCTGAAGTCAAAAAGAACCAGCATACCTCACCACCCCACACACATACACATTGCAGGGTACCCAATTCAAAATCTCAGCTAACTAATATGGGCATTATTTTTGGGACAACCCAATCATTTAAAGATAATTTTAAGTTCTAGTGATAATTTTGATATCCGGTAAATAATATATCAAAATCTTAGTGTAAAATAAAATGATTGGTAATGGGGTCACAAAATAAAAAGAACTGGGGTCCAGGATGAAAAAAAAATTCCGTTTGTGGTTTGTGGTTTATTTATGAGATTTAATGTCATATAAATGTTTGTAGGCAATTTAATCCTAAATTTATATATATATATATATATGTGTGTGTGTGTGTGTGTGTATGTGAAAGTATGTGTGTGTGTGTGTGTGTGTGATTTGTAAGCGAATACTTTGTAGGTAACTTTATTTTTAAACTAGTTACAGCTCACTTGTTTTCTCTCCGTTAAATGGTTTCAAGTATTGCTATCAAACACTAATAATTCTATTCAACATTATTCATTCATTTTTATACTCAGTTAAATGGTTTCAAGTATTACTTTCTAACACTTATAATTCTCTTTAATATTAATCTATTGCTTGCACATAGATAAATGGTTTTAAGTATTGCTATCTATTACTAATAATTCTATTTAATAAGAATGTTTTAAGGCATATCAATCTATGGAGGTTATTTAATGCCAAATCCTGTTTATACATATATATATGTATATATGCGCATGATTTCTAAGCGAATAGTTTGTAGGTAACATTTTTAAATGACTTAGAGCTCATTTGTTTGTACACCGTTGATTTGTTCGAAGTATTGCTATGCAATACGAATAATTTAATTCAACATTAATAATTTCCTTGCACACAGAGGATTACATATTTTTACTTGACGCATAGATGGGACTCTAACAGGAACGACCACTCTGGGTCAAAGTGGACCTGGGAGTAATGACAAAGAAAGGGTACTGCTCATTTCCCAACATCCAGGACCGAAGCCTCACCCTCAGATGTAGTTTGGTGTCACATCCAGGATTATCGTTTGGCGGGAGAGATCTAACCCTTCTGCAGGGTTACAGCTGACGTATTCTACAACCCCACTCGACTGGGCTGAGAACCGACTGGGAAATATTTGACTTTTAACCCTTTAAACAGGAGAGTATTTGGTTTCTGTTTTTGGAGCTCGTTTCTTGAAACTTTTTTTTTTTAGATTTCATCATCATCATAATCATGTCGAGCCAGAAGCACGAATTTCCCTGACTCTCTCTAGCTATTCATTTCTGTCACCCATTGCTTCCAGCAATTCTTCTAGACTATATTCTGTGTCCGTACAGAGCTGTTGTAGATAACTTCTAGTTGGTCATCCAAGACTTGCACGCCCTTGTGAAGGGGTCCATTTGAGACTGTCGCTTTTTTTCTGGGCTTTTTTTTTTGTTGTTGTTGCTCTATTTCTGTGAAAGTAGGCCGAATGCCTTAAATATATCACCGAAGTACTCAGTCTGTGTAGAAGACATTATCAACCTTATGTTCAGAAGTTTTTAAACAAATAAGTGTCTAAATGAAAAGGCTGTAATACTTGATCTCTCTATCCGACCACCATGGTATTTAACTGACTTCTTACTAAGCCAGGATGTGATACAAGGTCATTTTATAGCGGAGGCCACCCTCAAATTCCGACTGATGCGTGACTATTTAAAAAATACTTGCTCTGTTCGACATTACCCATATTGGGGCGCCTCAAGCACCAAGCTATGAAGTCAGCCCTGAAAAGCAGGTATTGCCAGGAGGGAAAGACTCTGGGACCAGACGAACCACTCAATATCACCTATCCAAGGCGAACCCGAGTGGAGGTATTGTAAAATCGTTTCCCTATCCGACGAAGATTCATGTTTCCAACTTTATCAATGGTTGAAATTTGTCGACACACTAGATGCTGTTTTCTGATCTCTTTTTTTTTAAACGTTATCTAGGACTTGTTTCCCGCGGAAAACCTGTCTAAAGATGCTTATCTGTCTATTCAAAAACTGCTCATCGTCATGAGACATTCTTTTTACAGTGGACAAATAGGAACCGCCAGAAAGATGATCTCACCGGCAGATGGAAGCAGAAAAATTAGTTTAGGTCTATCAAATGTTAGAAAAAAATTAATGTTTTTTGACAGTATTTAGCTGCACATTTTCGAAGAAAAGATTTTTACTACCTTACTTCATCTTACTTAGAATCGCTCAGTGTATCCTCAGCAGAGAGTTACCTCCTAAAAGATGGGTTTTCTGTGTATGACATGAAGCTGCATCTGACTGTGAATCTCCAGTTTAGGAGTACCCTTTCATTGCCATTACTACAAGCTCTACGCTGAACCGGAATGATTGAACCTGTTCCGATCCCAGGAGCTTTGAGGAGTGTGGAGTACATTTTCATTACCATTACTGCCAGGGCCACTCTGATCCAAATTGTTGGAACAGTTAGGGTCTAACCTAAGAGTTAAATTGAACAGCTCATTCTTTTACAAAGTATTATTCTTATTAGTTATTTGAAACCATGAAAAGTTAAGTAAGTAAAGTTGGAGACCGTAGTCGAGGGTGACCCAAAGGCTCCTTTTTCAATAGTTATTACACCAAGGTGTAGTGGAGGGCGCTTCTCCTTTCCTTGCTCCACTTTACCCTTGATGCATACCATATAATGCTGAGTGTTAAGCAAGGAGGCATCAAGTCTCATTTTTTGAGTCTTTGGTATGACTCGACCTGGGAGTGAACCCCGATTTCCCGGGCCATAAGAGAACAATCTATCCTCTAACATAAAACAACGGATAAAGGTTGATATGTCATTAAATGTCAACGAACCAACCAACCAAACAGATTTTCTTTTTACATACTAAAATTATTTACCTTAGCAACAACTTTTTTTTTGTTAAATGTTTGCGATGTAGAATTTTCGACTCGTCACGCATTTGTTGAATTTTCTTGGAAACACAGATGTTCTTTTTGGTAACATAAGATGAAATGAGGAAATTACTTTAATACAGAAAGAAAAACACACACACGTTCACGTGCGCGTTCGTGCGCACACACAAACACACCTCCTGTTCACAATTATTATTATAATTATTACCCATGAAATTTCAGGTATAATATACTTTTACAAGGATTGCTTTGGCATAACCAATCCTACGAAGGTTGATACGCCATTTAAAATAAGGAAACGTGGACTAAACCAAAATATAGAGCAGTGTATATTTCACTGCAAAATAAAATACTACATGTGAATATTACTTTTGTGTGTGTGTGTGTGTGTGTGTGTGTGTGTGTGTGTGATCATGGGAGAAGAAAAAAGAACACTCATGTCTGCATGTATGTATCTCTGTATGTATGTATTTATGTATGTGTGTGCAGGTAAATACTTACCTCTTCGAACAAGAAAGATGCCACATAAGGTCAATTTTTTAAGCGGAATTTACCAGGTTTGAATTATGAGTTTTCAATCTCCTGGACCGGTTGCTACCAAATCTGAAAAGCCCAATCTGCCCTAATAATAGTCGGATTCATACCATCCCCAAAAGTATGAGCTCTATGTAAGATCCAAATAGTTTCGTCTCGGATTTGAATTCGTGTCGTCGTGTCCATTTCCTACGACGATATCAATTACACTAGAAACACCTCCTTGTATGTATGTATGTATGTAAAGCACTACTGATACTATGTAACTCAGCTCTACCTGTTACTCAGATGAGGTAGGTTGATAAGACCCACTACAAGATGGTTGGTTGGTTAGTTTGTTTTATGACGTATCAACCCTTTTCGGGTCATTTAACGCCGAATTAAATCATTTTAATAAAAGTTTCAATTATTTAGTTTAGCATAAGTACAGTTTTTTTGTTTATAAGAGTTGAATGTAAAAACGGTTCTATTTTTAAAAAAATCAGTTTAGCATAAGTACGCAGTTTAAACACTTAGTTAAATGTAAAAACAGAGTTAATTTCAAACAATTCAGTTTAATGTAATTACAGTTTAATTTTATTTGACCCATAGATAGAACCCTATCAGGTGCTACTACTGCAGGCCAGAGTGGACCTGTGAACGATGGCAATGAAGGGGTACTCTGCATTCCCCAAAGCTCCTGCATTACTGGAGCCCCACCATCAGATTGTTTAAAATCATATCCAGGAAACTCGTTGGGGGAAGTCTTAACCCTCTGTAGAGTTGCAATCGGTGTATTCACCAACCTCAACTGACAGGGCAAACGATACAGGAGGAAAAACAAACCCCGTCATTGGGTGAAAGAAACTTTTTGCTTAACAGCCATCAAGCATATTATTTCTAAAAGTGTTAGACTGCTTATTATTGATCAAGTAATCCAACTAAGAGAATTAAAACTAATATAACCCCTGCAGTTGTCGTGATTGCTGGGTATCTTGCTTTGGCTTGTCACTGGATAATAATCATGAAGACTTTGAAAGTGGTGTCCATGTTGTACAAGCATTGGCCACTTAGAATACGATGATATACGAATGTTGCCTTACAATCTTTTCTTTTACCAAACTTCCTCTAGAAAAGGTCTCATGCCGATAGAGGTGCGACGTATATAGACAGATGCTGCTTCTCTGTATGTATATATGATTTGGTTTGGTTTGGTTTGGTTTTATGGCATATCAACCATTCTATGTTATTTAATGCCAAATCCATTTTTATACATATAAACAGTTCTATTTCAAAAAATTCAGTTTAGCATAAGTACATCGCTTAAGTGTCAAAAACATTTCTATTTCAAGCTCTTTAGTTTAATCAACAAAGTTAAATGGTTCTAAGTATTGCTATTATATGTATCACTAACAATTCAATCAAACATCATTCATTTATTTACACGCAGTTAAATGGTAAAACAGTTCTATTTCAAACAATTCAGTTTTGCATGAGTACGCAGTTTGAATGTCAAAGCAAATCTATTTTAAACAGTTCAGTTTAGCATAAGCACACAATTTAGTTCTCTTTGACAGGACCTTATCAGGTACTCCCACACCGGGCCAGAGTGGACCTGGGAGCCAAATGCAATTAAGGGGTGCTCTGTATTCCCTAAAGCTCCAGCATTACTAGAACCTCACCATAAGATTGTTTAGTATCATATCTAGCACGCTCATTGTGGGAGTCTTAAACATATACAGAGATGGAGTCGCTGTATTCTGCAGCCTCAGCCGACTGGGCCATAGGAAAGTTGTTAGTGGGAGGGGTCTTACCCCTCTGCTGAGATGCACTCGGTGTATTATGCAGCCCCAGGAGACTAAGCCAATATGTATATATATATGTACTTATGTATGAGCATGGGTTGTTTAGGTAGCTCTTCTTTGTGGATTATATCAAGTCGATATTTGATTCATGTTTTAATGTTTCATTGTAATCATAACAATATTTTCATTATTCGTTGCACTTTTAACATCACATTGACTATAATCATTTGTTCGCACACTGCTTGATATCATAAGATATTAAATATTCCCATCGAATTCTAATGCTTTATAAACAATTATATCATATACAGTAACCATTCCTATATAACAATGTTTATTTGTTTGTGCACTGGTCTTTAGTTTCAAATAACTTTTAATCATTAGTAATTAATCATGGCTTCAAGTAAATTGATATAAATAATTTGCACCTAGCTGTAAGATATTAATTATTGTAAGTAAATAATTTTCTAACTGATTTATTGGACCCGTAGATGGGGCCCTAACAAGTACTACTCCTCCAGTTCAAAGTGGGTCTGTGAGTAATGACAATGAAGAGGCAGAGCTTCGAGGGGAGTTTTCGTGGCGTAGTAGCTAATGTAATGGACTTTGATTCTATCGTAAGCGAGTTCGAACTCTAGTCTCGGTATTCCATTCACTTTCAGACTAATACTCTTGAGAAAGGTACGAACACCCTTATCCACCCAGCAATCAGTTATGTGTAATTTCTACAATATTAAAGCTTTATAGAGATACTGGATGACTTGTGTCACCCTCAGGGCGCCCACTTTAAACGACTTCGCTGCAGAACTGGGTAATTCATATATTCTCCATGTTGACCTTTTTTTACACTATAGCGAGCATTGCGAATAAGTTAAACATATAATTTTTCTTGGAAGTATTTCGCAGTGTCACGTCGTTTATATGAAGCAAGATTTCCTTCATGTTCACTCACTGTCAAAATCGCTCATCAGTCAGAAGAGGCAAAAAGCTTGAAAAGCTTTTGCAAATGAGCACGTTATCTGAACTGACGAAAATTGGCTAAGACTGTAGAGAAGCAATACGATTTAGGTTGACGTTTATTTCTTAATGGCTTATCAATTCCTTGTGGGTCATTTGATGCCGACATTTGCTGCATTTCCAAATGTTTTATTGTAATCATAACTATATTTTCAATGTACATTACACTTTCAATTGCACATTTTCTTTAACCATTTGTTCGCACACAGCTTAATATTATAAGATATCAAATATTCCTATCAAATCACTAAGGATTTATAATGATTTATAAACGATATAATCGTTTATAGTAAACATTCTTATTTGATAAAAATCATTTCCAAATACTTCCTAAATAAATCAACACAAACCTCGGATAGAACCTCAACAGGTACCACCATCAGGCCAAAGTGAACCTGGGACAATTGCAATAAAGGGGTACGCCACACTCCATAGAGCCTCCGAACCGAAGTCTCAACATCGAATGCCGTTTAACGTCATACTCAGAACACAAAGACTACTGAGTGTGCGTTGAGTGTATTATATATATATATATATATATATATATGTATATGTATATATACACAGACCAATCTTATATCATATATATATATATATATATATATGCAAGTATAGACATGTGATATATATATATATATATATATATATATATATATATATATATATAATTTGCCTACTGATAGCATAGGACAGAAACTGAAAGTCACCAAACGCCGTTGACTCTGTGTCTACGCTATCCTAACTTATAATTATATATGCTCTATCAGCCATGTTGGAGCACTCTTTATTTATAAATATAGGATACTGTTTTATTATTTCCTGTGAGTTTTTTTTTACCCCAAAGTTGATGGTCTTCCATTGGAATCTGAATTACAGCAAGTCCCCTCCGGTCTCCAGAATTCTTTTCAGTATTCTGGCAGATCTTAACAATGCTGAAGTTTGGATGGTCTTGATTCGTCCTTTGATTTCCAACTCTTCTAGCACCCATTTCCAAGCTTTTGGGGACCATTCCAAGTGCGTCAGGTGCAGTTGGTATCATCGTTCCTCTCACGTTCCACCGGTCTTTTAGTTCTCTTGAAAGGTCCAAGTATTTGGCTGGCTTTTCTTTTTCTTTGATCTTTCACTCTGTGGTTATCCGGGATGCAAAGTCCACTAGACGGCAGTTTTCTTCATTTTTTTTTTGTTAATCATCTTTCGGTTTAGTCTTTTTATGATTAAGTTCATAAGTGATGTACTCCTATGGATCCCCACATATGGCCGGGCAAAAGCAGGACGACCAGATCGAACATACATACATACATACAGCAGTTATGTGAGGATACGGGATGTAACCCTGAAGACCTGCCAGAGGCGATGAACGATAGGGAAAAGTGGCGAGAGAGGGTCAGGGATATCCGTGCTTGCGGCACGACATGATGATGATGATGATGATTAGGTGATTCATTTGTATCTCGAAATCATAGATAATTTATTATTATTACTATTATTATTATTATTATTATTATTCCTTGCATGTTTTTCACACTAACGTTAACTGATGGTCATTTACTGGAGTTTGAGTGAGAGCAACTTTCTTCATATCTCCAGGACTTTTCTCAGTATTCTGGTCGATCTTCATGATGTTGTAGTCTGGATGTTCTTTGCCTGTCCTCTGGTTTCAAAGTCTTCCAGTCCCTTTATCAAACCTATCGGGATTGTTTAGAGCGCACTTATTACAATTGGTATAGCCGTCACCTTCATGTTTCATAAAATTCTTTATTTTTCTGACTCTTCTCAGTATTCTAGCTAATCTTAATAATGCTGTAATTTGGACAGTCTCTACTCGTCCTCTTATTTGTCAAGTCTTCCAGTTCCTTTACCAATCTTTTGGGAATTGTTCTAACTTCACCAATTACAATTGGTATCATCGTCACCTTCATGTTCCACAGTTTTTTTAGTTCTCTACCAAGGTCTTGGTATTTATCTCTCTTTTTGCTTTCTTTTAATCTTACTCTATGATTTGCTGGGACAGCAAAGTTCACTATTCGGTAGGTTCTCTTTCTTTTTTTTTTTTGGTTAACTCTCACTAAGTCTAGTCGTCTGGTCTGGATAAGGTGATCCGTTTGTATCTCAAAAGAGAAGTTCGTGTATCTCATTTTCTTCGATGTATTGTCTTTTGTGCGTAAACTATTTCATATGGTCAAATTTCAGTTTCTTGCACAATTCCCAGTTGATCATCTTGCCCACCCAGTCGTGTCTTGTCTTATACATGTTTTGCGCTAATTTGCTGCATTCGTTTATTATGTGATTGATTGTTCTGTCTCATCACATAAACAACATTTCCTATTTTCTTGCGTCTGATCTACTTTTGCTTTATAATCGTTGGTCTACATAATATTGTTTTGTGTTGTTATTAGAAGAAATTTAGTTTCTCTCTTAAGGTTTCCCTTTCTTAGCCATATCCAAGTTTTCTTCTATGAGATTTCGCTTGTTTGTCGATTGAAATACCCGGACAATTGTTTTTCTTCCCATTTTTGTTTTTTTGTTATTGTTATTCTATTGATACTAGTGTTGTTTCTGGTCGCAGTTATTAATTTTTCTGTGCTCTTTTTTCATGTAATCTTCAAGAAGTCTTATCAATGCATCAATGGTATTTTCAATGCGGGTGATTCTTTATCCCCCTTCTTTTCTTCACACATATACGCTGTTGATATAATGTAAATCTGTAAGGCCTTATGCATCGTCATGAGTTTTCTTGTTCTTGTCCATTTTCAGACACAATTCTTTTCATAATCACTGCATTCATTTTTTTCTGGTGTTTGTTCTGTGGTTTTTGCGTGTATAGTGTTTCAATAACTATTGCTTTGTGTTCCTCATCGTTTGGAAGAATCTTGTTTTTCAGTATTTAGTATTTCAATTACGCTATTAGGGTCTTGTCGACATACAAGTTCGTTGTTTTCTTTAGTTCATTTTTTGTATTAGTGTGTTAGATTAGAAAACTGCAAAAAAGAACAGCCAACATTTGCAAGATGCCGGACGTATCTCCCATGCTAGATATCAAGGGTGCACCCACCGGTCAGGATACCCAAACCAGTTTTCTTGATCCCATTTTGAAAATGTTTTTGATTTGTCATTTATATTGGTTGTATATTATGGATATACCAGACCCAGCGGTGGCTTATCATCTGTTCTCCTGACACTGATATAACCAAATCCCCTTAAAGTAAAAGTATTTTAAACGGGCCATGGAAAAAAGAAAAATGCTCTTATATATACATATATATATATATATATAATAAACTACAATATATATATATATACGAGGTGCACACGATAAGTTTCCAGACTTTTTTCGTATGGGTACTTTTATTGGTAGTACTCACATGAAACTCTAGTCTCCTTCGAAGTAATCTCCTCCGGCTGCAATGCACTTGTTATACCGTTCCAACAACTTCTGGAAGGCCTCATTGAAGTCCTCTAGTGTGAGCGTGTCAATGACCTTCGTCACAGCCTCTTTCATCTCCTCAATTGTCTCATAACTATAGCCTCTGAGCTTAGGGAATAACCAAAAGTCACAGGGAGCAAGGTCTTGACTATAGAGAGGCTGAGGAACTGTCTTGATGCCCATGTTGGTCAAATAGTCTGGGACAAGGATGAAGTTGTGGACAGGTGTATTGTCCTGGTGTAAATTCCATTGACTAGATTTGAAGAGTGCTGGCCTCTTCCGAAGGAATCTCTTCCTGAACTCCATTAAAGCCTCAATATAGTAACCCTAACCCTAACCCTTTGGCCAATCAACTCTGGTCTGTTGACTTCCTTACTCCTCCCACACCTCTCATCATCCCTCACAGACTCCCTGCCTTCCTCGAATCTCTTATGTCACTCAAAAACTGATGCTCGACTCATGCAAGATGGTCCAAAAGCAGTCTGAAGCATTCCATACGTTTCTTTGGTATTTTTCCAAGTTTAAAACAGAATTTTATTTCATATCGTTCTCCTAAAGTGTCAGATTGCATTTTTGAAATTCACCACCTGTGACAATCAGGCTTTAGTTGGGTGTATTTCAATTGCTGCTGTAGCTGTTGTTTTGAACCTGAAATTGGTCAGTCATCTCATAAGATGTATTGCAATAACATACTGAATTTTCAAGAGTTTACGACAATTTTAAATACCCATACAAAAAAAGTCTGGAAACTTATCGTATGCACCTCGTGTAAATAGGGATACACACAGCATGCACTACATACATATATACATACATACGTACGTATTTGATTTTTCCTTCTTAAATGGCCAGAGACGCGCAAGGTGCTTGCGATATTTACACTCTTCAGATATACAACTTGTTTTTCGTTTTATCATCATTTTCTTTCTTTCTTTCTTTCTTTTCTCCCTATCATGTTTTTTTATTTTTTCCGCCGTATCTTTTTCAAGTTCGAAAAATGTTTTTATTCATCATGAAATAAACAAAGTATTGCTTGTAAAATGTCGGAAAATATTATCATAAACAATACACATACGCGCACTAACACCAACGGATGTGTGTGTGTGTGTGTGTGTGCATATGCATTTATGTTCGTATGTATACATGTACGTATGTATGTATTTATGTACGAATGTATATATGTATGTATGTATGAACGTACGTACGTACTTATGAATGTGTATATGTACGTATGTGTGTACACATGTATATATGTATGTATGCGTTTGTGTTTTATTCTCAGTTTCGTTTTTTCATGCTCTTTTAAACTTTCTCATGACTTCTCTTCCCAGACAGCGCTCTATAATTGTGGCCTTGTACCAGATTCATCTGTTTTAATGTAGAAACGTTTGCGAATGTGCATATGCGTAAGTTCCCGCGTGTGTGTATAAGAATATTTTTATTCAGTCATGTTCAAAGTGGAAATAATTTTTTTTTAATAAAAACTTTAAATCAAAGTTTTTGATATCTATCTATCTATCATATGTATGTCTATTTTCTTATGTGATTGCTTGATTCATGCGCATGCGTGTATTCCTATACATGAAAAAAAAACGGCTTAGTTTTTGGTCAAACAAAAATGGCTGACGTATATTTAAATTGATGTGCTATCTCTTCTTCTTGCCAAAGCCTCCACGCTTTGGCCTACAAAAAAAAGATCGACTTAATTCCGACCATTCACTAATCCGTCTAAGTAGTAGGACCTAAAGATTAACATCCTTCTCACCCGCAATTACGACTAATCCTGTCAACCTTGGATTAGCCATGCACATGCGATATACGCCAGGAAGGAATAATTAAAATGTGCTAGTAAATGACTGTTCATGAAGAAGAAGATTTTAAAGATTCTATTTCATTTATTTATTTAACAGCATTTCAACTCCTTATGGGTTATTTAAAGTTTAACTGTAATAACTAGATTTTCAATGTTTCACTGAACCATTTTTTTTGCTCTCGCTTTTGTCTATAAGCTTTTGTTAGCGCACACTTGTCTGGTTTCAAGTATTCCTATTAAATAGTCATGTTTTATACACAAATATATGGTATAAAGTGACTATTCTTATTCAATAATACCATTTGTTTGCGGGTATTAAGTTGCAAGTATTCCAATCAAACGCCAATAGTTTTAAGCAATCAGATTGTATCATATAATTCATAATAATACTCTTAATAAACATTGCCCAGTCGGCTGAGGCTGTAGAAAACACTGACTGCTTCTCTGCAGAGAGTTAACAAACGAGTGTCCTGGATATGACACTAAACAATCTGATGGTGAGGTTCCAGTAATGATGGAGCTTTGGGGAATGCGGAGTACCTTCTTATTGGTATCGCTCCCAGGTCCACAAGTTTATGTGCGATAAAACCCAAGCAACCCACTAACCCAGGTCCACTCTGGCCCACAGTGGTAGTACCTGATAGGGTCACATTTATGCGTCAAACAAAACTAAACTGTGTATTTTTGCTAAACTGAAATGTTTTAAATAGCACCGTTTTCCCTCTGAAACTGCGTATTTTTGCTAAACTGAATTGTTTGAAATAGAACTGTTTTGACTTTTAACAATTTGTAAACAAAAACCATACTTATACTAAATTGAATTGTTTGAAATTTAATTTGGCATTCAATGACCCGAAAGGGGTTGATACGCCGTAAAACAAAAGAGACAACCAACCAACCTTAGTAAACAATCATGGTTTCAAATAACTATTCCCTATACATATAATTTTCACTCTGTTAAATTGTTTTAAGTACTCCTATCCAATACAAAAAATTCTTAAACAGATCGATTTGAACCAGAGATGAGACCATAACAGGAACCACCACTCCAGGTCAGAGTGTACCTGGAAGTAATGGCTGTGAAGTGGTACTCTACAGTGTCCAGAATGCCAAACAGAGAGCCTCAAGACCGAATGCAGTTTAGTGCCATAGCTCGGACACCCCTTTTTGGGAGGTATCAACCCTCTGCAGGAGATACAGTCAGTGCATTCTAAGCACCACTGACAAAGTAAGATTTTAAAAAGATTTTGATGGTTGGTTGGTTGGTTGGTTGGTTGGATTTTATGGCATATCAACCTTTGTTGGTTATTTAATCCCAAATCCATTTTATACAAATAATCAGATCTATTTCAAACTATTCAGTTTAGCATGAGTACTCAGTTTAATTGTCAAAAACATTTCTCTTTCAAGCTATTCAGTTTATTTAAACAATTCAGTTTAGTATAAGTATAGATTTTGTTTACGGACAAAATTGCTTAAATAGAACTGTTTTGACATTTAATAAGTCAAAACAGTTCTATTTAAGCAATTCAGTTTAGAATAAGTACCATTTCAATGTCAAAAACAGTTCAATTTCTGCCACTTCAGTTTAGCATAAATATGCACTTTAGTTCTAGTTGACCCATAGATAGGACCCTATCAGGTGCTACCACTCCTGGCCAGATTGGACATGGGAACAATGGCAATAAAAGATTGTTCTGCATTCCCCAAAACTCCAGCATTACTCGAGCCTCACCATCAGATTGTTTAGTGTCATTTCCAGGACACTCGTTTAGTAGGAGTCTTACTCCTCTGCAAAAATGCTGTCGGTGTGTTCTACAGCCCCGGCCGATTGGCCAAAGAGATTTTAAATCGAAATTTACGTCAATTTTTCCATTCATTTTTAGATGTGGCTTGAATTTATAACTTAAAACTTAGTATTGAAAAAAAAAAAAGAATTCTGTATCTCAAAATACGTAGACATATCAAGGTGGTGACATAGTGGAGACTGTCATCCACGAGTACAGATCTGAAAAGGCGTAAAATTTCTTCCGGCCTTTTATGCAGAAGGCACAGACAATAGACTATGGTGCCAACTACTAGGATGCGTCTGTCATGTACAACCACTTCCCGTATCTCAAAAAGGCCTTAATGGGTTTTTATGACATTTGGTGGACACAAGGACTGTGTGGGCACAAATAAGTAATATTGGATTCATGGATTTCTTGAGTAACCTTTCTACTCCACTGCATGTCGTTTTAATTACTGGTGATGATTGTGATAGGCGGCCTCTGGGTACGTTTTAACTCTAAATACTGTTTTCATTAAGTGGGCAATGAATCACAAAATAATCAAAACATTTTAGCATTTGGGGCTTGAAATGTATCTTTTTCCCCCGGACGCCGAGAACTCTTGCTCCATCACTGACCTTTAGATATTAATTTCGCTAAACGATTCTGATTCATAAGGAAATACATACACAACCTTACACGTTTTAAATACGTTTCAAATACATTTACATTCGTTTGACAAAAATACAAAATTATAGGATTCTCCTTGAAGATCAAATTTGCGAGGTTAACTTCCAATTCCTTTGCTACAACAAGGTTCTTTTCGATAAATATTTTTCTCGACTTCTAGTCTACTTCAAGGCTATAAGATACATTTACTCCTTAAAGTATTCAATGAATTCAGAATTAATCCTTGTTCTCATATATCTGGTATAAAGTCACATAAAGTTTCATTGTGATGAACTATGCACAAATCAAAACTCATGCACAGCTGATTAAAAATGTGATTAGAACCATCGGTATTCTCTTAATAGAGCACCTCAGATGCGGAGCAGTAAAACCCAACCTTGCACAGCAGATATAGACGGGAAGGGCCCTTGGAAACTAATGATCATTAACCGTCCATTATACAGTTATACACATAATATTTATGGCATTCAGATTTGATATAAGCGCAATGAATCGCGATATTTGCAATGCATTTGCTCTACAACCTAGCAGATTTAATTTCCATCCATTTTATCATAAATTTCTTAATCAAAACTGTTTGCCTTTTTAATTACTTGACGGCTCTCATCTCCTCTGCAAGTAGCACTCAGTAATGGATTATACTGTACTTGTGTTGGTTGATTGGTTGGTTGGGTTTTACAGCGTATCAATCTTTGCCAAATCTATTTTTATACAAACGAACTGTTTTATTTCAAACAATTCAGTTAAGCATGAGTACACAGTTTAATTGTCAAAAACTTTTCTATTTCAAGCTATTCAGTTTAATCAAACAGTTCTAATTCAAACAATTCAGTTTAGTATAAGTATAGTCTACACACACAGTTAAATGTCAAAACAGTTCCATTTCAGAAAATTTAGTTTAGCGTAAGTACAGTTGCAATGTAAAAACAGTTCCAGTTCCAACAATTCAGTCTAACAAAAATATGCAGTTTACATGTCAAAGCATTTCAATTTGAAGTAGTTCAGTTTGGTATAAGTATGCACTTTAGATATCAAAACAGTTCTATTCAAATTAATCTAGTTAAGCATTAGTACGCATTGGACCCTCTCAGGTGCTACCACTCCGGGCCAGAGTGGACCTGGGAGCAATGGCAATGAAGGGGTATTCCGCATTCCCCAAAGTTCCTGTACTTCTGGAATGTCACCTTCAAATTGTTTAGCGTTATATCTAGGAACTCGTTGTAGTGTTGTATAATTAACTTCTTCTATCAGCCGGTGGTTGCTTCTCGCAGCCATCATTTCTTCTTGTTTAGTGGTCGCTTCTCGGTCGATGGTGCCCCACACTTTCAGCTTTGTGCTACAACTAGGCAAAGCTTTGTAAATAACTAAATGGAGCCTCACTCAGTGCAATGGTCAGTAAGCTTGATTATCGGACCATTTTAAAGATAGTTAGGTTTCTTTGTTCAGTGGCACATTAATCATTGTAGAAGCACAATAATGATACTATTTAGCCTATTGCCGGAGCCGAGTCCGCAGAGGCCCAGTCGGTTGGTCCTGTAGAATTCGCCGACTGCATCTCTATAGAAGGATGAACTCCCCCACACACACTGTGTGTCCTGGATATGACACTAAATTGTATCTGATCGTGAGGCACCTGACCTGGAGCTTTGGATAATGTGACGCCTCCATTGATTGCCATAACTCTCAGGTCCACTCTGACCTGGAGTAGTAGTTCTTGTTACGTTCCCATCTGTGGGTCAAATAGAAATATTTCACCATTTTCTGTACTTGAAACCATTCAATTGTGTGAAAACAAATGATTGATGCTAGATTGAGTTATTGGTATAAGATAGCAAGTCTTGGAAACATTTAACTGTGTGCAAATAAATAAATAATTTTGAATAGAATAATTAACATTAAAAAGCAATAATTGAAATGATGTAACTATAAACAAATGATTAATATCAAATAGTATTAAAATTAATTGTGTGCAAGCAAATTACCTCAAACTCATTTAGAAATGAAATTACTTACAAACTATTCCCTTATTATATATATAATGTATATGTATGTATAAACAAAATTTGGAATTAATTAATTAACGATCAAGGTTTGCTAAGCCATTAAATCAAATAACTAAAATCTAGGCCATAGCTGGAAAGAGAACATGGTTTATGCCTCCCCAAAGGTATTAATTTGAAAGTAAACATAATGACGTGGCTGGAGTTTGAACTCGCGTACTTCGAGGTCACTGTCCATCACGTTAGCCATGTCATGTAAGAATAAAGTGAGACCCTGGCGATTGAATACCAACCGCCAGTGGACGTAAACGGCGGGCTTCGGATTAAATCGAGCTACTGTGCTGTTAGGATGGAACATTACATCGGTTTACAGTAGTCGAAAGGACAAATAGTAGGACGGACTTCAGCGAGAAAAAAAACTTTCAGTAATATCTTGGCCAACAGTGTACGGATTGTAACTATCTTTTGCTTGTCTTGTTTTCTGTTAATATGTTTTTTCGGTTGAATGAAATACTTCTGCTTTTTTTAGTTGTCTGTCAATTATTTTCTCTTCTTTTTATGCACACGTGAGCGATACAAAAAGCCACTACACCATGGGGCTCCCTTATTTGAGTGAGTTCGATTTTCACTGGGTGATCCCTTGTGTCCCTACTAAGATAAACCTTCTAAAATACAACTGTTACAATGATCTATAATATAAAGCTCCCTTTTCGATAGCTACTACACCAAAGAGTAGGGGAGGGTGCTTCTCCTTTCCTTGATTGCTCAACTTTACCCTTGATCCTTATCTTATAATGCTAAGTATTAAGCAAGGCAGCATCAAGTACCATTTTTTGAGTCTTTGGTATGACTCGACCTGGGATTGAACCCCGGTTTCCCGGCGAACACTCTACTGATTAGGTCAATGGTCCGATTGCATACTCAAGGCGAAACCCAACCCTACAAAGACGTAATGGCTGGTGCTGAATTGCGGCTTTGAAGTTAGCGAGTTCGAACTCTTATCACACAATCAAGTTGGAGGTGCCCGTGGTGTAATGGTTATCGTCACAGGATATGGACACGGCGATACGAGTTCAATTCCTAGACAAGACTGATTGCATTTCACATAGCACTAATACCCTTGGGAGCGGTATGAATCCAATTATTCTCCCTCCAGCTATGGGTAAATAGTAGAACAGATTAGGTTCTTCAGCCTTGGTGAGGCAACTAGTCTAGGAGAAGGAAAACTCTGAATTCAAACCTGTTAAACTCCGCTTAAAAATTGACCTTGTGTCATATCTGCCCTAGCGGAGGGGTTGGGTAAATATGATCAAGTTCACTTTCGGACTTATTAGTTGTAAAGTAAGTAGGTGACCTTAGTCGACGGTAACTCGAAGGGCCCCTTTTTAATATCTAGCTACTACATTGAGGTGCAGGGGAGGGTCCTACTCCATTCCCTGGATAGCTCACCTTTACCCTTGATCCTTACCTTATAATGCTGAGTGTTAAGCAAGTACCATATTTTGAGTCTTTGGTATGACTCGACTGGAGATTGGACCCCGGTCTCCCGGACTATTGGCGAACACTCTACTCATTAGGCCAATGGCCTGGATTTCGAACCCTTTGGAAAAGTATGACCCTCCTTATCTTCCATCCCCCCGTGGGTATGGGTTAGATAGTATAACTCCTGTTCTTCTTCAAGGATAGCTTTGATATTAAATAAACAAAGAAACCAAAATAAACAAAAAAAAACCCAAATCATTTATTTATGTCGATATTTAATTTATTTTTATACAACGCCGATAGGAATTGAACCTCTGATCCTAATATCTTTATCCAGGTTTTCTCTATCCACGAAGCTACCCACAGGGGGATTGGTGATTCCATAAGGACCCATTTATTTCCACCTCTGACCCAAGCCACGAAAAAATCCAGACACGACAATTATCTCAACCCCAGCCTGACGCTACAACCATTAGTCGCATCTTAGCTGAGATTAAACACGATCACGTGATATACGAATAAATCATAATACGAACAAAATATCAAGGAAAAACGGCTTTGTCTGCCATGTTTTTTGTCTTTGTTTTGTTTCGTTTTTTTTTTTCGAGTGTGTATATTTTTCTTTTCTTTTTTCTTTTGATTTTTCCTTTATCTATTTATTTTTGGTGTGTTGGGGGCATTTTATTTTTTCATTTTTTAATGTATTTATTTTGTTTAAAACTCACTTTTTGGAGGCCTTTCAGAGCATCCTCAACTCGAAAAGGTAAATATAAAGAAAAAAGGAAAAGTGATTCCTCCTCCTCCTCCTCCTCCTCCTCCTCCTTCTTCTTCTTCTTCTTCTTCTTTTTCTTCTTCTTCAGCTTTTCCTTTTCTTTACATGCTCATCCGTTTTTCATCTACTTTTTTCTTTCCTTCTTTTTCTTGTTTTCTTTTTATCCTTTTTCCTTCTTAATATTGTCTTTTTTTTTCTTAACTTTCGTCTCTTTTTTAGATTTTTGTTCTTTGCTTTTTTTTTCTTTTGTTATCTTTAGTATTCACGTTTAATCTCTTTTCTTTCTTTTTCTTTCCTCTTTCCCTTACCTAGCTTTTAATTTATTTATTTATTTGCAATGATTATTTTTCTCTTTCTTTTCTGACTTTGTTCTTTCTTTAATCTTTATTCCCTTTTAATGCATTCAACTTCTAAAATCTCCTTCTTCTCATAACTTTATTCATTCCATTTTCTTTCTTTGTTCTTTTTTTTTATTCAGTCATTCTTCTTAATTTCCCCCCCTTTCATTATTCTTTCCTTTTTCTTTTTCTTTTTCTTTTACTTCATTTATTCATTCCCTTCCTCTTCAATGATTTTCCTTTCATTTTCTTTCTTTCCCTCCCACTTTCCCTCCCTTTCTTTCCCTCCCACTTTCCCTCCCACTTTCTTTCCTTTTCCCACTTTCCTTTCATTTTCTTTCTTTCCCTCCCACTTTCCCTCCCTTTCTTTCCCTCCCACTTTCCCTCCCACTTTCTTTCTTTCCCTCCCACTTTTTTTTCTTCGTTCCCCTCAACGTAGAGTGTAATTATTTCACATCGATCGTTCCTACCTTGTTTTTCAACTGGACCGTGACGGCCTCAACTAAATCACCGCCCACGTCCGATGAAATCAAGCAAAGAGGGGGTGGGTAATTGCACGCGTCTACCAACCCAACCCAACCCAACCAATACACACACATACAAAAAAAAAAGCCAAAAAAAAAAAGTAAAAACTATTTCGTTTCATCTTCTAAATCGTACAGCCAACAAAATTGCTAACACCAACAGAACCGACATCACTGCCATTTAAACTAATCTACCCACGATTACTCTCTCTCTCTCTCTCTCTCTCACTCTTCTGCATTCTCTTTCTTTCTTTCTTTCTTTCTTTCTCTCGCTTATTCTTTTTCCCTCTCAATCTCTTATTCTCTTTCCTTCTCTTTCTTTTCTTTTTTCTCTCCCCCTCTTTCTCTCTCACTGTCTCTCTGTCTCTGTCTCTTTCTCACACACATACGTATACACTGGCTCAGGTAGGTGTCGCACAGTTTCCTTAGTTCAACTAGAGATCTGATGGTTCAGAGTTCGATCTCCATTAAAATAAATTTTACAACGGATTTAGAAATAAAATAACAATGCTTATTATTTACATTGAAATAAATAAAATAAGAAAATTTTTCCATCTGCGTCATTCTTTTTGTATTTCCGAACTTTTTTTTTGTTCCGAAAATACAGAAAAATATCCAAGAAATGTTTAACGTTTTGAAAAGACAAGTTAAGAAAACTCCAATTTTAGTATAATTTACTTCCACTGGTTTCTCTTATTTTGCATTGCCTAGTTGACTGGGTCTGTAGAATACACCGTCTGCTTCTCTGCTGAGAGGTAAGACCCCACCCCAACCAGTATCCTGGATATAACACAAAACAATCTGATGGTGAGGTTCCAGTAATGCTGGAGCTTTGAAGACAGCGGGGCACCTCTTCATTGTTATCACCCCCGGGACTACTCTGACCCTGAGTAGTAGTACATGATAGATAGAACCCTATCAGGTGCTACCTCTCCGGGCCACAGTGTACCAGGGAGCAATGGCAATGATGGTGTACTCTGCATGCCCCAAAGCTCCAGGGTTCTAATTCAAACAATTCGAAACAATTAGAATTAAGATCCTATCAATGGGTCAAATAGAACTATACTGCGTACTTAAGGTAAACTGAATTGGCTGAAATAGAACTGTTTTAACATAAGTACATAGTTTAGTTATATTTAACCCTTTGATAGAACCCTATCACGTGCTACCTCTCCGGGCCTCAGTGTACCAGGGAGTAATGGCAATGAAGGCGTAATCTGCATGCCCCAAAACTCCAGCATTACTAGAACCTCACTATCAGATTGTTTAGTGTCATATGCCGGACACACGTTGAGAGGGGCGGTCATACTCCTCTGCAGCGAAGCAGTCAGTGTATTCTACAGCTCTAGCTAACTGGGCAATGAATTATTCGTGCTACATAGCAATACTTAAAACTCTGTAACTATGAACAAACAAATGCAAACCACTTACTTACAAATCATATGTATATCTCTTTAACTATAAGCAAACAAATGATTGATACAAAATTACTTTGTTAGTGTTTGATAGCAATTGTTGAAAATATTTTACTGTGAGCAAACAAATGAGCTCTGACACGTTCAAAAATGTTATCTTCAAACTATTCGTTTACAAATTATATATATATATATATATATATATATATATATATATATTGCCCAATCGGCTAGGGCTGTAGAATACACCAACTGCATCTTTGCAGAGAGGTAAGACCCACAGCCCCAACGGGTACCCTGGATATGACACTAAATAAACTGATGGTGAAGTTCCAGTGATACTGGAGCTTTTGGGGAATGCAGAGCATCCCTTCATTGCCATCGCTCCCTGGTCCTGTCTGGCCCGGAGTGGTAGCACCAGATAGGGGCCTATCTATGGGTAAAATAGAACTAAACTGCATACTTTTGCTAAACTGAACTCGAAATAGAACTGTTTTGATATTTAAACCACATACTTATGCTAAACGGAATTGCTTGAATAGAACTGTTTTGACATGTAAACTGCGTACTTAGACTAAAATGAATTGTTTGAAATAGACTTGATCATTTGTATAAGAATGGATTTAGCATTAAATAACCAACAAGTTGTCAGAATTTTTGAGATGAAGCGTGATGATTTTTATCATTACAGGTTGTTGGACTATTGTCTTCATCTTTATTTCCACGACGTTTCGGCTGATATGTCCTTCTTCAGGTGTTTGTCAAACTCGGGAACCTACACGAAACATCGAACTACGTCCTTTATGGAATCAACGGAGGTCGCCTGTTCTTACTCCGTTAGTCATAACAGAGTACAAGTGTTAAGTATTCCTGTACTGTTACTCGCCTGTAGTCAGGATTGAACCTGCAACCATTAGATGACTGTCTCCTTAGAAGCTTAGGGAAACAACGCCTATAACCATGACGCTCTGGTCCTGCGGGACAGCTTAGACTGAATTTTTAGGACTTATAAACCTAATGTTTTACTTGACAAGGATTTCTACTATTATGTATAATTTTTTACCTATACTCATATTTAGATTTTTTTAATAATCTAAACTTTCTAATTATCGGTTCTCATATTGTATTCATCTCTATACTTAGTCTACTCGGCAGGTCACAGATGAAGACATTAGTCCGAAAACTCTTAATGATAAAAATAACCTACAGAGTTTGATATTCCATAAAACCCTTATGACACCAACCAAGCGTTTCGTTCGATTCCATGTGGTACAGCCATGTACAAAGAAAACATATTTTTCGCTCTTATCTGTTGATCCATATTACTCTATCGAAACTCTTTAACAAAAAATAAAATTGCATGAAATATTCAAGAGATGTGCGTATTTTTATACGACTACGTCGGTACGTTTTTAGTCAAAGAGAGCCAATATGTCGTTAAATAAAGTTGACTTTATTTATCGAACTTAAGACTTTTTCTATTCAGTTGAAACCTTTACAAATGATTACAAACAGACATTTGATCGAATTTTCAATTAGTGTTTCGAGGAACTTCAGTCAGTTTTCGTTTAATGTTGAAATCCTTAAATAAATAAGTAAAGTTAGCAACCATAGTCGAAGGTGACCCAAAGGGCCCCTTTTCAATAGTTACTACATCAAGGTGTAGGGGAAGGCGCCACTCCTTTCCCTGGATTGCTCCACGTTACCCTTGATACGTAACTTATATTGCTGAGTGTAAAGCAAGGAGGTATCAAGTACCATTTTGAATGTCTTTGGTATGACACGACCATTGGCGAACACTCTACCCACTAGACCAATGAGCAGGTTGAATCCTTAAATAAAATACTTCTTTTCAAAATTGCTCTGAGAAAGACAAAAAAAAAAACACTTTTAAAAGTGTTTTTTTAAATCTTCTAAATTCTGTGACAACATTCAGCCGTTAAATGATTGTAAGACAGTAGTCCTTTCATATTTTATAACAAAAATAAACATGTCAGTTTTTCCAACCTTTATTAATGAAGAAATGATGTGACACGGCTAGGTTAGGAGATGACCAATTGTTTGGTTAAAATGCAAAAGTTTTTATTGGGCGAATGATACATGAAGAATTTTAGAATCCTTATTGTTGAATACAGTCCATGTTGTGTCGAAAGTATAGACACGGCTGTCTGATCGTTTTTGGCGACTGCGTGTCTAGAAGATCTGGAATCTGGAACAAGACTTGATACTCTGGGTATGTCGTTGGTGTAGGTGTGTAGCCAGGTATTTGTAGACGGTCGGAGAGTCCGATGTGTCGCGTTACAGATGCAGGATGATTGATTTCCCGGTTGTTGATTTGGCAGTTAACCGGGCGTGTGGTCGATGTAGGCTTCGAGGATAATCCGACCTGTGCCGTCTGCTCACGGACTGGTCTTTTGATCAGAGTTGTTCGTTGCATTTGGTTGGTTGTTGCGTCATCGTTCTGGGCTTGACTGTTGCTTCATCGTCCAAAACTCCTTAAAAGGACCGTAGAGAGGAAATAAGACTTTTAATTCTGAAAAGGATTGTTTGAGTTAATCCTGAAAAAAAAAAGAAACAAACCCCACCGCCCCCCTCCCCAAAAAAACAAAAAAACAAAAACAAAGCAATATTTAGGCAGCTGAAGATCCACACATGAAAAAGTAATCTTCTTTTTAAAAAATTCGGTGCATGGAAATTATACTTGCTCTTTACAATGCGTGTGACAAACACCGATTTATCTGACCTCCCAATTTGTCAGAATGTGGTACGAAGCCGTTTTATCGAGAGGGACGTGCATGAATCGAGACCCATGCGAAGCGGGTACAAAAATACCTGACCCCGCCGACATTCTACTATTGGGGCGCCTCAGGCACCAAGCAATAAACTTAGACCTACCGAAAGAGGCAAAGTCCCTAGGGGACGGCCTCTGGAGGCCAAGGTGTCCGAGTATGCAAACAACCCCCCTCCGTCAGGCGGTGACCCAAAAGGGCGTAATATCACGTACTGTGTTTAACATAGTGTTTCAATCTTATCTCTTTAGGCACGTCAAATAATCTTTTGAATGTATCATATTTAAATTTCAACGCTTCAATGCCTCATCACGTTCACGTACATAACGGGTTGTTTTGTTTCTCTATGATTATTTCTTTTTTCGGTGATGGCGTTGGTTCCATGTATCTTCCCTGTTGGCC
>OY757910.1:72781618-72831618 GCA_963585895.1 Sepioteuthis lessoniana | reverse complement strand
GTTGGTAGTAAATACGTGATGGTAACTACTAGTTTGTTGACTGCTGTTGAACTCCGCTTATATTTTCTCTATATGTATGCTTTATGTTCATATTTGCAAAGCACGTACGTGTATGTGCAAATATGCATATCGGTAAGTCGGAGGTGTCACATCAGAAAAATGTTCCCGAATAACGTTCTTCCACACACCCACCTCCAATAGATTTCGATAAATTGTTGTATTGGTTTTTGTTGGTTTGGTTTGTTTAATGGCATATCAAGCTTCATGGGTTATTTAATGCCAAACCTTCTCGTACCATTGCAACAGTGATATTAGTAGCCTATTAGTCCGAAATTGAACGTATACAAAAGTTCATGCCTTATTAGTCCGAAAGTGAACGTAACAGCGCAGTTCGGGGTCGAAGTCACTTACTTCGTAGCCTAAGTCCAGCTCTATAGCCATTATACCCGTATATGGTTGGGTTATTTTCCAATGAGTAGGCAACCAGTCTAGAAGAAAAAATTGACCTTCTCTTAAAGAGGGTTTGGGAAAATACGTAAGTCTGGAAAGAATCTATATCATAAGTAAAGTTGGTGACCGTTGTCGTGAGCGACCAAAAGGCTCCCTTTTCAATAGTTATTACACCGAGGTGTAGGGAAGGGCGCTACTCCTTTCCTTGGATTGTTCCACTTTACCCTTGATACGTACCTTATATCGCCGAGTGTTAAGCAAGGGGTTATCAAGTACCATTTTTAAAGCCTTTGGTATGGCAGTACCTGGTATTGAACCCAGGTCTCCCGCATTCGCGAACAATCTAGCCACTATTTCATAAATATCTTACTTTTCCACTATAAAAATGGCAAAATGTGGCAAGATTTTTGTTTGCATTATAGCGTTGTAATTTTTTTAAGGAATATAGCAATTTCTAGACTAGTTTTCGAGTAAATAGTAATAGTGTGGAATCTTTGTTCGTGCTCACCTCTATCATTAAAATTGTATGATTACTATCAAATGCTACGTATAGCTCACTTCCGCCTATTCATTTGTAATTAATTAGAATATAAATTAATTAGAATATATAAATTATATATCATATAGATAAATAGATATTAGTTATACATTATATATTATATAAATTATATTTATAAATTATATTTATATAAATATATATATATATAAATTATATAAATATATATATATATGTATATATTTATATATATATATATTTATAAAATATATATATTTATATATATATATATAAAATATATATATATATATAAAATATATATATATAAAATATATAAAGTAAAGTTGGCGACCATAGTGGAGGGTAACCCGAAGGCTCCCTTTTCGATAGCTACTACACCAAGGTGTAGGGGAGGGCGCTACTCCTTCTATATATATATATATATTATATTTATATAAATAAATATATATAGATTATATATATAATTAGAATATATAAATTAATTAGAATATGAATTCTATAAATTGGATTTGACACGGCTATCGTACTTAATATCCATCAAAGTCAGCTTGTAAATTTATAGAATCTAAAAATGCTCGTTTAAAAAGCTTATTTGATATTTAAAAGATTTCAAACCGTTTTTAAAACTGTTATGGTCTTCCGATAAGACCGGTGGAAGAACAACTCAATCAACGAGTGATAGATGAACGTTGTTGTATTAGTAGAAAAAAAGAAGTCATACAAAAGAAGTACTAGCCGTTCTCGGCTTGCTGTCTGTCTGTCCAATGTCTCGTAAGAAACGAGAAGTTGCCTATGTTTAGGTTGGACGAGTCCATCTTTGGGATATGGTAGGATATGTCCCCATAACAAAAACAATATTTGATTATACTTGTTTTACTGTGAAGTAATGAAATATTGTTTAGTCTAGCAAAAGGTAACACTTTTATAGCACCTAACGAGGTATTTCAGTCGTCTGTAATTGTCGACAAAACAATCTTGGGAGGTGCACTTAATGTATAGGTTATCACCTTAGGAAATAGAATTGGCTACGCGAGTTCAAATCCTGGACGAGGATGTATGGGTAACGGGATATGGTTGGTCCCAGAAAACGATGGGCTAGCTTCAGGAGCGGAAGAGAATGATCGGACGAAAAAGCAGTTGGTAAGTCTACGGGAGCAGGCAGCTGACCTCTGAGTGACCCAAGCTAAATTGCTGATCGTGGGTCAGCCGGTCACGGGTAAAAAAGTGCGTTAGTTGAAGATGACTTGAATAAACTGGAGGTCCCAAACCTTCTACGCAGGTGTGGAACAAGCAGAAACAGATTTTCCTCCCACCGACATCAAGCGGAAGGAAGAGGACGACGCTGTTTGATGGAGTTGGCGATAAGCCATGAAGAGGTAAAGACAATCAGTTGAAAACTAGCCGTGAAGATTTAAGGAGACCACAATTTACAAGCCCCATTTTGAGGGTGGGCTCCAAAATGACGAGACCCTAAGAAGACAAAACCAGCGGGCAAGCATGTTAGAACTACAACTGAAAACCAGGTTGAAAATTCAAGGTCTGTGTCTGCTCTCCCTTTCTCCTCGTGACATATTGTTCCTCTTTGCCCTGCTAACGCGTTCGACTCAACTTTTATCCTCTCTTTCTTTCTCCCGGCACTACTTACAAATTGTATAAGAAAATAAAACTGGGTTTGGTGAACTAAGACAGAGTTTCCTGTGTTTATTAACTTTTTCCATGGCGGAGTCGCAACAAGGTCCGACTACTACCATAGCGATACGGCCATTGACATGATCGAGCATGTGGTACGAATATCTATTTAATACTGTTATGTTATATATATCCTTCTCCTCGCGCAAATGTCATTCTATCTTTACCTCTCCAGTAGTTTTGACAATCTAGGAGAAGAGCGACTCTAAATTCAAACCAGTTCTTCTCCGCTTAAAAATCAACCTACTGTTACATCCAGTCGAGGGGTTGGGTAAATACCTACAGGACTATCTTGCTAACCAGGATTCTACGGTGATATATTGGATATTTCTGCATCATTCTGGGCATCTAAAGTGAGGTGGGACATGAACATCGATCGATGACAGCTTTTTGGTAGGGGTGGGGAAAATCCTCATTTCTAAACGATCCTCGACACATCCTTCCTAACCAACTTCTCCAGCTACCAACACTTCTACTACATCTGTCAATATCACCATGACAACCACAGCAATTCCCCACCATTACTAGTAAATCTACTAACACCTTTTATGCGCAGGACATTTCCCCAGCCCTCCCTCCACGACTCCTTACCTCCCAGGAAGAGCAGAAACCGCTTCTTCAATCATTTTCCTGGCCTCTATTGTCGTGAAGCCTTGTTCCATTGGCCAACCAATGTAGTTACCCATTTCAAGTAGCCGATCTTATCTGCCCGTCAAACTAACGGCTTTTCTAATTCGACTTTCATGCCATTTTCTTCTTTCATTCTTTTTTAAAAAAATTTTTTTTTTGTTTTATTTCATTTCATTCTTTGTTTTTTAATAGATGTTTTATTTTATTTTTACGTCCACCATTGGCTACTGGACTTCATGATAATCAAGGCAGCCATGTAATTAAGTTACGTGTGTTGGTGGGCAGTACTGCTTAGGTCGAATATCGTGAAGAGCAAATGAGAGAGAGTTTGATAGAGTGAGAGAGAGAGAGACACAGAGAGTTAGAGAAAGGCATAGGAAGAAGGAGACAGACAGAGACTGGGAAATGAAGAGACAAAACAGATAGATAGATAGATAGTTTAAGAAAAAGGGAGACAGAGAGAGAGAGAGAGAGAGAGAGAAACATTTTTGAGAGTGAGAGAGAGAGCTTGAGAAAGAGAGAGACAGAGACGGAGAGACGAAAAGATAGAGACAGAGAGAGGTGGTGAGAGAGAGAGAGAGAGAGAGAGAGAGAGGAAGAGAGAGAGAAAAACAGTTAGTGAGATAGTGAGAGGGGAAAGAGTTAGAGAAAGGGAGACGGAGACGGAGAGACAGAGACTGAGAAACGAAGAGACAAAACAGATAGATAAATAGATTGATAGAGAGAGAGAGAGAGTGAGAGTGAGTTATATAGAAACACACACACACACACACACACACATATATATATATAGAGAGAGAGATAGAGAGAAAGAGTTAGGGAGAGAGAGAGAGAGTTAGAGAAAGAGCGAAACAGAGATGGAGAGACGAAAATATATAGAGAGAGAGTGAAAGAGAGAGAAAGAGAAAGAGAAAGGATTTGAGAGAGAGAGAGAGAGAGAGAGAGAGAGAGAGAAATAAGAGTTGTTGAGAACTTAAATAGTCGGAGATATAACAGTAAGGAAAAAGGAAGCAGTTAGAGAACAAACAGTAACAACGAAAAGATGATAGTCAGGCCGAAAAATATTATTACAAGGATTCAAAAACTAATAACTGGCAAAGTTCCCATAAAAATCACTTGCCCACTTGGGTAGGGCTGTAGAGTACACCGACTGCTTCTCTGCAGAGAAATAAGACCCCTTCCCCGCAACTAGTAAACTGGATATGACACTAGATAATCTGATGGTGATGTTCCAGTAATGCTGGAGCTTTGGGAATGCGGAGTAATCCTTCATTGCCATCGCTCCAATGTCCACGCTGGCCCGGAGTAGTAGCAACTGATAGGGTCCTATCTATGGGCCAAACATAACTTATCTGTATACTTATACTAAACTGAATTGCTTGAAATAGAACTGCTTTACATTTAACTAAACTGATTTGGGGGAGTGTCCTCGTGGTGTAATGGTTAAAGCGATGGACTGCGGAATTGTAGTACGTGAGTTCGTACTCCAGTCACGCTAATACGTTCACTTTCGGGCAAATACCCCTGGGAAAGGTATGAACCCCCTTATCCTCCCATCTATGGGTTAAATAGTACCACAACTGTTCTTCTAGGAGAATGGCTTTGGCATTAAATAACCTAAAAAGGTTGATATGCCATTAAACAAAGAAACCAAACCAAACCTGAACTGATTTGACATTTAACTATTTGTAAACAAAAACTGCACTTATACAAAATTGAATTGTTTGAAATTTAATTCGGCGTTAAATGACCCGAAAAGGGTTGATACGCCGTAAAATAAAACAAACTACCAACCGATCAACCAACCAACCATAAAAATCACCAAGTTATAAACCCATCCATAGACACTTATGCCCAGGACAATATTGTAGATTCTGGCAAAGATCAATATGTTCCTACACGGTATTTTTGCCTAGGATCACATGTGACGATACCCCCTCGGCCCCCACGTTACATTAACTCCTTCAAACCATTTCGCTTCTTGGCCGGTGATCAACTAGTGGTTCCGATAGGGGCATCGCACATTTCTTTACCGCTACAAGAAATACAATCAAGAGAGTGGGAGGAAAGAGAACAAACGAACAATATGCTTGGGTTAACTCAAGTGCAGAAGGGGAGTTATGCAACGTTGTACATGTGTTATGTGCAGTTGTAGAGTAACGCTAGCGTGGGTTTCTAGCGAAACTTCTACAACGCTACTGGAATGCCGACTCATCTTGACTCGTCCTCCCTCACTGCTCTGGACCTCATCCGACTGGTCTCTCTGCTCCGGTGTCGACTGGTCACTCGCGTCACCCTTCGCCCACTGCCTTCTTCCTGTCCCTTTGTCCAACTCTCCCTTCTAGCGTTCCCTTACCCACCTCCGGTCACCCGAGATCTCGAGTCCAAAACCCTTTGTCTGACAAAGGGATCGTCTGCTTGGCGGACCACCGACATAGTGTTACACACAGTGTAATACATGTAACGTTATAATTTTTTTCTCCAAGACCCGATTTGAAGAGTGCTGGCCTCTTCCCTAGGAATCTCTTCCTGAACTCCCTTAAAACCTTAACATAGTAAACCTAACCCTAATCCTAACCCTTTGGCAAATCAACTCTAGTCTATTAACTTCCTTACTCCTTCAATACCTCTCATCATCCCTCACAGACCCCTGCCTTTCTTGAATCTCTTATGCCACTAAAAAACTGATGCACAATTTATGCAAGATGCTCCAAAAGCAGTCTGAAGCATTCCATGCGTTTCTATGGCATTTTTCCCAAGTTTAAAACAGAATTTTATTGCATATCATTCTTCTAAAGTGTCCTCACGTCCAGATTGCATTTTTGAAATTCACCAGCTGTGACAACCAGGCGTTAGTAGGGTGTATTCCAATTGCTGCTGTAGCTGTTCATTTGAACGTGAAATCATAAAAATTGGTCAGTCGTCTCATAAGATGTTTAGCAGTAACATAGTGAATTTACAAGAGTCTACGGCAATTTTAAATGCCTGTACAAAAAAGTCTGGAAACCTATTGAATGCACCACATAGATGATTATTTCGATTTTGATTCTTTTTTGAGGAGTTGTATTTGATTTCTTTGTTTAATGGCATATCAACTTTTGTGAGTTATATAATGCTAAAACCATTTTTATAGAACTTTAGTGGTACTATTTAAGCAATTTTTGAGGATGAAGGGTTTCATACCTTTCCTTAGGGTATTAGGCAAAAAGTGAATGCAATAACGTGACTGGAGTTCGAACTCGCTAACTTTGATATCGGTATCTTGCACATTAGTAAATACGCCACGAGAACACCCCTCTTTTTTATTGGGTAATATGTTTAATTGGAGGTGCCCGTGGTGTAATTGCTATCGTCGTAGGAAATGGACACGGTGACACGAGTTCAAATCCTGGACGAGACTGATTGCATTTCACATAGCACTAATACCCTTGGGAAAGGTATGAATCCAAAATATTCTCCCTCCAGCTATGAGCAAATAGTAGGACAGACTAGGTTCTTCAGCGTTGGTGAGGCAACTAGTCAAGGAGAAGGAAAACTCTGAATTCAAACCTGTTAAACTTCGCTTAAAAGTTGACCTTGTCTCATATCCTGCCCGAGCGGAGGGGTTGGTAAATATGAATATGTTTTAATTGGATTTAAAGAAGCACAGATACTGCTGTCTGTTTTAGAAATGCCGAGGAGATATATTTTGATTTCGGCCATTCAGAAGTAAGAGTAAGACAAAGAAAGGAAGAAAGAAAGAAGGGGAGAAATCAGATAGGTGAATGAGAAAATGAGATTGGGTTTGCTAATATTCCGATGTTTTAAATACTAACCGGCTCATTGGTACAAATGAATAGAGTGTTCGCCAATGGCCCGGGAGACTAGGGTTAAGTCTCAGGTCATAACAAAGACTCAAAAAATGGTACTTGATGCCATCTTGCATTATAAGGTACGGATCAAGGGTAAAGTGGAGCAATCCAGGGAATGGAGTAGCGCCGTCCCCTACACCTCGGGTAACCACTCACTACGGTTGTCAACTTTACTTGTCTATATTAATCTTATAATATGATCTATTTATTGTATGAGTTTATTTTCGTTTCTGTCTCTGTCCTTCTTTGTCACCAACAACTCTGTCCTAGTGTCTGTCTGTCTGTGTGTATATATATATATATATATATATATATATATATATATAAAAGTAAAGTTGTCGACCTTAGTCGAGGGTGACCTGAAGGCTCACTTTTCAATAGCTACTACACCGAGGTGTAGGGCAGGGTGCTACTCCTTTCCCTGGATTGCTTCATTTTACTCTTGATACGTACCTTTTAGTGCTGAGTTTTAAGCAAAGAGCTAACAAGGGTGCTACTCCATTCCCTGGATTGTTCCACTTTACCCTTGATCCGTACCTTATAATGCTGAGTGTTAAGCAAGGCGGCATCAAGTACCATTTTTTGAGTCTTCGTTATGACCCGACCTCGGATTGAACCCCGGTCTCCCAGGCCATTGACGAACAATCTACTCATTTGGCTAATGCTATATATATATATATATATATATACACCAACCCTTTCGACAATAATAATAAAAGAACCTGCGGTTTCAATAATATCCAATGATGGAAGATGACTCTTGTTTTTCGATACATGCTATGTAAGTTTAGTGTTTGATACTGGTCCTTTCCTCACAATAATAATAAAATGTTCAGGCAGAGGTATCACTCGATATCATGGGATTGTCACAAAACGATGTCATGTGATGGGCAGGGTTAGGGTTATGGGCATACGTGAATTCAAAGAGGCTACACACAAACACACACACACACACATGCACCAACACGCAAACATCATTATCATCATCATCATTAGTATCTGAAAATTCTGATAGGAAACATCTAAAAGTATTTAGTAAAAAAAAAAAAAATGAACAATAATTTTTACATATACTATGTCTAATTTACGTTTACTTGTAAAGAAATAATGATGCTGAATAAACAATTTTGCAAAAGATTGCATTAAGTACGAAGATAATTAAAAATCTGATGACTATTTAAAATTTTAAAGGAATTATGTACAACTGTCTTTCTACAAGGATGGTTTTGGCATTAAATAACCCACGAGGGTTGATATGCTATTAAACAAGGAAACTAAACCAAACTGCTAGGAATAAAAAAGAAATTCTTCATATCTTTAGTACTGTTGGTATTATACCGTGTAAAATCCATTTTCTATGAGCAATGTTCCCCTAAGAATACTCACCTATTGAATAAATAATACCACTACTGTCATTCTTCAAGCATGGTTTTGGCATTGAATAACCTACGGAGATTGGTATGCCATTTAGCAAAGAAATCAAATCAAACCCAAACAAAGATAATGCATAAATATATACGTAAAAATAGATAATCACCGTAGCGTAGTGGCTAACGTGCTGGGCTGTGAAGTGGTAGTAAGCAAGTTTGAACTCTAGTCCCGCTATCGGGTTCACTTTTGGACTAATACCCCAAGGAAAGATATTAACCCACATATCCCTACTCGCAGCTTTGATTCAAATAGTACCACTATTGTTCCTCCACATGGGTGACTTTGGCATTAAATAACCCATGAATATGCCATTGAACATAAGAACAAATAAAAATACATTAATCTTTTTTATGATCGTAAAATCTATGTAATAAAGAGTAAATTATTTGTATGAAATATATGAAGGTATATCCTTTAATGATAATTACATTTAAGGGAAATTTCAAATTATTCGTAAGATATGAGTTTTGCGAAAATTCGAAAGGCTGCAAGTATTCTCAACTCACCTGCACTCTCCACAGTATTATTTCTAATTTCAACAAAATTGTGGGATTAGTTTCAATTTTCTTTTGATCTACCGCTCATTTTTGTCGTTTGACAAGTACCTTCTGAACTCTTCCTAGTACTCTATTAATCATAGGTACAGCCGTAACCATCAAATGCACGCTGTGTTTTTAGCATACTCTGACGAAGTACTAAAATGTATCAGGTTTTTTTAATTCTTTTTTATTTGTTTGTTATTTAATAACATATCAACTTTCTCGGGTTATTTAATGCCAAATCCATACTTTTTTTAGAAGGTCAGTAGTGGTACTATTAAACCCATAGATGGGAGGATAATGAGGTTCGTATATTTCCCTAGGGTATTTGTCCAAAATGAACGTAATAGCGTGACTGGAGTTCGAACTCGCGTACTATGATTCCGCAGTTCAGCGCTTTAACCATTACAGCAAGGGGACACCTCCCTTCTTTTTATGTATTAGTTTTTGGTTCTGGGAAACAGCATAGTCGGGATCTGACATACCTTCTTTTTTTTGTTTATAATGATTAGTCTATGTTTCTTGGTAGGAATTTCAAAGTTCCAAACAATATTACGTTTTTGTTTCTTCAGGGAAGTGTGTGGTTTCTACTTTTACTATTTTCGTCAATGGTCAAATATAAATCGTTTGTGCAATTTACATAAAAATACTGTTCCTTCCCAGTCATGACTTTTGAAAAAAATTCTTTCTTCCCTCTTTCTAACTGTTCAATCAACTACCCTACTTTTATCCCCACTCTTCAAGAAAACCAAAATTAGACCGGTATCATTAGTTTATTCTTATTAATATTATTTTTATTGATATCTTCAATTCTAAAAAGTATGATTGTATACAGTTGTGTCTTATAGTTTATATATCCTACCATTTTAGTCGATTTCTTCTTCTTCTTCTTCTTCTTCTTCTTCTTCTTCTTCTTATTATTATTATTATTATTATTATTATTATTATTATTGTTATTATTATTAAAAGTAACATGTATCATATTTTGTAATATTTTCCCGCCACAGGGTGTCTATATGTATTTGTTGTGTTTCTTTCTTTTTTGATTCCCTTGTTATGATTATAGATTAGTCTGTAACAGTGGTAATCCTCAACTCTCGTCTGCGTCTCGTTCTCTCGAGACTTAAAAGAAGACGTGTAGAGTGGGGAGGAAGAGACTTCGTAAAACAGCGTTAATGAGCAAAGCCTTCCGGTCAGGTGAGCAATCTTTAAATTGCCCGGATATAACAGGCACAAAACTACTAATTAGTTCTTCCTGCTAAGAATTTCTTTTCCGAGTACGTGTATTATCGGACTATGTACACACTGAGATCCCGATATAGCACGACATGAATTCAACACAATCAAGTCTTAACTACCTTAACTCACCTGCACTCTCCTCATCTACCTTCACTCACCTTCACTCTCCTCAAGATACCCTCACTCACCTACAATCTCTGCAGCTGCCTCGACTCGCCTTCACTCTCCTCAAGCTACCTTCACTCACCTACAATCTCTGCAGCTGCCTCGACTCACCCTCACTCTCCTCAAGCTACCTTCACTCACTTGCACTCTCGTCAGTTACCTCAACTCACCTGCACTCTCCTCAGCTACTTCAAATAACCTATACTCTCCTCAGCTACCTTCACTCACATCTATTCTCTTCAGCTACCTTCTCCCATCTGCACTCCTCTCAGCTACTCTCACTCACTTGCTCTCTTTTTAGATTCTGCGACTTACCTCCACTCACTTCAGCTACCTTGGATCACCTGCACTCATTTTCGATACATCATCTCTACTGCACTCTTCTCAACTAATTTCACTCAGCTGCACTCTCTACAGGTACCACAAGAAACCTGCACTCTCCTCAAGTACCTCAACTCATCTACTTTCACTCACCTGCACTCTCCTCGAGCTACCTTCACTCACCTCGTGGTGTAATGGTTAAAGCGATGAACTGCGGAATCGTAGTACGCGAGTTCGTACTCCAGTCGCGCTATTACGTTCACTTTCGGGCAAATACCCTTGGGAAAGGTATGAACCCTCTTATTCTCCCTCCAGCTATGGGTAAATAGTAGGACGGACTGGGTTCTTCAGCCTTGGTGAAGCAACTAGTCTAGGAGAAGGAAAACTCTGAATTCAAACCTGTTAAACTCCGCTTAAAAAATTGACCTTGTGTCATATCCTGCCCGAGCGGAGGGGTTGGTAAATAGTACCTTCACTCACCTTCACTCTTTTCAGGTACTTCAACTCACTTGCGCTCTTCTCAGTTACCTAACTTACCAGCACTCTTCTCAGCTATCTTCACTCACATGCTGTCTTTTTAGATACCGCAGCTTACCTGCACTCCTCTCAACTACTTTCACTCACCTGCTTTCTCTTCAGCTATCTCGACTCACCTCTACTTTCTTCAGCTACTTTCACTTCCTCAAGTTAATTTTTGATACTTTAACTCTACTGTACTCTTTTCGGCTACCTCAACTCAATTGCATTATCCTTTGGTGCCTCGACTCCCCTGAACTCTCCTCAAGCTACCTTCTCACACCTGCACTTCCTAAAGCCACCTCAACTCACCTGCACTCTCCTCAGCTACTTCGAATAACCTCTACTTTCCTCAGCTACCTTCACTCACATCTATTCTCTTCAGCTACATTCACTCATCTGTACTTTTATCAGCTACCCTCACTCACCTGCTCTCTTTTTAGATACTCTGACTTACCTCCACTCACTTCAGCTACCTTAGATCACCTGCACTCATTTTCGATACATCAACTCACCTGCACTCTTCTCAACTAATTTCACTCAGCTGCACCCTCTACAGGTACCACAAGAAACCTGCACTCTCCTGCACTTTCACTTACTTGCACTCATTTATTATACCTCAACTCTACTGTACTCTCTTCAGCTACCTCAACTCAACTGCCCTCTCCTTTGGTGCCTGTCTTTACTCATCTGAACTCTCCTCAAGCTACCTTCACTCACATGCACACTTTTCAGCTTCCTCAACTCACCTGCACTCTCCTCAGCTACTTCGATTCACATATTCTCCTCAGCTACCTTAATTTACCTGCACTCTTCTCAGCTACCTTCACTCGCCTGCTCTCTCTTTAGCTATATTCAATCACTGCTCTCTCCTTAGCAACATTCACTCACCTGCACTCTTCACAGCTACCTTCACTCGCCTGCTCTCTCTTTAGCTATATTCAATCACTGCTCTCTCCTTAGCAACATTCACTCACCTGCACTCTTCACAGCTACCTTCACTCGCCTGCTCTCTCTTTAGCTATATTCAATCACTGCTCTCTCCTTAGCAACATTCACTCACCTGCACTCTTCACAGCTACCTTCACTCACCTGCTCTCTCTTTAGCTATATTCAATCACTGCTCTCTCCTTAGCAACATTCACTCACCTGCACTCTTCACAGCTACCTTCACTCGCCTGCTCTCTCTTTAGCAATATTCAATCACTCCTCTCTCCTTAGCAACATTCACTCACCTGCACTCTTCTCAGCTACCTTCACTCACCTGTACCTTCCTCAGCTTCCTCGACATGCTCTTCTCCTTTTTTTCTTTAGCATTTACGAAAACTGATGTAATTAACCGTGAATTTCTTGTAAAAATAATTTTAAACGTCTTTGTTCGCCCCTGTGAATGACGTTACACATAAAATGAGAGTATTCCCCGCATCCTAAATATCACGTTGACAGCATCACCTTCCTCATATAATAGACATCCCCAACCCCCAAATAATTTCTGACTCTCATTGTCATGATATTTGCAAACTGCGAAAGATACGTTGGTTGGTTTATTCGTTTGTTGTTTTGTTTTACGGCGTATCAACCCCTTTGGGTCATTTAACGCCGAATTAATTCATTTTCATAAAAGTTCAAACAATTCAGTTTTGTTTAAGTACAGAATTTTTGTTTACACTGTTAAATATCCAGACAGTTTTATTTCAGATTATTCAGTTTAGCATAAGTATGCAGTTTAAATGTCAAAACATTTCTATTTCTAGCAATTCAGTTTAGCTTAAATACACAGTTTAGTTCCATTTGATCCATAGATAGGACCCTATCAGGTACTACCTCTCCGGGCCAGAGTAGACATTGGAGCAATGGCAATGATGGGGTATTTCTCCGGTGTTACTGGAACCTCACTATCAGATTGTTTAATGTCATATCAGGACACTCGTTTGGTGGTTCTTAACTCTCTGCTAAGGTGAAATTGGTGTATTCTACAGCTCCATCTGACTGGGCAAGAGAGGTACGTTGAAGTACGTTTAAATTAGAAGGATAACATTTTTTTTAATAAAATTTAATCACGTCCTTTATGAAACAAACAATCTTTACAAGGATATTTTAAGTCCTTAGGAAAATGATTGATTCATTTTAACGGGTATCAACCCGTCTAGGGTTTTTTTATGCTCAGAGCTCTGATGAGATATTTACATTTTTATCTAGTTTCTTGAGAAATTTTGCACGTGATTATAGGCTATCAAGTATTCCTATTTAATGTAAATAATTCTCAAAAAGATCTACTTGACCCATAGATGGGACCTAGATAAGTATTAGAATGTAGAATCTGTGTGTTCCGCTTAGGTTTGGTTTCTTTGTATAAAGGCATATCAACCTTCGTGGTTTGCTTAATGCCAAAAGCCATCCTTAGAGAAGAACAGTAATGGTAGTATTTAATCCATGGCTTTAGAGTTATTTAGGTTCATACTTTTCACAAGAGTATTAGTCCGAAAGTGAATGTAATAGCGTGACTGGAGTTCGAACTCGTTTACTATGATGTCACAGTCTTGCACTTTAGCCATTACGACACGGGGACTCCTCTCTTACTTGGCTTAGGATCAATGTGTTACTTCTCCGAGCTTCTGCCTAGGATCATAGGGGACCATTTACACTTGGAGAAAGTACAGGGTTATTTTTTTTAAATTTTCGACTATAATATGTGCACATGAAAACTCTTTTATTTTTAAGGAGTTTGAATGTTAATACTCCCTGAAACAATGTTTTGATTAATTTTTTAAAAGGACTATTATCATCTTAGTATGTGTTGTTTTCTATAGGAAGTCATTTGGGTTGTAGTTTAATGACAGCAGGGAAAAGCAGCTATCGAAAACAACAATAAACGAAACGTTTTCAGTGAGACTAAAATTCACTTCCCTTTTTATTTGGAGGGAGGCTGAGGGATAAGAACCAACCCCAACGAGTGTCCTGGATGTAACACTAAACAATCTGACGGTAAGGTTCCAGTAATCCTGGAGTTTTGGGTAATGCGGAGCACTCCTACATTGCCATCGCTCCATTCTAGGTCTACTCTAGCTTGGAGTGGGAGCACCTGATAGGGACCTATCCATGGATTAAATAGAACTAAACTGTGTACTTATGCTAAACTGAATTGTTTGAAATGGAACTGTTTTCGATATTGAAACTGTACTTATGCTAAACTGAATTGTTTGAAATAGAACTGTTTTGACATTTAACTGTGTATAAACAAAATATATACTAAACTGAATTGTTTGAATTGGAACTGAATAGCGTGAAATAGAAATGTTTTTGACGATTAAACTGTGTACTTATGCTAAACTGAATAGTTTGAAATAGAACTGTGTATTTGTATAAAATGGATTTAGCATTAGATAACCTACAAAGGTTGATATGCCCTAAAACCCAACCTACAACCCAACCTACTTTTCGAACTGTCAGCACAATATTAATTTTCATTGTTTACAAACACTCGATTTTTTTATAGACATATACCTTTATTTGTTTATTCAGTTTTTCAAATCAAGCATTGATGATTATTAATTTTATAAATTAGAACCAGTGTTTTATTCACTTTCTTAATTTTCATATATTTTTTTATCTTTGCTCGCTCGGGACTAAACATTTGAACTAAAACCATGGCACAGATGAAGAAAAATATAAAACAAGGCAGAACGAATGTGAGAGTAAAAAGTAAATATAAGTTAGATTTTCACCAAGAACTTTCTCTTTATTGTTCATTTAGATGCATATTGTTCCCCATTGTCATTTCACTTACGATTAACGATTGTGCTCCCGTTATATATATATATATATATATATAGTCCAAATTTCAGTCGCGCGTTTATATTCACTTTCTAGCCCTGTTGGCAGGGGCTGTAAATTACACCGACACCGACCGCATCTCAGCAGAGGGGCAAGACCCTGCCACAACGAGTGTCCTAGATATGACACTGAAATGCATCTGATGGTGAGGCTTCAGGCCTGGAGCTTTGGTGAATGTAGAGTACCTCTTCATTGCCATTACTTCCAGCTCAACTTTGACACGAAGTTGGAAGTACCTGTTAGGATCCCATGTTTGAGTCAAATAGAACTGTTTAACTATATAACTGCGTACAAAGAAATGAATAATGTTAACTTCAATTGTTAGTGCTACTTAGCAATACTTGAAACCATATGGTTGTGTGCAAATAAAACTATCAGTGTTAGATAGCAATGTTTTGAATGATTTAACTGTGTGTCAACAAAGAATTGATACTATACAGAATTATTTATGTTAGAAAAATTGAAACCATTTAACTCTATATAAACAAATGAGCTCTGGCTTGTTAAAATGTTACTTGCAAACTACTCGTATATAAATCATATTTTATATGTGTATAAACATGATTTAGCATTAAATAACTACGGATTGATGTGCTATAAAACTTAACAGGACAAACCATCTTCACTTTTAGACTAATACCCTTGAGAAAGGCATGAACGTACTTTTCCCTTACCTAATCATTAAATAGTATAACTGGTGCTATTCTACAAGAAAAGATTTAGCATTAAATAATCCACGAAGGTTAATATGGCATTAAACAATAAAAAAACAAAACCAATATATACATGTATGTATGTGTGTGTGTGTGTGTGTGTGTGTGTGTGTGTGTGCACGTTCATGTGCGTGTGTGTAAAGTTATTCTCATGTCAAGGTGGGAAAACTTTGGTCTTCAGATTGTTCTAAGGTTTGAAATTCCATAATGAAAGTTAATAACTAAACTCTGATTAGAAGTACCCAATATATTGTTAATAAACAAAACTATTTATTTAAAATTAATCAATATCTTATATGTCTGTTTGTGTCTCAGTGGGGGATAGAGTCTGACAAAACGTAGCAATCTTCAGAAAATCCATGAATTTTTTTTTCTTTATGAATGAATTTTTTTTAGCTGCTTCTTTTTGGAGAAAAAGCTTGACGTCAACTATACAAGAATGCTGTGAGTAATATTAAACAAGACCTGAAGGCAGCACCCAACAAAGCAGCAGCTGTACGGCCACCTACAACCCATCACGAAAACTAGCCCAGTTAGATGAACCAGACATGCCGAACACTGCTGGAGAAGTAGGGACGAGCTCATAAGCGATGTACTCCTGTGGACCCCTTCGCATGGAAAAGCAAAAGCAGGAAGACCAGCCCGAACCTACATACAACAGCTCTGTGCCGATTTGAGATGTAGCCCCGAAGAAGTACCGGTAGCAATGGACGATAGGGAAGGTTGGCGAGAAAGGGTCAGGAATATCCGTGCTGATGGCCCGACTTGATGATGATGATAATGAAGAGCATATTTGTGGAAAATCTATCTATCTATCTATCTATCTATTTCTGTCTGTTAGTGTCTATCTATCTTTTTCAGCCTGTTAGTATCTATCTATCTATCTATCTATCTATTAAGGAAATCCACTGATTTTCCAAGCAAAAAAAGTGTTAATTTTTGTGCAAAAATAGGCTCAAGTAGCTATAAGTTTTGGATCTGTATTTTTGCATTTTATGACCAATCAGCGTGTACGCGCCATTTAAAAAAATAATTCTTTAAGATTCGCTGATGATAATATTTGAATTGTTGCGAAAAATGTGAAGGATCAAAACCCTATGCAATTTTTAACATCTTATCCCTCCTAAATTGTTGAAATACATTTTTAACCAATTAGAATCATCGATAAATCAACTTTTTAAAAAGCTTATTCTAAGCCTACCTCAATTTTATAAAAACCGAGGAAATAAATATTGGTACAGACTTATTCGGTACCTACTAAACAACTTTTTGTTTATTTCTTTTGAGTGAAAATCTACATTTTTTCCTTGAAGAATACATATAATTTTAACATCGTTTAATTATCTTAAATTGAACGAATAAGTCATTGTTTACATAAATATTTGCACTGCTATTACAGCCTTCAATCACCGATGAAAAATTATAGTTGCCACTCTATATTGATATATTTTCTCACTACACAGTTACACTCTCAAACACAGATCTTTTACACACGCAAAATATGTCCATTTAGACTAAGGCTACCAAAGACTGCTATATTTCATGCATAAATCTTCACTATATACCTTAGACTATTTACGCTCTGACAAGTATTATCTTTCCTTACACCATTTTATTTGTTAGGTGTACATTTACTCAACTCCACCAATACAAGATGGATGGGACTCAAGTTTAAAACAAAATAGGAAAATGGACGAAAAGTTGCAACCTCCCTTTCTCAAGAAAGGCGACCTTAGAATTATTTAAAACTACAGAGGCATAACTCTTACTTTTATAGCTTCTAAGGTTTATAATGTCCATGCTTTAATTTCTTCTGATGAGATTTTGAGAAAGGGGTGAAATTTTCCTTGAAACATGGGAAACATTGTAAATGAGCAGAAGTATTGTTTGATCAAGTAGTTCAAATTCTACGAATTCAGAAGTAACGTCCCTCTCTCTCATTCTCTCTCTCTCTCTCTCTCTCTCTCTTCTTCTTCTTCTTCTTCTTTTTTTTTCTTCTTCTAAGAATCCCCCTTATCTCCCTGGTTTAAAATGATTCTCGGGGAAAGTTTTTAGCGTGTACCATAGATATAATGCATGTCTGTTTCTCAAAGGGATGAATCCCTTTGAGAAACAGACAGGCATATAACAGAGGTTATAGTAAAATCGTGCATTAGAAGAATCATTTATCTCACATGTTTATATGATGCTGTTGCGTTGACATTTTTCTTTGTATTTACATGTGTTTATTATAGATCTGTGTATTATCTTTAAGAGTAAATAAATCATCATTTGGAGATAACAGATCAGATGCCTGGGGCAGTAAAATACGCTAATGGCATCTCTACAGATGGGTAAGAATCCACCCACAAACGAGTGTCCTTGATATGACATTAGACCATCTGATTGTGAGGCTCTAGTCCTGGAGTTCTGGGGAATGTGGAGTACTCTTTTGTTGCCATTTCCCCCTGTCCACTCGGACCCGGAGTGGCAGTACCTGTTCGGGTTACATCTTTGGGTCAAATAGAATTGTTTAATAATTTACTATATTGGAAAGCATATAACTGTGGCAAATATAACAATTAGTGTTTGATCGCATTACTTGAAATCGTTTAACTCTATGCAAATAGAACTATTTGTATTAGATTGCAATACTTGAAACCTTTTGACTGTGTGCAAACAAATAAACTTTGTGTTGTATCGTGGTAAGGAAAAGATACACAGCGAAATAGACTTAATTATTTATTAACTCAACTAGTAGAGCCCGACTAGTATTATAAGTCTCGCGCTGTTGGTGTTACGTCCGAAGTTGGTCTTACTCCTGACCGACGTCCTTAAGAGCTGTCTCTCTGCTTCTCTTTCTGTTTCTGCTTCCCTGAGAAACACAGCGTCTTTTATACTTCCGTGATACCGGAAGTCACGTGGTACGTACCACTATCCAACACTATGGTGGTTTGTTTGTGTTAATGGCATATCAACCTTTGAAGGTTATTTAATGCCAAATCTATTTTTATACACTTATACAGTTCTGTTTAAAGCAAATCAGTTTGGCGTCAGTACACAGTTTAATTGTCAAAAAACATTTCTATTCCAAGTTATTCCGTTTAGTCAAACAGTTCTATTTCAAACAATTCAGTTTAATATAAGTATAGTTTTTGTTTACACGCAGTTTAAATGTCAAAACAGTCCTATTTCAAACAATCCAGTTTAGCATATGTACACAATTTAGTTATATTTGACCCATAGATAGGATACTATCAGGTGCTACGACTCCAGGCCAGTGTGGACCTGGGAGCGATGGCAATGAATGGGTACTCCGCATTCTCCAAATCTTTGGCATTACTTGAACATCGCTATCAGATTGTTTAGTGTCATATCAGGACACTTGTTGGGTGGGGGGTTAACCTTCTGCAGAGGTGCAGTCGGTGTATTCTACAGCGCAAGCCGACTGGGCAAAAATAAGCTTTGGCTCTTTTAAAGATTTTTATCAAAAACTATTCATTCACACATCATATATGTCTCTATATATGTATAAGCAGAATTTGCTATTAAATAACATATAATGTTTGATATGTCGTAAAACACAACTAATCAATTGCCCAGTCGGCTGGGGCTGTAGAATACATCGACTGCACCTCGGCAGAGGAGTAAGACCCTCCACCTAAATGAGTGTCCTAATCTGACTCTAAACAATCTGATGGTGAGGTTCCAGGGATGCTGGAGCTTTGGAAAATGCACTGCACCCCTTCATTGCCATTGCTCCCAGGTCCACTCTGGGCCTTCATGGTAGCACCTGATAGGGCCCTATCTATGGGTTAAATAGAACTAACGGCATACTTATAATAAACTGAATTGCTTAAAATAGAAGCGTTTTTGACAATTCAACCGTACTTATATTTAAACTGCGTGCTTATGCTAAACTGAATTATTTGAAATGGAAATGTTTTTTGACATTGAAACTGTACTTACACTGAACTGATTTATTTAATATACAACTGTTTGGACATTTAACTGTGGGTAAAAAAAATCTGAACTCGTATTAAACTGAATTAGCTGAATTAGAACTGCTTGACTTATCGAAATAGCTTGAAATAGAAATGTTTTTCACAATTAAACTCTAGTTACATTTAAATTGGGTGCTTATGCTTAACTGAACACTTTGAAATAGAACTGATTATTTACATAAAAATAGATTTGGCGTTAAATAACCTACAAAGGTTGATATGCCATTAAAACCAACCAACCATTTATCAATCTATTAATAACACATAAAGATTATTATTTTTCATGTCCTTTTTAAAGTCTACACGTGACCAGGGACAGAGAAGCGTGTCGCATTTTTAGAATTATCAATTTAGAATTTTAAATAACAAAAAAGAATAAGATAAATAATTCTAAAAGTGACGTATTTCTCTAACTTTTATTACACGCAGAATTCGACTACTTTTCACGAAATTTCATTTCATTTCTCTTGAGAATCTTCCGTATTATTTTCGATTTTTTTGAGGAGTTAGTCTTATCGTCGTTTATAATTGACACGGTGACTCGAGTTTAAATCCTGGAGGTAACCGTTTCCATTTCACATAGTGCTAATATCCTTGGGAAAGGTATGAATCCAATTATTCTCCCTGCAACTATGGGTAAATAGTAAGGCAGACTGAGCTCTTTTACCAAGGTATGACTACAATTCTGAGAGAAGGAAAACACTGAATTCAAATCTGTAAAAATTTGCTCAGAAAATTGACATTGTGTTACTTCCTTCTCTTGCAGAGGATTGGTGTATATATCTATATATATATATGTGTGTGTGTGTAAGTGTGTGTGTTTGCTTAAACAGGACAGAAAGGTCGTGTCAGCCTATTCTATCTTTGATCTGTTCAAGTCTTCGTATTAGGTATTAAGTAACATATCATGGTTAACACGCCGTAAAACACAACCAATCAATCTTCTAATATCACATAAATTATTATTATTATTATCAATCATTTCATAAAAGCACGTCTACACGTGACCACGGACCGAGAAGCGTGTCGCATTCGGGAAATATTCGGCGCCTTTCCTTTATTCATTCGGTCCAAAAGTCAAACAAATCATAGGAGGAATTGAACGATTAAACGATTGAATAGACAGATACGAAGTGTCTGTCATATTTAATCAAGCATGTTTAAAAAAGAAAATGCCGCCTTTATGCTCTACTATACGCAGAGTATATCGTCGAATTTCCTGATCTTCCATATTTCTGCGGGTATTTCATCAAGCCTTGTTGCTTTTCTATTCTTAATTTTTCTTAGTACTGAGTCGAGTTCATCTAGCGTAATCTGTCCTAGTTTGATGTCTAATTGTTTACTATGGTAGTTCTCTGAAACTTGTAGACAAGTTCACCTACCTACGAAGCAGTGTCTCATCAAACGAGACAGACATCAGCACGCGACTAGCAAAGGTATAGACCTAAAGGTGTAGATCTAAGTTAGGATAGCGTAGACACGGCGCTGAAGGGTTGTCAGTTACTCAGCTATGCAATGATTACTCTTGCATTGGTGAGAAATTAACAGTCACCAAGCGCCATCGATAGGCTATCGGTCATATGGAAGTCAGAACTGACTGATAAAATAAAACGCAGTTTTTTCCAAGCAGCAGTCGTGTCGATACTGCTGTATGGATTCACCACATGGACACTAACTAAAGGTATGGAAAAAAAGCTTGACGGCAACTACTCAAGAATGATGCGAACAATATTGAACAAGTCCTGGAGGCAGCACCCCACAAAACAGCAGCTATACGGCCACCTACAACGCATCACGAAAACTATCAAACTGAGACGAACCAGACATGCGGGACACCGCTGGAGACGTAAGGATAATCTCATAAGTGATATACTCCAGTGGACCCCTTCACATGGACGAACAAAAGCTGGACGAACAGCTAAAACCTATATGCAACAGCTCTGTGCCGATACAGGATGTAGCCTTGAAGACCTACCGGGAGCGATGGACGATAGAGACTGGGGCGAGAGAGGGTCAGAGAGATCCGTGCTGGTGGTACGATATAATGATGATAATGATATACACAGACAGTTACAGTAAAAAAAAAACAAAAACAAAACAAAACAAAAAAAAAACAAGCAACCCTCCAACCATCAATTAAACCCACATCTACATCCCTCTCTGTTTCTCCCCTTATTTGCCTCTTATCTTGAGACCATCTCCCGACTTTTATACGTTTATTTTCTACGTTATTTTATCCATTTCCTCATTTGGTTTAATGTAGAAAAACAAAAATGCTCAATCTGAAGAATTTTTTTAGAATAAAAGAATGAAATATCACTACTACTAAACCTTTGTAAGTGTCTGATTTATCCATCTTTCTACTTCTTTATATATATATATATATATATATATATATAATGCTGCTTACTATAATTATAAACACAGTGCTCAATAATAGTGACAGAGCATACTTAGATCTAAGTTAGGATAGCGTAGATACAGAGTCAACGGCGCTTGGGGGTTGTCAGTTACTCGTCTATGCGATCATTTCTTTTGCATTGGTAAGAAATTAACAGTCACTAAGCGCCCTTGACTCTGTCAACGCTATCCTAATACAACCACAGACACACACACACATACACGCACACACATATATAATATATATATATATATATATATATAGAGAGAGAGAGAGAGAGATCTTTGCTGGAGCCCATTGGTAATCACATGTTTTAGTTTTTCCTAGCGAAACCCCCGCCTTAACTGCTACACCCCAGAGCTAGTTATATATATATATATTTACCAACCCCTCAGCTCGGGCAGGATATGTCACAAGGTCAATTTTTAAGCGGAATTTAACAGGTTTGAATTTAGAGTTTTCCTTCTCCTAGACTAGTTACCCCACCAAGGCTGAAGAACACAGTCTGCCCTACTATTTACCCATAGCTGGAGGGAGAATAATTGGATTCATACTTTTCCCAAGGGTATTAGTGCTATGTGAAATGCAATCAGTCTCGTCCAGGATTTGAACTCGTGTCACCGTGTCCATTTCCGAAGACGATAACCATTACACCACGGGCAGAGCTTGTTATAAGGAGGAACTTCGGCACAATAGATCCCCAAAGCCAATCAACAGATTAAGAGTTAAAATGAAACGATGGTACGGTTTCTTGTTATCGTTCTTCGACTGATTCTAATATTTCAGAGTACAGAAGAACCGGTCTACAGGAATTACCAGAAATTTAGAAATTAAAATACTGAGAAGTAATGTGGAAATGACAAGCTGTTCACACTATGCATGAATAGGCGGCTCTGTTTTAACTGCAGTCCTCAGGAAACGCTTTCATTTTCCTCTTAAAGTGCGCTGATTAACTGCCTTACCAGCGTAACAAGTTTTTTGACGCGCTCTCAGTACGCGACGCTAGACGATACATTTCGGAATCTATCCAGGTAGGGAGCCGAATTTTAAGGATCCTGGAATTTGAGTGAGTCAACCCGAAGCAAGATGAGAGCGAAATGTCGATTGGCGATTTGATCTCCGACTCAAGATTGTGGGTAGTGGTAGCAAGATATGTGCTTGAAACTAGGGGGGAGGGGGTGCTTTCAAGTGCCTTCCAGCTGCGATATTAGGGAGAAATCAGAGATTCCTTTGGGGTAGATGCTCGGAAGTATAAAGAAAAGGTAGAAATAAAAACACGGCGAGAGAGACAGACAAGACAGATAGACAGGTGAAGCCGACAGGAGGTTAATGGGAGCCAAATGACAAGTCTCTGAGTGAAAAAAGAAAGAAAACGGAAAAGAAGAATGTTTGGAGCGGGGAGTTTTGATAAGAACATTTATAAGTGATTAATGCATTGAGCAAGAGAGAGAGTCTAGGGAGAAAGAATAAGATAGATAGATAGATAGAGAGAGAGAGAGAGAGAGAGAGAGAGAGAGAGAGAGGGGGGGAGAGAGGGGAAGGGAAAATGTTTAAGACGGAGCAAGAGAAATAACGTGTCACAGAGAGAGAAAAAGGTAGAGAAAGAGGAAGAGTGAGCAAGAGAAAGAGTGAGCGAGAAAAAGATTGAGAGGAAAAAAGAAAGAAGAAAAAAGTAAAAGATTGAAGATTAAGAAGAGAGAGAGAGAGAGAGAGAGAGAGAGAGAGAGAGAGAGAGAGAGAGAGCAAGAAAAATAACTGGAGAAAGAGAGAGAGAAAGAATAAGAAATAGAGATCAATAGGGAGTAAGAGAGAGCGAGAGAGAGAGAGAGAGAGAGAGAGTAAGAGAAATAGAGATCGATAAAAAGGAAGAGAGAAAAAAAGAAAAGAAAAAGATTATACATTAGGAAGTGAGTGAGACAGACAGACAGACAGACAGCAAGTGAAATAAAGATAGATAGATAGATAGATAGAGAGAGAGAGAGAGAGAGAGAGAGAGAGAGAGAGAGAGAGAGAGAGAGAGAGGAAAACATTTTTTTCTTGGTTACTTTGTTTAATGGCATATCAACATTCGTCGGTCATTTAATACCAACGCCATTTTTATAGAACAGCAGTGATACTTTTTAACCAATTGTTGAAATTGGAACGAATATGGGCAACTCTTACACTCAGTAACAAAGCCTTTGCAAGATATAAGTAATATAAACGATTGTTCAGTGTTTCGTGCTTGGTAGACCTGCCAAAAGTGTGTGGCTGCTTTTTGTAATTTATCATATCAATTAGTTTATCCATCCTGTCAAAAAAAAAAAAAAAAAATTTAAATGATACCATATACAATAAATGTCGTTTTTTTTTTTTTTAAGTAGGTGACTGAACGATGAATCATAGACAATAGTTAATATCATTTGCGCCGAAAAGGGACGGGTAACAAACCAAATCAAGCTTTATCGCTATCGAGTCTCCCTCTCACTGTCCGTCCCTATCGTCTATAGCTACAGGCGGTTACTCTTGACGGCATCCAGTATCTACACTTAGTTTATATGTCTTTGCTGGTCAGTCAACTGTCCATGTTGATTGGTTGGTTGTTTTGTTTTACGGACGTATAAACCCTTTCCGGGTCATTTAACGCCGAATTAAGTCATTTTGATAAAAAGTTTCATACAATACAGTTTAGTAAAGGTATATTTTTTGTGTGTACACAGTTAAATGTCAAAACAGTTCTATTTCAAACAATTCCGTCAAACATAACTACGCAGTTTAAATGTTAAAACAATTCTATTTCAAACAATTCAGTTTAGCGTAAGTACGTTGTTAAAGTATCAAAACAGTTCTATTTCAAACTATTCATTTCATCATAAGCAAATAGTTTAAATGTCATAACAGTTCTAATTCAAACAATTCAATTTAGCGTAAGTACACAGTTTAAACAGACAGTTAAATATAAAAACAGTTAATTTCAAACTATTCAGTTTAGCGTAATTACATAGTTTAGTTTTATTTAATCCACAGATAGAACCCTATCAGGTGCTACCACTCCAAGTCAGAGTGGACCTGGGAGCGATGGCAATGAAGGAGTACTCCGCATTCGCCAAAGCTCCAGCATTACTTATGCCTCACCGTCACATTGTTTAATGCCATATCTAGGGTAATCGTTGGGGAAATCTTACCCCTCTGCTGAGATGCTGTCAGTGTATTATTCAGACCCAGCCAACTGGGCCAAACCGACCATATGTAGGAGTCCATGAGAGAACGTCGCTTATAAGTTCGTCCTTATTTCAATAGCCGAACCCAGCATGTCTTACTGGAATGATTTGTGTGATAGGAGATAAGTGGCAGTACAAGTGTTGCTTTCAAGATTTGCTCAAAACAGCACATAGCATTGTTATGTAGTTCCTGTCGAGTTTTTTCTCCATGTGTTTTATAAGGGTCTAGGTGGTGTGGCCATACTGAATTCAATTACACTGAGAGAACCCGAAAAATTTGGGATAGACCTGGTGGTAAGTTCTGGAGTGATTATACAATGTTTCTTTATTTGTTAAAATCCAACACGTCCGTGGTAAGCAAATTTGCCGTATAATGATTTTTCTGAAGTCGATGCTGAAATTTGGCCGTTTTATTCATGAAATTGTATCATCTCCTCCAAATTCCATTTGAAAGGAAAGCAAAAAATTAAGATTAGCTCTAACGAGTATCACATGTCATTCTGATTATTCCAGGAAATAATTCAAGAAGTATCTATCTATCTATCTATCTATCTATCTATCTATCTAAGAATGTTCAAATCTATCTATCTATCTATCTATCTCAGTCTCCTAATAGATTATCTCTTCCTAATTTTGAAATACTTTTAACGAATATTTTTTTTCTTTGACTTCATGGTCAGACAAAAATCTGACCGAAAATTTACCCTGTGAATGTTTGTATCCAATATTATGGATTATAACGTATAAAATATCATATATTTTGCTAAAGTGTGTCTCTGCATACATATACACGCTCACCCACAGAAAAAATATATTCTTTTGTAATGGCATGAAAACTTTGTCCATGTGATTGTTCTAAAGTTTAAAGCTACATTATGAAAATCAGTTTCTAAACACTGATTTGAAGTCATCAATACACAGTTAATAAACAAAACAATTAGTTTAAAGTTAATCATTATATCAAATATCTATTTGTATCTCATCAGGCGGTAGCATCTGTATAAACATCGATATCTTCAGAAAATCCACGTCATTGTTTATCTCAATGAATTTCTCATTGTTTTTATTAACTACCTCTTATAATTTCATCTATTCAAGAACTTACTGATAGATAGATAGATAGATATGAGCACACTAAGATATATATATATATATATATATATATATATATATATACATATCTATGTATGTGGGTAGGTGTGTGTGTGTTTGTAGATAGATAGATAGATTGATAGCAAGTTATCTAGCTAGCTTGATGGCTAGAAATAACTCGACTAAGATAGAAGCATATATACTTGTGTGTGTGTGTGTGTGTGTGTGTGTGTGTGTGTGTGTGTGTGTGTGTGTGTGTGTGTGTGTGCAGATAGATAGATAGATAGATAAGAGCAGACGAAGATAGATACATAGACAGACTATATATATATATATACTTATACCTATATATATATGTGCATATGTGTGTGTGTGTGTGTGTGTGTGTGTGTGTGTGTGTGTGTGTGTGCACGCAGATAGATCAATGGATAGATGGATAGATAAGAGCAGACTAAGATACATAGATTATATATATATATATATATATATATATATATATATGCACATGTGTGTGTGTGTGTGTGTGTGTGTGTGTGTGTGTGTGTGTGTGAAGAGATGGATAGATAGATAGAAAAATAGATATGAGCAGAATAAAATATATGCATATACACTCCTGCACAAAAAAAAAAAAAAAGTGTGCCAAGTCATTTCACGAAAAAAATTGTATTTTTGCAGTTTTTAATTCAATATTAATCGGTTATTGCTCTATTTCAGATTTCCAACATTGTTCCACAAAATAAGTATTAAAAAAAGCAATACCAGAAAAACAAGAAAACATCTTGATGAGAAATTGAAAAAAAAAACAACAGAATTGTAAGATTAAGGCAGGCAAAGATGACTTATCATGAGATTTTTGCTATTTCAAAGAAATAAAATATGAAAAAATCCTTGTCAACTGTGAAAGTGAAGGTTCTATTGATAGAAAATATATCTGGCCGCTCCAGAGTTTCCACCAGAAAAGGTGACTGCAGGACGAAATCGACAGTTTTGAAAGTGACGAAAGCAACCTTTGCTAAAATTTCAAAAGAATTTAAAATTACGAATGGAAACTCACTTCTATAATGATTATATCTAGAAGATTAAATGGAACCAGTTTCTTTTTAAAAATATGTCCTTGGAAGCCATTGTTAACAAAAATAACATCACCGTCAGAAAGACATTTGCCTCCTACTATGGCAAGAAAGATGCAGAATGGTTTAGCAATGGTATCTAGTCTGACGAATCGCGATTTTGTCTCTTTAGTGATGCCCCAGAACGTTGTATTAGAAGATCAGATGAAAAATATCCTCCAAGTTGCATCAAAACGACTGATAAGCATAGGAATGGAGGGATAATGATATGAGGAGCCTTTACTGGAGCAGGTGTTCGTAAACTGATTAGATGTAAAGAGTCAATAAACGCAAAAGAATACATTAAAATACGAGAAAGATGGCTTCTGTTAAATGTTCAACAACTCATGATGACAGAAACAATAATATTTCAACAGGAAAACACTCCAGTACATAACTGCTTAAATGACTTAAAAAGTGATTGACAGAAAATTCATTTAAGCTTATCTTCTGGCTTGACCAAAGAACTGATTTAAATCCAATTGAAAACATTTGGTCAGTTCTCGTTCTCTATCAGGGAAAATCTGTTCTTACACAGATATGAGAGGCTGTACAGCGTGAATGGACCAACACCTCCTCATCACAGTGCAAGAAGCCGGTTGAGAGCATGCCTAAGAGAATTTCTTTTCTAAAAAATTGGAAAGGAAATTAAATTTCATTCTGATTAAGCGTATGTATCAGTAAATGCCCTGTATATTCATTTATTTCAGTAAAATTGTTCAAATTTATTTCATAATGTTTGTAATATATTTTTTGTTCAATAAATATCAAAAGTTACCTTGGTCAATTGTTTTTGTGCAGGAGTATATATATATATATATATATATATATATATATATATATATATATATATATAGGGGTGGATAGATAGATAGTTTTATAGTTTTTAAGGTGGGGGTTATGTGAATATATCCTTAAAAATGGCACCAGAACCAAGTGAAACTTTTCCCTGATTTATTTAATAAGTTACGCTTAGAGATGATAATGAATGAACCACTGGATGTGCGATGATAAGTCTCCTGTTCCACCACTCCGTGATCATCAAATGTGTGATGGCAGACCTTCTAAACCCAAGGGTGATCACTCCCTAGTCAGTCAAAAGGGAAGTAATAATTTTCTTAGGATCGATTCTAACAGATAGATAGATTGATAGATAGATAGATAGGAACAGACAGGGCTATATTGCTTGCTAGCTAGCGATGCTTTAATCAAAGAGGCGACATCTCCACACTAAAGGGTGGTCTTTTGAAACTAGTGAACAAGTTCACCTACTCAGGAAGCAGCATCTCATCAACCGAGACTGACATCAATACACGACTAGGAAAGGTATGGACAGCCATCGATTGGCTATCGGTCATACGGGAGTCAGAACTGACCGATAAAATAAAACGCAGTTTTTTTCCAATCAATGGTCGTGTCGATACTGCTGTATGGATGTACCACATGGACGCTAATTAAACGTATCGAGAAAAAGCTTGACGGCAATTACACAAGGATGCTGCGAGCAGTATTAAACAAGTCCTAGAGGCAACACCCCCCCAAAACCGCAGCTGTACAGCCCATCACGAAAACTATCCAAATTAGTCGAACCAGACATGCGGAACACAGTTGGAGAAGTAAGGGCGAACTCATAAACGACATACTCCCGGGGATCCCTTCTCACAAACGAGCAAGGGTTGGGTGACTCGCTAGCACCTATTTACAACAGCTCTGTGCCGATACAGGACTTAGCCTGGAAGAACTTCCGAGTGCGATAGAACTTCCGAGTGCGATAGAGGCAGGTGGCGAGAGAGGGTCAGGGAGATCCATGATAGCAGCGCGACATGATGATGATGATATATATATATATATAAGAAAAGTGAGAAAATGGCTGAATAAAGCACCAATCTATAATCAATAAAAACTTTATTTTCTAACGGGTGAAGTTTGTTGAATATTAGTTAAAAGTCGTTTCTTGTAAGAAAAGATGATATGTGTGAGAGCGTAAACATTCTCCAGTATTTACATTACAAGAAAGAACGGTTCATGCATTCAATGTACCATTTTACCTTGTTTAACTTTGCTTGACATTTTTTGTATATGTAAAAGAACTTTGTTCAAGTATGTCTCAATGTAGGAGAGAATGTATATTCATGCGCTAATATGCAAGTGGATACAGCTGAACTATTTCATCAGCAGGAGAAGACTGTACTGGTAATGCGAATTTGAATGTAAATAAAAATTTTCTCTTCAATTTAAAATAATTAAGTGATGTTGAAATTAAATGCATACTTTAGAGAAACAGAATGTTAGATTTTCACTGAAAAGAAATAAAGTCGAAAGTTTTGGGTAGATTTACCGAATGGATCCATAAATCGTCTGACGAATGGATCGGCAGAATGAATCTACCGGATGGATCCAAATCCTCTGACGAATGGATTTACAGGATGGATCCAAATTCGTCTGACAAATCCATAAAGCATTAAACCCAGGGTCACAGACACTACTATATATATATATATATATATATATATATATATTATGGTTCGAGTGTTCGTCAATGGCCCGGGAGAGCTGGGTTAGATCTCAGTTCGAGTAATACCAAAAACTCAAAAAATGGTATTTGTTGCCTCCTTGCTTAACACTGAGCAATATAAGTGGAGCAATCCAGGGAAAGCAGTAGCGCCATCCCTACTCCTCTGTCTTCGGTTCACCCTCCCCTTAGGTTGCCAACTTTACTTATAATACTATATGTATAAAAGCTCTCTCATTGATATTATGCAGTATTTAATAATACTGCAAAATTTGGTGCAACATTAACTCACCAAGTGAGCAAGTGATAACCATAAACCTCGTCAATTGATAGATGGATGGATACGAGGATCATTAAATAAGTTTCCAGACTTTTTTCGTATGGGCACTTTTATTGATAGTACACGCATGAAACTCTAGTCTCCTTCGAAGTAATCTCCTCCGGCTGCAATGCACTTGTTGTACCGTCCCAACAACGTCTGGAAGGCCCCATGGAAGTCCTATTGTGTGAGCATGTCAATAACCTTCGTCACAGCCTCTTTCATCTCCTCAATTGTCTCATAACGACAGCCTCTAAGTTTTTCCTTGAGCTTAGGGAATAACTAAAAGTCACAGGGAGCAAGGTCTGGACTGTAGAAAAGCTGAGGAACTGTCTTGATGCCCATCTTGGTCAAATAGTCTGTGGACTGGTGCATTGTCCTGGTGGAAAGGCCACTGACCCGATTTGAAGAGTGTTAGCCTTCCTGAACTCCCTTAAAACGTAAACAGAGTAACCCTAACCCGAACCCTGAGGCCAACCAACTCTGGTGTATTGACTTCCTTACTCCTCCCACGCCTCTCATTATCCCTCACAGACTCCCTGCCTTTCTTGAATCTCTTACGCCACTCAAAAACTGATGTTCGATTTATGTAAGATTGTCGAAAAGCATTCTGAAGCATTCTATACATTTTTGTGGCATTTTTTCCAAGTTGAAAACAGAATTTTATTGCATATCATTCTTCTAAAGTGTTCTCACGTCCAGATTGCCTTTTTGAAATTCACCAGCTGTGACAATCAAGCTTTAGTAGGGTGTATTCCAATTCCTGTTGTAGCTGTTCATTTGAACCGGAAATCATAATATTTTGGTCTGTCATCTCATAAGATGTATAGCAATAACATAGTGAATTTTCAAGAGTCTACGACAATTTTAAATGCCTGTACAAAAAAAAAGTCTGGAAACTTATTGAATTCACCACGTAGATAGATAGATATGAAGAAATTTAGATATAGCATTAATTCAAATTCCATAGCACTGAGTTAGGACACAATGTAGGTTTAAAGTGGGTATTCCAAACGAAGCAAGCTACACGGGAGAGTTTTATTTTAAAAAAGTATCTCAGTTCCAACAGCCCAAACTTTTGTAAACGCAACAGGTGCTGGGAAATATATCCAGTCCCAAACCATTTTTGAGAAGTTGATTCTGCTGTGTCTCGAAAATTCTGTCCAGAAAAGCATCTTTTCGAAATAACATGTAATGAGCACAGCAATTACAGATTCATCAGTCTTTAAAAAAAACGTTTAAACAACCAACGGACAATGTCTAGGACATGATGGTCACTGATTATATCTGGGGAAAATGATAAATCCTTATCTAGATGGAGTTACTTTTATCACTGGCTCTCGTTCACTTACAAGACACAGATCATAATTTAAAATGTGAGATGTATTTCTGGCGAACCTTGAATAAATAAGCAACGATAATTTGCAAAGTTCTGGTCAGCACCGCAGAAGTGGGTGCCAGCGCTGGCAGATGCACCATATTTTTGTGTCGTTTGGTAGTCGTAAAGATGAAGTAGTGGATAGTTGTTTACCACTAAGTAAATATGGAAGTCATTACAAACACAAATCACGAGCTAACCAGTCGGCAAGACAAGCTCCTTAATGTTACAAAAGGTGCCCGAGATATTTATTAAACTTTGTCAAGCACAAGACTATAATTATGAGGAGGACAATGTGGATAAATTTTCTTTTCAATAGTTGGCAAGGCAGGCTTGTTTATTACTTCACATCGAGGCGTTCTTGCCTATCTATCTATCTATCTATCTATCAGTCCAGTCTGCTGCAGCTATAGAATACACCAGCTGCTTCTCTTCAGAGGCCTAAAACTTCCCTTCAGCGAGTATCCTCATATGACACTAAACAATCTGGTGGTGAGGCTCCAATAAAGCCGGAGCTTTGAGGAATGCGAAGTACCCTTTTATTGCTATCAAACCAAGGTCCCCTGTAACCTGGAGTGGTATCATCTGATAAGGTCCTATGTAGGGGTCAAATAGAACTGTTTGACATTTAAACTCTGAGCAAACAAAATGATCTATTCGAAATCGAAATGAAGAATGACTGACGTTTAATTGAATTGTTAGCGATACATAACAATACTTGGAATTATTTAACAATGTATAAAAGAATGAGTTTGGTTGAATAGAATAATTAGTGCTAAATAGCAATACTCGAAGCCATTTAATGGTGTCCAAAAATATGTGTTCAATAATCATATTTAAGATATGTATAAAGAGGATTTAGCATTGAATAACCTACAATGGTTGATATGCCATAAAACCAAACTAAGTCAAATTTTTTATATTTAATATGTTTATATAAAGATGATTGGGCATTAAATAACCGACAAAGGTTGATATGCCATCAAACCCAACCAAACCAAATCCTTTATATTTAATAAGCACAAAGAAGATTGGGCATTAGATAACCCACAAAGGTTGATATGCCATAAAACCCAAACCAACCAAATCCTATATATTGAATATATATGATTAAAGGGATTTGGCATTAAATAACCTATAAAGGTTGATATGCCATAAAACTGAACCCAACCAAATACTATGTATTTGATATGTATATATAAAGAATATTTGACATTAACTAACCTACAATGGTTGATATATCATAAAAAACAACCGAACAAAGCCTATCTGTTTATCTGTCTTTTCTTATTGAATTTTTCCTCTGATAAAAGTTTGGGTAATATCTTTTTTTTTATTTACAAATTGTACCATCTGTTTGTTTTGTTTTTCACACCGCCAAAGTAATAAAAATAGGTATATAAAATAATAAATAAAATATCTATCTATCTATCTATCTATCTATCTATCTAATTTCGTGAATATCTATCTATCTATCAACACACACACACACACACACACACATATATATATATATATATATATATATAATTTCGTGAATATCTATCTATCAACACACACACACACACACACACATATATATATATATAATTTCGTTAATATCTATCTATCTATCTATCAACGCACACACACACACACACACACACACACACACATATATATATATATTAATCTAGCAAACTCATACAGACGTATATACTCACACAGGCGGGTTCATATAAACTCATGCACACACATTCAGTTGCACTCGTAGAAATGGAGCAAAATAAAAAGAGAAAAAAAAAAACATATGAGAGAGAGAGAGAGAGAGAGAGAGAGAGAGAGAGAGAGAGAGCGAGAGAGGAGAAAAAGACTGGTGAGGAAAAGAGAGTGACTTCATATTTTAACGTTATTCTACGTGTATATGTTATCCCCACTGCATCTCACCCTTACCCTCCCTACACCTAATCCCTCATGTCCGTTACCCGTCACGCTGTCGTTTGTACGATGGCGATGACGTCAACGTTGCCGTCAGGTGTCGCTCCGATTAATTGATCCGTTATGTTACGTCAGAACCTTTGCCCGATTCTGCTGTCATCCTTTCTTTTCGAAGGAGCTAAGTTTACGTTGGTTGTAATTTATTCATTGTTGAAACTCGATGCGACCATTGAAAATAAATAAACGCGTGAATGTTTAAGCGGAAAGGTCGAACAAGAAAGGCCTGAAGCGAGTGAAATCGACCTTTACACACACACACACACACACACACACACACATATATATATATATATATATTAACCTATTGGCATTGCCAGAGGGACCTGTAGGAAGCTATGGACGATAGAGACGGGTAGCGAAAGAGAATCAGAGAAATCCGTGCTAGCAGCGCGACATGATGATATGAATATAATTTTACGATTCCTTTTGCTCCATTTAGTATATATATATACGAAGATCTTTCTAAAAGTCCTAAGTCTCACCCAAAACGAAGACTATTACCTAAATATTTCTTATTGTGCCAACACACTGCTACTAGTTAAAGTATTTGAAAAATCAATTCCTGTCCTTATTTCTATGAAGGCGAGGCCCTGCACGAGTGAGAGGGTTGCGACAAATCCAAAATCTGTTTCAAGCTTAGAACTTTTTGAGCGATCTTCATATATATATATATATATATATATATATATTAATGGCTTATAACTTTTATTTGTCCAAGGATACGTATAAGATATATAAGTCATTTCAACATGGTACAAGTGCATTACTTTAGAATACAGTGCAACATGAAGTCAAAAGCAATACGACTTGTTGACCATTACTCTATACCACGTTTCTCTAGCTATGTACTGGACTTTGTTTGGTCTAATGTCAGGCTACAGTAACATGACCGGATGTTGCATTCTCATATACATGTTCATGCAAGTTACATACTGACGCAATGAATAACAGACACACGCAAACTTCTTTAGAAAAATATTTACCTCTCACTTTATTGCAAGGGTTCGAAAAGGTTGTGTGGGGTTTTACTGTGAGAGGGAGCTGGAGACCGAACAGAAACTGTAATATTTTGACCCCACTTTGATGGCCGTCAACATTGTGTCTTTCTCGTTCTCATGCTCAACCGGAGGTCCTGGGGTCCACTCTGCTGGGTGCTGGCTTTCTTTACTGCATCTTATCAGCATCTTCTCTGGACCCCAACTCATCAGGACCCCAAGCCCCTTCGGCCTGGTGTGGCTTTCCCTACCACATCTCGTCTATAACTCCGTTTACAACTGTCTGCAACCCAACTGATCCTTGACTTACGTCTTGACTGCTAAATAATAGTTCAACGCCCACTTGATCGCCCACTCGATCGTTGAAATTGCATGTTTAATCTTCATCAAGCGGAAATAACTGTCATGCAGTTCAGAGGCCACTCTCTTCCGGTGCGTCAGCCTATGAGAGTATCATGGGATTTTTTAGCTCGTCCCATTTCATCAGCCAATTTCCGCCCACGCAATTTCCTCTCATAACTGCCATCAGAATGTGTCACTTCCTTCCGGTGCATCACCTTGAATGGCATTTTGGGCCGGGTCGAAGGTCAAAATATAACACGGACAGTTACGACAGAATTCCCCCAACTTTGAATGATTTTTTTTTTAGACATTAATGTTAGTTGTTACTGTAAGTAAGCTTTCTTTGCTTTTTATGAGTATTCCTCGATTATCAATATTATATACCCATTAAAGATTTAGCCGATGGTTTTTTACTGGAGTCTGAGTGACAACAAGTCTCCTCAAGTCTCTAGGACTCTTCTCAGTATTCTGGCCGTTCTCAATAATGCTGTCGTTTGGATGGTCTCCACCCATCCGCCAACTTCCAAGTCCTCCAGTCACTTTAGTAATCTTTTAGTTACTGTTCCAAACGCACCAATTACAATTGGTATAATTGTTACCTGCTTGTTCCACAGTTTTTCCATTCCTTAGCAAGTTCGAGGTACTTATCCTTCTTTTCACATTCTTTCAGTTTTATTCTGTGGCCAGCCGGACAACAAAGTCGACAATTTTGCAAGTTCTCCCTTTTTTTTTTTTTTGTTGATTATTATTAAGTCTGGTCATCTGGCCGAGATTAGGTGATCCGTGTGTATGTCAAAGTCCCATTTGAGTTTATGTGTGTCATTTTCTAGGAGAGGTGCTGGGTTTTGCAAATACCATTTGTTTGTACGGTCAAATTTAAATTTCTTGCACATCTCCCAGTGGATCACTTTGCCGACCTTAGTCTTATATTCCTTCTGCGCTAATTTGCTGCATTCGCTTATTATGTGATTGATGGTTCCATCACTGTCACCGCATAGCCTACATTTGCTATTTTGTTGCGTCTTATCTATTCTAACTTTGATATGATTGGTTCTTACGACGTTGTCTTGTGCTGCTATTAGGAGAGATTCTGTTTCACTCTTAAAGTTTCCTTTTCTTAGCTATGTCCAGTTTTTTTCGTGTGAAATGTTGTTTATTAGTCGTTTAAACCGCCCATAGAGTTGTTTTCCTTCCCATTTTTGTTTCCTAGTTATTGTCATTCTGTTGTCCATCGTGTTATCAGTATCATTTCTGATGGCTGTAATGAGTCCTCCATCGTGTTTTTATATATAGTCTTCGGGTCGCCGTATCAATGCGTCAACGCTGTATTCAATGCTGGCAAGTCCTCTTCCGCCCTCTTTTCTTGAAACATATAGTCTGTCAACGTCGTCTCTGCGATATAAAGCCTTATGCATTGTCATTAGTTTTCTCTTTCTTTGTTCCTTTTGTTTAAGTTCATCTCTGGTCCACTTGAGAAAGGGTCCGGAATATCTAACGAGTGGTACAGCCCAGGTATTTATTCCTTTGATAAGATTTCTGCTATTGAGTTTTATTCTCGAGAAGTTTTCTAGTTCTCCTGAGATATTCTTTTTGTATTTTTTCTTTTATTTCCATTTGTTTGATGGTGTCAGCCTCCAAGATGCCCAAGTATTTGTAATTATTCAATTTTCAGCTTTATTTTCGGTTTCTTTTTAGAAGGTGGGGATTCTGTGTCCCAGTCATATTTTCGACTCTTACTTTTCCAGACACATTGATATCACTTTACTAAATAGATGAACAGTTCTGCAAATAGCTTTTTTTTTTGTATTTCTTATAGAATGAGACTGCTAGTTATCTTGTTAATGTGTTTATCTATCCCTTTCTTAATCATACCCAGGGCTCCCACTATTACTGTTACTATGGTAGTTTTAAGGTGTCACATTTTCGCAATTTCTTTTTCCAGGTATTTATCATTTATTATTTATTACTTAATATTTTATTATTTTATTATTAAATATTTTATTTAATAGATTTAATATTTTATTATTGCATTTGATATTTTATTATTTGATATTATTATTTGATATTATTATTTAATATTATTTGATATTATTATCTAATATTATTATTTAATTTTATTATCTAATATTATTGCATTTAATATTTTATAATTTGATATTCTATTATTTTAATAAGAATAATATTTTATTATTTTAATAATCATTATTTATTATATTCTATATATTTAATATCATTATTTAATATTATTATTTAATATTGCTATTTAATATTATTGCATTTAATATTTTATTATTCAATATTTTACTATTTTAATAATTATTATTTATTATTCCAGGTATCTATCCCTTTCTTATTCATACACAGGGCTCCTACTATTACTGTTACTGTGGTAGTTTAAGGTGTCAAATTTTCTCAATTTCTTTTTCTAAGTATTGACATATTTCATTATATTCATTGAATGTCAGATTATTATCTGTTGGCACTTCTATATCAATTACAAGGCATGTTTTTCTTTTATGGTCTTTAACGACTATATCCGACCAACTGCTTTTTATTTTTCAATCAGTTTCGACAGCAAAGACCCAGTGAACAGGAGATCCTTTTGCTTCTCTTATTAGTTCTGACCTGGTTGATGTTTATACCATTTCCCACAATCCAATATTCCATAACATTTACATACTTTCAAATGAATATAATGTCTTCTTTTATCATGGTTTGGTTTGGTTTGGTTTGGTTTTACTACATATCAACCATTGTAGGTTATTTAATGGCAAATCTATTTTTATGCATATAAACAGTTCTATTTCAAACAATTCAGTTTAGCATAAGTACGAAGTTCAAATGTAAAAACATTCTATTTCAAACAATCCAGTTTAGAGTAAGTACGCAGTTTCGATGTCAAAATTCTTATTTCAAGCAATTCAGTTTAGCATAAATACGCAGTTTAGTTCTATTTGACCGATAGCTAGGACCCTGTTAGGTACTACCACTCCGAGCTAGAGTGAACCTGGGAGCAATGTCAATGAAGGAGTACTCCACATTCCCAAAATCTCCCGTATTACTAGAACCTCACCATCAAATTGTTTAGTGTCATATCCAGGACAATAGTTCGGTATGGGGGCTTACCCCTCTGCGGAGAAGCAGTCGGTGTATTCCACTGCCCAAACTGACTGGGTAACTATTTTATCATGTCTTTCTCTATATTCTGTTGGTGTTAGGATTAGGTAACTTGACACTAAGTGGACCAGTCTGCCAGTTTCTTTTCGCACAATCTACAAATTGGGTTTGATCCGGGTTTTTTTCTAACGCATACTTGATAGTTTCTACTTGGAAGGTGTTAGTCATGTGCTGCTATTATTAAACCTTTTGTTTCTTCCTTCAGTCCAGCTCTTTTCAGTCATGGATTCGTCAATACTATATCTATATCAGTATTTTTGATTCATTGTACGTATCGTCGATGTAAGGTTTTTTGTTGCCTTACATTTTTTTTAATTGATTTAGTCATTGTGTTTTTGATTCTTGATGTTTTTCCTGTCTCTCTAGCTTCATCGTTAATGTCTAATTCTTCTGGTGTGTCGTCGAGTTGATTAGCTTTCTCCCTTTCTTTACTCGTTTAATATTTTTCTTTTGCCTCTCGTGAGTGTTAACTAATTGTAGCATTCAATCTGTTGTAGTGTCTGAGAATCCGTTTAATCCTATTGAGGTCATTTTGTTGGTTAAGCTGTCGGATTAAGCCTCTTCCATTATTTTCTCTCTATCATATTTACCAACCCCTCCACTCGGGCACACAAGGTCAATTTTTAAGCGAAGTTTAACAGGTTTTAATTCAGAGTATTCCTTCTCCGAGACTAGTTGCCTCACCCAGGCTGAAGAACCTAGTCTGTCCTACTATTTACCCATAGCTGGAGGGAGAATAATTGGATTTATACCTTTCCCAAGGGTATTAGTGCTATGAGAAATGCAATCAGTATCGTCCAGGATTTGAACTCGAGTCGTCGTGTCCATTTCCTACAACGATAACCATTACACCACGGGCACCTCTTTATTTTCTCTCTATATCTGCTCTGAGATGATGTATTCTGCAACGGCTTATTAGTTTCCAAACTTTAGTATCCATTTCTTTTTTTATTTCAATGTCCAGTTTATCATATTAAAACTGTATGTCATCACTTGTATGGCTGGCTGGCTGGTTTATTACTTCACATCGAGGCGCTGATGCCTATCTATCTATCTATCTATCTATCTATCTATCTATCTATCTATCAGCCCAGTCTGCTGGAGCTATAAAATATACCGACTGCTTCTCTTCAGTGGCCTAAAACCTCCCCTCAACTAGTATACTCATATAACACTAAACAATCTGGTGGTGAGGCACCAATGAAGCCGGAGTTTTGAGGAATGCGAAGTACCCTTTTATTGCTATCACACCCAGGTCCCCTCTAACCTGGAGTGGTAGCACATGATAAGGGTCTTATTTAAAGGTTAAATAGAACTAAACAGTGGTTGGAGTTTACTGTTTTTTGCATTTAAACTGCGTATTTATGCTAAAGTGAATTGTTTAAAATAGAACTGTTTTGACTTTTAAACCGCGTACTTATGCTTAACTGAATTGCTCTAAATGGAACTGTTTTGACATCTTAACTATGTACTTATGCTAAACTGAATTATCTTAAATAAAACTGGTGTGGTTCCAGAGATGTTGGACCTTTGGGGAATGTGGAGCACCCCTTCATTGCTTTCGCTCCCAAGTCCACTCTGACTCGGAGTGGTGGCACCTGATAGGACCCTATCTATAGGTTAAATAGAAGTAACTGCATACATATGCTAAACTGAATTGTTTGAATTAGATCTGCTTGACTAAACTGAATAGCTTGAAAGAGAAATGTTTTTGAAAATTAACTTGTACTTATATTTAAACTGCGTGCTCATGCTAAACTGAGTTGTTTGAAATGGAACTGTTTTTGAGATTGAAACTGTACTTACACTAAACAGAATTGTTTAATATAGAACTATGTAAACAAAATCTGTACTAAACTGAATTAGCTGCATTAGAACTGTTTGAATAAACTGAATTGCTTGAAATAGAAATGTTTTTCACAATTAAACTGTGTACTCATGCTAAACTGAATTGTTTGAAATAGAACTGATTATTTCTATGAAAATGGATTTGGCGTTAAATAACCTACAAAGGTTGATATGCCATAAAACCTAAACAAACAAACAACCAACCTAACTTGTTTAAAAATTTACGTTTCAGGACGTAATCTTTTACGAATATTTATCGAATATTTTTCTGAATTCGTTCAAACCGCTATATCGAATTAATAATTCCCACCCTGAAGATGACCTAAAACTCTTTCAACCGGACAATTTCGTTATTTCCTATCTTAAATATCTTGTCGAAACGTTGTTTCGTAATAACAGTTTTTCTCATTCATTTGTATGAATTTTTCTTATCGTTTTCTTTATAGAACATATTTGTCTGATTAAGCTTCATACATTACTCAAATCTATCTATCTATCTATCTATCTGGAGACACTTACCTAGGAAGCAGCGTCGCATCAACCGAAAAGGACATCGACACGAGGTTAACGAAAGCATGGACAGCTATCAATAGGCTATCGATTATATGGAAATCAGACCTAACCGATAAAATGAAACGCAGTTTCTTCCAGGCAGCGGTCGCATCGATAATGCTATATGGGTGCACTACATGGACTCTAACAAAACGGCTGGAGAAGAAGCTAGACGGCAATTACACAAGAATGCTGCGAGCAATCTTGAACAAGTCCTGGCGGCAACACCCCACAAAACACCAACTGTACGGCCACCTGCCTCCTATCACGAAAACTATCCAAGTTAGACGAACCAGACATGCAGGACACTGCTGGAGAAGCAGGGACGAACTCATAAGTGATGTACTCCTGTGGACCCCCACACATGGCCGTGCAAAAGCAGGACGACCAGCACGAACATACATTCAGCAACTATGTGAGAATACGGGATGTTGTCCAGAAGACCTGCCTGAGGCGATGAACGATAGGGAAAATGGCGAGAGAGGGTCCGGGATATCCGTGCTACCAGCACGACATGATGATGATATATATATATATATATATATATAAGTTTATCGATAAAAAACAATGTAACCAATATTCTGATACTACAGTTACTGCTTAAAATATTGAATTGTTTTCTCTTCGAAGAGGCGGTGTTTTTCTTTGATTAATAAAATTTGTCTATTTACACACACATACACACGAGCGAGCATATACCCCAGTCGGCTGGAGCTGTAGAATACACCGATTGCATCCCAGAACAGGGGTAAGATCCCACTAACATGTGTCCTGGATTTGACACGAAACAATCTGATGGTGAGGTTCCAGTAATGCCGGAGATTTGGGGAATGCGGACAACCCCTTTATTACCATCACTCCCAGGTCCATTCTGGTTCGGAGTAGTAGCACCTGACAGGGTCTATGGGTCAAATAGAGCTAAACTGAATTGCTTGAAATATGACTGTTCGACACTTAAACTTAGTAATTATGCTAAACTGAACTGTTTAAAATAGAACTGTTTCGACATTAAACTGTGTGTGAAGAAATCTATAGTTTAAAATTTTTATCAAAATGGCTTAATTTGCCGTAAAACAAAACACCCAACCAACCAACCACACACTCATATACACACACATTTACACACAAAAATCAGACATTAGAAAAAAATCAAAATTTTAAGTAATTAAAAAAAGGGGTTTAAACAAATACACTGATATTACTACTACTACTACTACACACACTCTCTCTCTCTCTCTCTTTCACACACACACACACACACACACACATACACACACACTAATTAAATTTAAGTAGTTTAAAATCAATAAAGTAAATTTTTATTCATTTTTTCGATTCTGCATTTGGATCAAAAAGATCGATGGTTAAGACGCTTTTCTGTATTTCCATCCTTTTCCTCGAAGTCTATGAACATTAATAGCATTAAACTTTTATACCTCCCCGTATGAATAACATCATTCGTAAAAAAAAATCTACAACAAAAACAAAAACAAGAACAAATGAATGAAATTATAATTAATAAACTCATAATGCTAATATTAATAATTAAAAATAATTATGCTTATGAATTAGACATGAAGGATATATAAGAATTAAAAAATATATTAAGTTTTGCATATTAAATATTAAAAATTCTACCTTAAATTTATTTTGAATGTTAATAAATTTACCTCAACTTATTACCGTTTATTTGTCTTAACGTCCAATTATATTTCACATTTCAAATTCCGTAAAATAATGAATAATAAAATGAAAAAGATATGACGAATATCTTTTATTGAATTATTAATTCAATTACACAATTTTTAATAATAATGTAAAATTATTTTGAATTTAGAATTAACAGAAATAAACATTAGCAACTCAAACAGATTGAATTTGAATTAATTATCAAATAACAACTCGAGTAAAAATAGATAAATAGATAAAACTATAATTAATAAATTCATAACACTTACAATAATTTGAAATTTCTATGAATTAAATTTGAATATAATATTAGAATTAAAAACTACATTAAAATCATACATTAAATATTAAAATTTCTACAGTAAAATTACACATGTAGAATATTATCATTATTAATCTAACTCCTTTTCGAGTTTTTCACACCTGCTTTAACCGATGGTTACTCACTGGAGTTTGAGTGACAGCAAGTCTTCTCAAGTTTCCAGGACTATTCTCAGTATTTTGGCTGAAGAAATAAGTTGGATCTATGGAAATTATTCGTTGGATCTATGGAAATTATGTGGTAGATTAATTGATATTATGTGGAAATTGTATGATGGAACTATGGAAAATATGGGTTTGATCAATGGAAATTATCTGGTGGATTTATGGAAAATAGATGTTGGATCTATGGATATTATATGTTGGACTGATGGAAATTATGTGTTCGGTCTACGGGAATTGAGGTGGAGCTATGGAAATTATGCGATGGATCTATGGAAATCACATGATGGATATATGGATATTATATGTTGGATATATGACTATTGTTTGCTGGATCTATGGAGATTATTTGATGGATCAATGGAAATATTATGCTTATCTATGGAAATTATTTGATAGAGCTGAAGAAATAATTTGGATCTACGGCAATAATTTGTTGGATCATTGGAAATTATTTGTTGGATCTCTACAATGAGAAATAGAATAAATTGTAAATTTAAAAAAGATGGTTTTCCTTCTGTTTTTTCTTTTCCGTCTTTCTTCTACCATTCTTTTATTCTTGTTTTCTTTTCTTTTCTTTTTCTTACCATCGTTTATTTTCTTTTTCTTTCTTCGAAGTTTCCCTTTTCCCTCAGTAGAACCATACCTTCTTTTCTTTCTTCTTTCTTTAATGTTTTCGTTCTTTTTTTTGGGTGGGGGGTTACATTCCAGCCTCATTCCTTTTTTTTTTTTTATCTTTCTTCTTTCTTCAATGTATTCTTTTTTTACTTGCTTAGAATCATTCCTTTCTTTTTTATTTAACATTTTAATCTGTTTGTTTTTCTTCTCTATTATTCCTTTCTTCTTTCAACAAAGTTTTCTTTTATTTTACCTTCTAACCAACATTCCTTTCTTCATTCTTCAAGATTTTTCTCCTTTTTACTTCATACTATTATTTCTTCTTTCCTTTCTTCTTTCTTCAAAGTTTTCTTCCTTTCTTCTCTCTCTCACAACATCATTCTTATCTTCTTTCTTAATTTCTTTTTCTAACTTTTTTTGTCCTTTACGTCTTTTTTAAAAAATTGGATTTCTTTCTTGTTTTCCTTCCCTTTATTTCTATTTAATTTTGTTTTATTATTTTCTTTTTTTGCATTTTCTTCTTTTGTTTGTTTGTTTCTTTCTTCTTCTTTTGTTCCTTTTTTTCCTTTCTTATTGTATCTCTTCTTTTCTCTTTCTTCTTTTGTTTTTTCTTCTTTCATTCCTTTCTTTTCTTTTTTTTTGTTTTGTTCCGTTCCTTTTCTTTTGTTCATTTCTTCCTTTCATTCTTTCTTTCCTTTTCTTCTTTCGTTCTTTTTTTCATTTCTTTTGCTTTTTTTCGTTTTCCTCTTTTAAAAATATTTTTGTCACCTCATTTATTCGTTCTCACCAAAACAGCAGTTCCTTCCCCACCCATCTACCCTGTTTCCCTGACATCAAGTTCTCGGCTGTCATCACTCCTGTTACCTAATTTATTTCGACTTCCGGTTGTAACTCGCGTCTTACAGCTGCTCTGTTTGCTCAGCGGAAGAAAAAAGATGAACGAAGGAGATATAAACAGACAGAGAGATGTTATGTTGCCATGTTGGAATTGTGGATTTTATAAGTATATGAATTGGCTACGATACTTGAATCAAGTAGTGTCAGCCTTCAACCGAACCGAAATGGTTTGGCTAACTTGACTATCAGCCATAAACATTTGTGGCTGTTAACTTTCGAGGTGCTCGTGGTGAAATGGTTATCGTCGTAGGAAATGAACACGGCGACACGAGTTCAGATCTTGGACGAGACTGATTGCATTTCACATAGCACTAATACCCTTGGGAAAGGTATGAATCCAATTATTCTCCCTCCAACTATGGGTAAATAGTAGCGCAGACTAGGTTCTTCAGCCTTGGTGAGGCAACTAGTCTCGGAGAAGGAAAACTCTGAATTAAAACCAGTTAAACTCCGCTTAAAAATTGACCTTATGTCATATCCTGCCCGTGCAGAGGGGTTGGTAAATACGATTAACTTTCGAGAAACAAATTAGAAAAACAAGGGGACCGTCCCCAATCACAAGCAGCACCTCTCCATTGCACTCAAAAGAGAAGCGTTCAAAGTCAATCCATGGTGCAAGAGGTATCCTAAAAGTGAAGTGTTGAAGGACGTTGTCATAAAACAAACAATGGTGTTCCTTTTGATTTAATGGAATGAAATCTGAGAATATCAGAACTTTAGATGACTCTTACGAAGGTCTTAGAGCACACCAGTCGATTCGCGTTAATAATAATAATAATAATAATATATATATATATATATATATATATATATATATATATATATATATATATATATATATATCCTGTATTCCTATATTCTATATTCGTTGATAGAGTTCCCTTTTTAAATAGTGTTCCCTTTTTTAAATACATCAGCTTACTAGTTTTATCCAAACCTGCGTTCCCATATTTTTGTTATGGTATAAACTTTCAAAAACTTTCAAAACTATTTTAAAAAAACGAACTCACCTTTCACAAGCAACCCCTGATGATGGCCTATGAAGTGTCCGAAAGCGTTCGGGAAAATTTTTGGAAATTCATCTACTAATTGCATCCTGAAACTAAGACGCTTATCAGAAAATTTGAAAGCATCTTAAACAAATTATACAGACAGAATTTGTCTTTATTATTTAATGAAGCAATGAAGGAATGCTGCCTAAACCACACACACACACACACACACACACACATATATATATATATATACACAGATTTTATTAGTTTTTATATATATTCAACACCATGGATTGATAGCTATAATTTAAACAATTTAGCTGTGTAAAATAATAGCGATACGAGTGTGCAAAATGATTAGTTCTAAGTCATTTAAAAATAAAATTACCTAGAAACTATTCCCTGACAGATTTATAAGCATATCTATTTAAATATTTGAATAACTGATATCAAATTGCTTCTGTTGCAGTTAAATCTAAAATAGACATCAGTCTCCAGGTCAATGCACACAAGACGGAATACATGTCCTTTAATCAAAGAGGTGACATCTCCACACAAAATGGTAGTTCTCTGAAACTAGAAGACAAGTTCCCCTATCTAGGAAGCAGTGTCCTATCAACCGAGACACATCAACATGCGACACCTATCGATAGGCTATCGGACATATGGAAGACAAACCTGACCGATAAAATAAAACGCAGTTTCTTCCAAGCAACGGTCGTGTCGATACTGTTATATGGATGCACTACATGGACGCTAACTAAACGAATGGAGAAAAACCTTGACAGCAACTATACAAGAATGCCGTGAGCAATATTGAATAAGTCATGGAGGCTACACCCCACAAAGCAGCAGTTGTACGGCCACCAACCATCCATCGCGAAAACTATCAAAGTTAGAAGAACCAGACATACTGGACACTGCTAGAGAAGTAGGGACGAGCTCATATGTGATGTACTCTTGTGCACCCCTTCACATGGACGAGCAAAATAAGCAGCTCTGTGCCGATACATGATGTTGTCCTGAAGACCTGCCGGAACCAATGGACGTTAGGGAGGGGTGGCAAGAGAGGCTCAAGGATACCCGTGCTGATGGCGTGACGTGATGATGATAATCCTACTTACCAACCCCTCCGCTCGGGAAGGATATGACACAAGGTCAATTTTTAAGCGGAGTTTAACTGGTTTTAATTCAGAGTTTTCCTTCTCCGAGACTAGTTGCCTCACCAAGGCTGAAGAACCTAGTCTGTCCTACTATTTATCCATAGTTGGAGGGAGAATAACTGGATTCATACCTTTTCCAAGGGTATTAGTGCTATGTGAAATGCAATCAGTCTCGTCCAGGATTTGAACTCGTGTCGCCGTGTTCATTTTCTACGACGATAACAATTACACCACGGGCACCTCCTTTTTTTTTCGGGCAGGATATGACACAAGGTCAATTTTTTTAAGCGGAGTTTAACAGGTTTGAAGTCAGAGTTTTCCTTCTCCTAGACTAGTTGCCTCACCAAGGCTGAAGAACCTAGTCTGCCCTATTATTTACCCATAGCTGGAGGGAGAATAATTGGATTAATACCTTTCCCAAGGGTATTAGTGCTATGTGTCGCCGTGTCCAATTCCTGCTACGATAACCATTACACCACGGGCACCTCCGTGATGATGATAATGATATGTGGGATTGTATACAAAGGAATGAATTGTGTTGAATAGAATAATTAGTTTAAATAGCAATTCTTGAAACGTCTACACTCTGTGCAAAGAAATAATTAATATAGCATTAAATGAAATCATCTGTGTAAAAATAATAGCAAGACTTTTGTGCAAATAAATGAGTTCTTTTTTAAAAACAAGATTACCTCCACGTAATTCACTCACAAATGATATTTCTATAACCATTTAACTGTGTGCAAACAAATAAGGGATGCTAAATTAAAATGTTTGTGTTACATAGAAATACATGAAATCATAGAACTGTGTGCAAAAGAATAAGTTCGGGCACATTTAAGAAGTTATCAATAAAATGTGTTTACAAATCATGTATATATATATATATATATATATATATATATATATATAGGGTGGAACGAGAAAATTGTCGCCCTAGAAAAGACGACATGATTCCATTTCCGTTTAATGAAAATCGGTTTTCTTTTTTTGTTGCAGACTAGTTGGCCAGTTGTGTACAAATCCCAAGAGCGATAGGAGCCTTCTATCATGTCTGAAAGTGACACAATGTTCAACGAGCGAGATCGGAGATGCGCCGCTGTACAACTCATGCTCTCTACCGATCCAATTTATGACAACAGGGCCATTTCCAGCACCCTCAAAATACAAATCCGGACGGTTCAACGCTTGAGGGCACAGCTGAACGCATTGGACGACCCTTCGGGCGGCTACGGTTATGGTTTTGGTGTGGTTTCAAGTGAGGGCCACATCATGCCACCTCACATCTTCGAAGTCGGCTTAAATGTCAACACTAAAGTGTACCTGGATGTGCTGAAGAGTGTGGTGATCCCCTGGTGCAAGCAGGTGGCCGGTGGCAGACCCTGGGTGTGGCTGCAGGACTCGGCGCCGGCCCACAAGTCCAAAGAGACCCAGGTTTGGCTTCAGGAGTGCTACAACATTATACCCTTCTCTCACTGCCCCCCCCCACCTGAACCCACTGAACTAATGTTCTCATACGTCGAGAACATCACCAACATGACCTCCCACAACACCAAAGCCAGCCTGATCGCTGCCATCTGCCGAGCTCCCGCCGGTGCTTGTGGAAAAGGTATGCTCTCAGTTCCGGATCCGTATCGAGGCGGTGATTGAGGCTGAAGGCGGCTACATTGAATAGATGTTAGCTCTACTACATAATCAAGTTACCTGAATTGATTTTTTCAATAAAAGTTTTAAAATAAAGCTGTAGTGTTGTTTTCTTTAGGACGACAATTTTATCGTTCCACACTGTATAACGAGGATCTGGCATTAAATAACCTACAATGGTTGATATGCCATAAAAACTAACCAAACCAAATCACATGTATTTAATATATACGTATAAAGTGGGTTTGACATTAAATAACATATAATGTTTGATATGCCTTAGAATCAAAAGAGATCAAATCATATATATTGAAAACATATGTATATAGTGGATTTGACATTAAATAACCCACAATGGTTGATATGCCATAGAATCAAACGAGATTAAATCCTATATATTCAATATATATGTATAGAGAGGATTTAGCATAAATAATCTACAATGGTTGATATGCCAAACAAAATTCTATTTTCATTGGTACTATTTACCAACCCCTCCGCTCGGGCAGGATATGACACAAGGTCAATTTTTTAAGCGGAGTTTAACAGGTTTGAATTCAGAGTTTTCCTTCTCCTAGACTAGTTGCCTCAACAAGGCTGAAGAACCTAGTCCGTCCTACTATTTTCATTGGTAACTTTGTTTTCATTTGTACTGTTTTCAACAGTGACTAAAGTTTAGAATATTCAAATAGGAAATTTCAAGCAAGAGCGGCATGGTATATGGCCAGCGCATATAATATACTGACACGTGCGCACACATATATGAAAATCTGCCTAGTCTGCAGGGGCTGTAAAATACACCGACTGCATCTTTGCAAAGGGGTAAGGCCCCCACCACGATGAGTTTCTTTTTATGGTTAGAGTCAATTAATGTTGGATCTTTAGAGAATGCAGAGTACCCGTTTATTGTCATCACTTCTTGGTCAAGTCTGACCCGGAGCGGTAGTACCTGATAAGGTCCAATCTATGGGTCAAATGTTTGACAAATTAAACAGTGTGTAAACAAATTACTTAGGCTAAATTGAATTGTTTGAAATAGAACTGTTTGATCAATTAAGTGTGTGTAAACAAATGACTGATGTTTAATTGAATAATTAATAATACGTAGCAATACTTGGAACCATTTAACTGTGTGCAAAAGAATGAGCTTAGACTCGTTTAAAAATGTTATCAACAAAATGGGTTTACAAATCATATATATCTAATATTCATCTATAAAGAGAATATGGTATTAAATAACCTACAATGGTTGATATACCATAAAACCCAGCCAAACCAAACCATACTATACATGAAAAGATTTAACCTTTATTATTCTTATTACCATTACAGGCGACATAATCTAACCAGCTTACCACACAACCCAAAATAGCCCAGTCGGCTGTGGTTGTAGAATACACCGACTGCTTCTCGGCAGAGGGGTAGGACTCCCCGAATTAGTTTCCTAGATATGACGCTAAACAATCTGATGGTGAAGTTCCAGTGATGCTGGCGTTTGGGAGAATGCAGAGTACCCCTTCATTGCCATCGCTCTAAGGTCCACTCTGACCCGGAGTGGTAGCACCTGATAGGGTCCTATCTATAAGTTAAATAGAACTAAACTGTATACTTATGCTGAACTGAATTGTTTGAAATAGAACTGTTTTTGACATTTAAACTGCGTACATATGCTAAACTGAATTGTTTGAAATAGAAATCTTTTGACAATTAACTCTTTGTAAACAAAAATCT